>JAJJWX010000270.1:0-600000 GCA_023529315.1 Papaver bracteatum | reverse complement strand
CTGCTTGCAGCCGCGAGCTCCCTAGGATGGAAAGTCAGCCTTTGCTATCCGAAGTGTCACACGGTTTGCGTGATGAAACCCAGTATTTGCTTAAAGTTGCTGCATATTTTTGTATATGCTGATTTGCTCATTCATAGCTAAACAAACCAAGATAAAAGGGCGGGATTTGTAACTTGCTTGACTGTGGGTGTTGTTCTTCATTGTGATTGATTGTTGTTCACTTAAAGTTGTAATACACCTACAATGACGTGGGTAACGAATACCAACTAATTAGGTTGGATGATAAATCATTATTGCCGTTAGCATACACAAAAAATACTACCTCCGTTTCTGGAAAAGTGTTACTTTCACTTTTTCATTTTACCTTAAAATTTTAGCCCAAATTGAAAAAGTGAAAGTAACACTTTTCCAGAAACGGAGGGAGTATTAACAAAACTCAACAGTGTGATTAATCTTGGTAAATCTCGACGATGAAAAAAGAAAATACGGTGAGCAATATTAACAAAGGGATAATTAATCTTGAGGGAGATTGAAAAAATAAAAATAATAAAAAAAAAAAAAACTGGAAAATAATTAAATATGAATAGGCGTAATACCGAAAATATTAATTGAGTACAGAAAATGAAAAGTAAAAAGAAAGAAAAAGTACCCTACTACACCAAATAAACAATAAATCGTCAACGGATGGGGTAAACTCCGCAAAAAAAATATTATTTGATGCCCAGTGCGTAGCACGGGCACAAAATCTAGTAAAAACTTAAAAACCTACGGCCAGGTATGTTAATTTGTTAACCGTAAATTTATTCTCTACATCTGTTACGGTTGGGAAACTAAGAACTCCCAACCGTAAATCCAAAAAATAAATAAATTGAATGTGATTTTACGGTTTGGTTTAACCAAACCTAACCGTAACAAATGAATTTACGGTTGACCAAATCTTATAAAAACTAACCGTAAAAAATTCAGTACTACGAAAAAGAAAAAAATAAAATAATTTACGGTTGAGTTAGATTTTAGACCAACCGTAATGATCTTACCGTTGGATTCGACTAACCAAACCTAACCGTAAATTTTATTGCAGTAAAATGAAGATACATGAAGAGAAACAATCAATTAGGCATTAATTTCTAAAAGAACCGTTTGATGGATTTGGTCATACTCTTCGTACAATATTAATGGAAAAGATTAAGATATAGGAGAAAAAAAAAAGAAGCTAGGATTGACGCTTCTAAAAAAAATTAAGCTCTAACTTTTCTAAACATAAGATGAATTTAAACATTTTCCTTTATTTAAACTTACGTCCAGGTTTGGATTAATCCCAGCCGTAAATATGTTTCTGCTAGTGTTACGTCTAGGTTCGGTACTGCTTTTCTAGCAGTAACTTTAGTTTATGAAGAACTTACGGCCAGATTTGGATTAATCCCAACCGTAAATACGTTTCTGCTAGTGTTACGTCTAGGTTCGGTAATGCTTTTCTAGCCATAACTTTAGTTTACGAAGAACTTACCAATTATATAACAAAATTCATTAATTTAATTATTATCTAATTAAATCAAATTAAAATTAACTAAATAAGGGTTGTTTGGTCATTACAAAATTATATGAGATAAGGGGTTTTTTGAAATTATTTATGGGTGATCCGTTTTTATCATATTAGTTGACGCACCTCTAATAGAATGTGACGCCCCAATAATAACCTTAAAAAAAATGAATTTATTTGGACTACATTGAGATAGAATGTGATATCATGACTACACCAATTTTCTTAACGACCTTATATTATTGATGTTGCATAGTTATCAACAAAATTAACTACTTTTAACAAAGGTAATAAGGAGTCTTCAATGCCGACCTAGAATACGTTTATTCTTATGGAAATGATATTTTAATGCTCCGCCATTGCGTGACACTTTATCTAAATTTACTCATAGTGTGTCTCCATTTTGTTGTTTTTGTAACGATAGTCAGGTGGAAAAATCTTTACACTTGTTTGTGAATTGTCATTCTCTGATGCAGTTTGGTTTGACCTTGGATTGAATCACATGCAAGCATGTACCAACAAATTTCAATTCAGAATTGGATTGAAAGTCTATTTTCTTCTAGAGATTGGGTTGAAAAAGGCAATTATTGTTGCTTAACTTAAATTAATTCTAATCTATTATATAATTATTTTTAGTTCTAATAAAATCTTAAAACTAGATGACCGCTGCCACGGTGGGAAGGCCGACCGAAAAAATTTACGCAAAAACTAAATTTTGACAAAATAATATTTTCTCACTATTTATCACCGGAATCCGGCCGAAAACGTACAACCTTAGACTCTACAGTGTTGCGATAATTCTTGCAATCGTTTCTCTTCTTGGCGCCTTTCTGGAAGTGCCTTACATTCACCAATTTTAGCTATTCTTTCAAAACTGAACATGGGGTCAAATGCAAGATCTGAAAGTCTTCTTGTACGCGACAATGCCACGGATGTTAAACCAAGACTCTCCTTTGCTCCTATATCCACCACTTCCTGATCAAGTGTTAGCCCTTGGCTTTTATGCACCATGATTGCCCAACACAAGATGAGGGGAAACTGTTTACGCTGACATGTTACCGCCGTAGAAGATATCCAGTTTGTAATGGCGGGAACGATCGGAATCACATTTTCATTTGGTTCTTCATATAACTGTGGACCAGTGTACTTGTCGAACTTTACCATAACAACAAGGGGCATATGAGTCGGTGGTTTTTTTTTTCATTTTCATACACAACATCGACAACGGTTCCTGTCGAACCATTAACCAAACCAAATTTCGTGCAGATATTATTTCTCAACATTACTCTTGATTCCTTAGACAGCAAGACTATTTTCTGCAATCCTTTAGCATCATCGGTACTAGCATGCTCAGCTGCTTGACAATTATTACTTGACACAACACTAGCAATAGGATACCCAAGCTTTTCAAGTTTTTTATAGTTATAGGAAGCAGCGATGTCCTTTATAGGAAATATAAACGGATCGCATTCTTAAAGTTATCTTTCTCTTCTCCTGTGAGCTTCAAGTACTCTCTACTTTTAAACAACTCCCAATCTTCTATAATATATTTTCCATCACTCAAACTTAACAACGCTTCTCTAAATTGTTGTTCTGCAATTCTTGATTGTCGGAAGACTTCTTTAAGATGGACACAATGCTCAAACTCATAGTATGCAGCATAGCCTGTCAATTCCAAGTCTCGGTCTCGCCCTTCTTGAGCATATAACAGAGAATCAAATACTGGTGGAAGCTATCGGATATCGCCAACAAGCACAATCGAAACATTTCCAAACGGCTCATCAGTTGCAAAAATATCTCTACATCGAAGATCAATGTTTCCAAGCATTCTTTTGCCGATCATACTGTACTCATCTATGATTATAAACTTTGTACCACTGAAATCAACCTATTAAAATAAAGATAACAAATAGTCATGTCCTGGTGCTTTTAATAGTTGTGCCCTGGTATAACAACCTAAGTTATATGACCTCGAAATAACTGAGTTAGATTAAATATCCGGGTGCAACCTAAGATATATCACACTAAGGTATAGCAATATGTATAGTTTGATTGTTTCATGTTCATATGTCCTGGTGCTAGAAAAAACTGAAAGTATAAATTACCTGCATACGACCGCATCGTTGGGTCTCAAACTTCTTGTATGACTGATTCCTATTTGTTGTTATGGCAAGTTCATGATGAATAGTGGAACCGCCAATGTTGAAAGTAGCTACACCAGTGGGAGCCATGATCCTCACATCTTTATCGTTCCCGAACATCTCTCTCATTGAACGAACAATGGTGTTAATAAGTGTTGATTTTCCTGTGCCAGCTCCTCCACTGACAATCAAACGGATGCTTAAACCGTCATTCAGAGATTTCTGAACCATATTTAGAGCCGCCTTTTGTTGATCGGACAAAACAGTAAGAGAAGTATCTGCACCGATGCTTGAATGTACCTCATGTCATGCTACTTCTAATCTGCTGGTGAATGTTATGTTCTCCTCTTTCAAAGGGAAACTACGAAATCCTTCTTCCCAATCATGGTTCTTGTCAATCGACCTTAAGTCGAGCTCAATATCGACTATTGTCCCAAAATTGGGTGCCGTTCTTAATGTGACCATCCATTCCTCCTCTAATGTTTCATCTCCGGGATCAATTTCTTCCTCGAATTCATTCTCAATAATTGCAAGTTCCCCATCCTCATTTTAATTGGCACGACGAAGTTCGGCATAACATTCTGCCCATGTCAAGAAATCCCCTTTCGCTTCTACCAGACTTCTGTAATAACTGTTCAGTAACACTTATTGTCTACAAAAAGATTCGTACTGATCAGTATTGGGCATTACTTTACCTCCTATTTCAGGTACAATCCTGACCACACACTCGACTCTGCATTTCTTCCACTTTCCACGATCAAAATGATGCGTCTTTGCTATTTCTATCAGAGACATATTGCATAAGTTATCAGGCCTTTCCAAATATGTTTTAAAGAAAGTATGGTTGGTTGACCCGTGTTCCCCACTGCCAACATGTCGCTTCCACCGCAGTTGAGAGGAGAATAAACATGTCTCACTTAGGTTTAGAAGCACTACCTTTCTATAAGATTCTGTCAAATTCCAACCCATCAATAGGTGGAAAACTTCTTGCGCGTATATATCCCTCTCTGATACACTTTTTATGAACAGACGCTTGATTGCAGATGTGGAATCGAGACAAGGTCGTAGCTTATCATCCATAATCCCACACAAAGTATCATTGTAGTTCTTTGAAGTAGGTTCATACTTTGCTGCATATTTACCAATGTATTGAGTAATAGAATCTATGGTCGTTACAGCAGACAAATCGATATTCCCTCTCCATGTTTGTAAAACCTCTCGATTGTGAGAATTCACCCATGTGTCGTTTTTCCGACCAACAAATCTATACATGTTACTGTTCGGCGATTCCTCGACAATCTTAGAAGCATCTGACAGCTCTCTTGGAAATCTGAATCGACAAGACTGCATGTATGGTCAATTGGAATGTAATTCGAACTGTGTGAAATGAAAATCTTTCCAAAAACTGCAATTTATCTGGCAGTATGGTTACTAAGACAAACCTGTTTCTTTGTGATTTTACTTTTTCTTAGGCAATAGGTTCCATATTTTGTGTGACGCATCACAAAGTTAACAAGAGAAGCGTAGTCAGTGTCATCATTTTCGACACTTGATCCCAAAGGAATCTTTTTTGCACACAGATGGTCTAGTATGTTGATTGTGAAAGCTGGATCGGGGTTTGTCGTGCATAAGAGCTTGTCAAAGTAATCACACATCGCCTTCCGTACTTCCTTATCTGCCCCAATATCAGAAAAAATTGGTCTATCCTTGAGCCATAGGAAGCCGTGCACGTGCCCACTTCCTCTGTTCTGCCATTCATATCTATACCAATGGTCGACTACACAAAATTCCTTCTTCAAGTATTCTTTGGAAAAAAACATCTACCCACTTATGCAAAAACCAATAAGCGACTAATGGATTTTCATTTAAAAGTCTTCCCCTTTCTCGCATTCTTTCCAGGGGATCCAGACTTCCCAATCTGTTTTCCGGATCAAGAATGGCATAGAGTTCAGGCCATTGAAAATCCGCGGCACTAAGGGTGGAAAAGATAGTGGGTGAACCCAATTGCTTGACCATTGCTATGAGTTCTTTCAATCTATTATACCAATAAGCCCTCGTACCTCATATCTACTTTGCATAGTAAGAAACACGCGACATTAACTGGATGTCTCCGGACGTAACCATGTCCCGGATAGATATGATTGACAGTTCACCATCTGTTGGATTGAGCTTCACATACACAGACCCCAAAGATAAGGCGTGCCACCTGGTTATTGAGTTGAGTGCAAAATAACGGAACCTGGAATCTCGGGAAAAACGTTCATCGTAATATCTCATTAAGTATTGAAAATACTGAAGTTCACCAACCTTTCGAGGTCTGTACTCTCTCAAATCCACCCTACCATACGGGAAAAGAGTCGGAAAGGCCATAGTAATATAACCTACTTTCGTAAACTCGTCTACAACTTCAACTGTGAAAGGAAGATCCGCATTAATCTTATATGCTTCAACTCCTTCCAAAGCTCTCCTGATACACTTCTGCTGATTAGGTTGTACAAAGGCACTAATTGGACCTGCAAAATAAGTAATCCTCATAGTTAGATTTTGAAAAAAATCCTTAAAGAGTTACAGAAACAACAGAGTAAGAGCATTGGCTTAGTAATTTGAGTGTTTTATTATTCTGGTTCCTAAAACGAAATTGATCAGCTTACTAACAGGATATATAGTAGACGGAGAAGACGAAAAAGAGCAAATATAGAACCCTTAAACTCTAGGCACTGAACCAAGTAACGAAGAACAACAAAAGAATTGTACCTGCTATTTGGAAATCATCAACATGGAGAACACCTTGTTCTTGAAATTATGGAGGCCCATTATGGTCGTCTTCATGTTGTTGCAGCTTGTCATCATCTTTATTCATACACGGAAGGTCATTAGGGACATCATTTTCGGGCAAACCATCAATATTAGCTTCATTGATTTCTATATCTTGATAATATAGATGATTCCCTTTCAATCACCACAAAGCTTTTCGAACAAATTCTCGACGTACTACAAATTCCTTTGTCGATATACTACCAGTCATATTCACAATTAAAATCGCAGCCAAGTCACTTGGTTTATGAGGAATAACCTTTGCAATTTCATTCACATATTGTACAAAGTTGATCATGTTTCCTCCGTACTTGTACTATTGTCCTTTAACTTTATAAACGAACATCATCGGGTGGACACGAGCAATCAAGAGCTTCTCGAGATCAGTCAATCGAGACAACTCATCTAGCACGTTTCCTGGATCCATGTTATTTGCTTCACTAAACAGTAAAACTCCTGCTGGATGTTACCTTTTGTCTTTCTCACAAAAATTACAAATCCCGTTAGATGAAATATCAAGAAACTTCGTCTTACACTCCACACAAAGACCCCATCTAATCTCATCCATTGATTTTCTGAACTTTTGAGCGTTGGATTGTATCTCTTTAGAACTTGTTTGACGTATTCTACGATGTCGGTTCCTTCTTTGAACATTAATATTTTCAAGCATAACAATCCTTGACTGCCTTGTAAGGGATAGTTCGTGTCTTCTCTGGCGCACAACATGTGAAAGTGGAGGAGGTCGAAGAGGTGGTCTTGTTAACTGAACATCAAACAGGTTTTCCTGTTCATCGGCCTCTGAACTCACAGTCAACCTAAAACATAATATACAGAATTTAAAAACATGAGCTTATGCTTAACAATCAATTTTGAAGATATATGATACTTATGCTTGACTACTTAAGTTCACAAAACTATATGGTTTAACAGTTACAACGTATGATACATAATCAACAAAGAACGTAAACCAGTACTACAACTCATATCAAATTGACTTCATAATTTAATCAAGAATAATTAACAAATTACCCAATACAGTTATCTATGCTACTCAAATCCTATGCACATCAATGTTGTATGATCCATAACATAAGCTAATGATCACCTCTCTTCTAATTGTTGCCTAACCAATGTCGAATCCCTAACAAACGTTTAACCAATGCCAAAATTATGAATAAAGTTTTTGAAAAATTACCTGGGAATTCCAATTGAGGCAGTCGCTTTCGCTACATCACATGAGCCATATGTTACTGACACATCAACGAGCCCACAAATCGGATTCTCTCGGAGGAGTCGATTCTCTTTACTTTTTGGACTTCGACGCCTTAGGAGAAGTGATTGTTGGTGCTTTAGTAATCGGTACGCATGATTTCGTGCACATCTTGCAGCTTTATCATTTTCTGCTTCTTGCTTAGATTTAAGACTCAACGTCAAACACTTAAAGATGTGTTTTACAGGAATACAACAACGCACAACTTTAATCCTAGTTTTATTTTGAGGCTGTTTAACACGAAAAATAAATAAAAAATCATTAACTTAATTTTTTTTAATGGTACTGTAAGCATAAGGCAACTTATAATGTCAAATGCAGACTGATTTAATCGACAACATAAGTTTCCAAAGGTAATAATCATATAGTTGAGAATATTCATATTGAAGGATAGCAGGATAGACCCTTCAACATCCCAAAACTAAATGATAGGTAATTCAGCTCAGACACATCTCGAAGGAGGTACAAATTACAATACAACATGTCTTGAGTCATCATACTGCTTTAATTCTGCTCATATGACCAGTTTATCAACACTACATAACTTAAACCATAAAATTATATTTCATGTAGAAAAAGACAAAAGAGTCCAATAAACATCAGTAGAGAATAAAAGGGATTACAGCTGAAACATTACCTTAAGGACTATAAAGTGAAAAAACAAAAGAAAGAAAGGAAAACCAAGAAAATCAATAACATAGGATGAGGTAATTCTAAAATTTATGTAGCTTCGTTGAACTCCATCTTACCAAAGCTTTTAGGATACCACTCAACAATGTTCAGCAGCGGGTTATACCATCTATACTTTATATCAGAGTTTCTAAACATTTTGTCGAAGCATTCAAGTTTTCAAACAACCCCAAATTGTATTTCCCTTTAAGCAGATACAGATCTCTATTTCCAAGAGGATCCACAAAAATTTAAGACAAGTAACCAAGTAAAAGCTACATGCGTATAATCGGAAGTCCGTTCAGACTGCGGCAAGCTTGGAAAAGCATCAGCATTGGTCCCACTATCAATCCCAGTAAATTCACTTTGCCTCGTAGTTTCCAAGAGTTCCCCTGTCAGCGCAATTACCTGGATTACCAAAATGTCTTGCAAATGTAAATCAAGAACATACTGTTTGAAAAGATCAAGCATTTCACTAAATAAAGCCAATTTATAATAGATCGGGAAATTGCATACTCGATTGTCTTGTAATACAGCCTTCCTTTTTCTCTTACGAGATGCATCACAGTCAAGTTTTATGGGAGCTGTACTAGGTTGGCTTATTACATTTAATTGACACTGAACTTTGGGAGTTAATCTTAAAGATCTGCGCAAAGATGTTGTTGCTGCCGAAGGTTATTTCTCAAGCTTCCTCTTTTTGTAATCTAGATGATGCTTTTCAGTTAATGAAGCTCGTTTGTTTCTTTTTCCATTGCGATCCTTGTCCAATTGATTCACTTTTTGTAAACTTGCTGCACATGGTGAATAATCCAAATTATAAGCCTACATGTTAAAATTCAGATAGAAGAGAACCCAATATCCATTCTCAAGATGCTAATAATACTCATGAGTGTTAATGAGGTGAATTGGTCACTTTGAGAGACTGTATTAGCTATGTTTGGGAGGTCAAGGACAGGTGCTTATCTTCTTGCCATGATGTATACTAATTTTATTTTGCAACCTCTATTGAATACCATTGGTAAAATGAATTCAAGAATTCAGAGGAAACAAAAATAACACATTTTATACTGCAACCTAAGTTCCTAAAGTTATTACAGCACCTGGGTGAATCAAGGTTTCTATGGTCAATTACATTATGTCTCAAGTCTCAACTAACCCATCATTGCTCTTACTTTTATATCATGGATGCAAGGAAATAGTAAACTAACACAGAAATATCAACATCTATAAAGAAAATACCAAAACTTACCACTACTTGGTCCGGCTCTGTGCTCATTGTTTGTTGCTTCACCCACTCTTGTTCTTTGTATTGCGTACTCTTTACGCCATTTTTCAAGGATCTCCAGTTTTTTATTTTCACTTATTGAACTTTGTATATCCCTTTTTGCAACACGAAGCATCTCTAATTGAATCTCTCTGCGTTGCAGCTCAATTCTGGGGCTTCAGCGGGGAATAAAAATTGATTGTGCTCTATGATCCCCAGCTGAATTGGAAAACGGTACACTTGCTGCAAATGTAAAAACATCACTATTATATAAGCTTATATGTTCTTAGATTCTTACTCATGGAATGAGCATTTACTAAAGCTATATCATTGAATTCAGTAAACTTACAACTTGCTTCATGGTCACCTGGCTGGAAATTTGCTTCCCCAATTCTTGCACGATAAGTAGCACAACATTGTTCATTAATCTCATGTTCTTTTTCAGTATCACTCTCTGTTAGCTCTTGAACTCGAGGCACATCAGTAAGTCTCGGACTTCGACGTGGAAGAGAACTCGATGAATCCATCAATAATGGTAATAGAATATGTTTATGCATTTGAACAATGGACTTCACTTAGACATTTACACAAACAGGGTGATGTCCACAAACTTAACCTACCATGTATCAATTATATCCAACCAATTCAATATATCATTTCAATCAATTCAACCCAATTCAATACTATAATTTCAGTGAATTCAACCCGATTTCTAATTGATGATGGCAGAGAACTAAGTTGGCGGCGATGATGGTTCCAACGATTAGGTATACAAAAAATACAAACAATGAATGTTGACAAACGATACCTGAACAGAAGAAGATGAATTTAATAACCAAACCAATTATTAAGTGAATTCAATCAATTCACCCAATTTCAAATTTAGGGTTATAGGTTATATGAGATTGAATATTCAACCAAATCAAAACTCTGACCCTGAAGTCGATATTGAGTAAATATTAGTCGAAATCTAGAGTGGCAAATTGCTGAAGATGAGCAGAGATTTAGATTGAGAAGGCAGGGAATAAGGATTTGTAGAAGAAGGCAGAAGACAAAATTGGTAATAGTTGTGGTGTTTCAATCGATTGAGAAGTGAAGGTGAAAATGTAATTAAACTGTCAGTTTTTGTGGCGGTGATGATGTCGAATGTTGGTAGCGGTGGTGTTGGTGACGGTGGTGTGAAGGTTGAAGGAGGTGGAGGAGAGATCGACATTCACCTGAGAAGAACTGAGAAGAAAACATATTTCTTTATTCTCAGATCTAATAGCATTTGATTTTTACAAAACTATACTTCAGTTTATGTGCTATTACGATGACCCAAGTAGAAAAAGCAAAAACACAGAGGGATATTTGGGTCATTAGGTTAACGGTTTTGCCCTTATGTTTGTGCAAATTTACATCAGACTAACGAGAGGGAAATATCATGGAGGGGCAGTCACGATATTTCAAATGGGACACCAAACAAAATCCAATTTTTTTGTTTCAATTTGGAAAAAAAAGTCACGAACCACATTAAAACAAAGTCACCATATATAGAGTCTTCCCTCGCTTCGCTCAGTCGGCATAATTACTAAATATAAATTTTACATTTAATGAAAAAAATCACAAACAACACCATTGTCGATGAGTTATTTTTTTCCTCCTAAGCTAAAAGAAAAATTGGAATGAGGGTATCTTGTTTGTGATACCACCTAGAAAACACACACAACAACCATTGGAGAGGCTAATGGCCAATTTGGCTCACATGCGAATTTTCTTGTGTGAAAAAAAAAGACATAAATGTCAAAACACATTTGATATAATTAGATGCTTCCATGTACTCAACTAATCCAGTGGTTCGTCAGATATGGAATACACATGTGTGACTCGCGTGTTTATCGTAAAGTAAACAAAATTATGAACGTGTCCTAGAACTTTAGATTCTAGATTGCTACAAGCGGACATGTTGGAAATACAAGGGCTGTAAGATGGGGTCGTGATATTGTGTCACGTTGCCAAAGAATATTAAATGAACGGACAAAGATCCCGACCGTCTTAAGATTTGCGGCTCCAATTTTGGATAAGTATTACTGGTACCGTCAGGGAGGCATTATAGTGGAACAACACTTCATAACTTCCATAGTCAGTGAAGTACAATGATGGCGCTACACTGCATCGTCCTTAAAGCTCAATAATAGCACTACCCTGCAGGGTTAGTGAATCGCAATGATGGCGCTACATTGTAAAATAAGCGATTGAGCAATGAAACATATTTCCGACACAATGAAGCTTCATTAAGGAAGGCAAGGCAATGCCAAATATCGAATGCAGCATGCGATGCTTAGATTGATGCATATTCGTTGAATTTGAGTTACCCAACTCAAGGATGATGTGAGAACATGAAATATTCCATGAGTTGGCATATGCATTAGTCCAGCTAGCCAAAGCTTGGATAGTGCGCGCAAACTAGTGGTGAAAGAGTATACATCACCATTGTCTAGCAAATGGCTAAGTAAAGCAAATGAAGCATATGAGCACATGATGCGTGCATTATTGGCATCAGTTTGAAGGAATTTTGGCATGAGTTTGTGTTAGCTTAGGCATCCAAGCAAGTTTAGTTCAAGATCATGGCATAGTTATGCACGATAGTAGCGCAAATTGGCTCAAGTGACGGCTACAGTTGGTTATTGGCTTCACAAGCATGCCAATGATGTGAGACAAATGTGAATTCAGGGAGTACCTCAGCCTGCTTTTCATGACATTGACTGGATAACGATGTCCTATATTTTTTTCTCTATGGACCGAGGAGAAATGGGGGCTCATAGGGAAGATGACTAGTTATAAAGGGAGTTTATGACTTAGTGGGAGTGTTCATAACTGTCTTGCAACAGGTGTTGAAGGCTGGATCGATTTAGCAAAGAAACTGAAGAATATGCATAATTATTGACGATTATGGAACTGTCATATTGAGCAGACGGTTATCCAATGCATTTGTAGCTGTTGTGCGCGGTTTTTGACCCTTACGTAGGAGATTGTGAGAGTTTTAGTAAGGTAAATGATTGATTCAATATGAATAAGCCTGTGTAAGTCCCCAAGTGGGCAAATTTTGTTTATCTTTTCCTTTGATGGGCTAATTGTGTCGTGTTCTATGTGTTCTTGGTAGGTTGAATTGTGTTGGTATCGTATATCAATATTTTTGTGGAACGCATATGAAAAGAAAATAGAAGAGAAATAAAGGTTAAAGACTCCGGTTGCAAAGCTTGAGTAGAGTTGTTGGGTTTTCACACTTGAATTGCTAAGTGTATCAGGCTGGAGTAATCGTGGGCAAAGTTTAATTCACTAACCATGTTAGTGCCAGGTTATACTCGCGCCAAAAATTTGCAAGGTGCATTTACGGGTGCGACAATAAGCTCCATGAAGGAATTAGGATAAGAGTCGGACTTTTTTACCCAGTTAGAAGCTTCTTTTGATTGAACCATTTTAGAACTTTTTGAGAGAAACTAGGTTGTCGGCGATCATGAGGAATCTTCATCGATTTTGGAGGCGAATAGTAATGAGGTAATTCATTATTTCTAGAAGATTTAACTATTACAGTCTTATTTTTATTATGAGGATCAATAAAAAAATGGATAACTCCAACCTTGCATCAGAAAATAGTATCACCAGGCAGCAACACCACAATTTTTCTTTAATATGATCATCAATAAACGAATTGGGTAAACAGATTTCCAGTAAAAGCATCTACAATGCGGGGTGAAGGTATTAAAAAGATACATCTTCAACGCTAGAATCAAGGTTAATAAAAAATCATGACATGACTGACATCTCATAAAAAAGGGTAAAGGATAAAGTCATATCTTCACTTTCTCTATGACCCAAGATCTATTGACACATCATAAATTTTTTATTCCAAAAATAACTTTTCTCAAAATTTTAGGATAGTAATACCTTGACACTGGATATGAAATTTTAGGTAGAAAGCATTAGCTTAGCCACATAGGAATAACCCACAACAAAAAGGTACTAGATGACCGCTGTCACGGTGGGAAGGCCGACCGAAAAAATTGATGCAAAACTAAATTTTGTCAAAATAATATTTTCTCACTATTTATAACCGGAATTCGGCCGAAAACGTACAACCTTAGACTCTACAGTGTTGCGATAATTCTTGCAATCGTTTCTCTTCTTGGATCCTTTCTGGAAGTTCCTTGCATTCACCAATTTTAGCTATTCTTTCAAGACTAAACATGGGGTCAAATGCAAGATCTGAAAGTCTTCTTGTACGCAACAATGCCACAAATGTTAAACCAAGACTCTCCTTTGCTTCTATATCCACCGCTGCCTGATCAAGTGTTAGCCCTTGGATTTTATGCACCATGATTGCCCAACACAAGATGAGGGGAAACTGTTTACGCTGACATGTTACCCCCGTAGAAGATATCCAATTTGTAATGGCGGGAACGATCGAAATCACATTTACATTCGGTTATTCATATAACTGTGCACCAGTGTACTTGTCGAACTTTACCATAACAGCAAAGGGAATATGAGTCGGTGGTTTTTTTTTCCATTTTCATACACAACATCGACAACGGTTCCTGTCGAACCATTAACCAAACAAAATTTCGTGCAGATATTCTTTTTCAACATTACTCTTGATTCTTTAAACAACAAGACTATTTTATGCAATCCTTTAGCATCATCGGTACTAGCATGCTCAGCTATTTGATGATTATTACTTGACACAACATGAGCAACAGGATACCCAAGCTTTTCAAGTTGTTTATAGTTATAGGAAGCAGCGGCGTCCTTTATAGGAAATAAATGGATCGCATTCTTAAAGTTATATTTCTCTTCTCCTGTGAGCTTCAAGTACTCTCTACTTTTAAACAACTCCCAATCTTCTATAGTATATTTTCCATCACTCAAACTTAACAACGCTTCTCTAAATTGTTGTTCTGCAATTCCTGATTGTCGGAAGACTTCTTTAAGATGGACACAATGATCAAACTCAGAGTATGCAGCATAGCATGTCAATTCCAAGTCTCGGTCTCTCCCACCTTGAGCATATAACGGAGAATCAAATAATGGTGGAAGCTGTCGGATATCGCCAACAAGCACAATCAAAACATTTCCAAACTGGCTCATCAGTTGCAAAAATATCTCGACATCGAAGATCAATGTTTCCAAGCATTCTTTTGGCGATGATACTGTACTCATCTATGATTATCAACTTTGTACCACTGAAATCAACCTATTAAAATAAAATTAACAAATAGTCACATCCTGGTGCTTTTAATAGTTGTGCCCTGGTGTAACAACCTAAGTTATATGACCTCGAAATAACTGAGTTAGATTAATTTTCCTGGTGTAACCTAAGCTATATCACACTAAGGTATAGCAATATGTATAGTTTGATTGTTTCATGTTCATATGTCATGGTGCTAGAAAAAACTGAAAGTATAAATTACCTGCATACGACCGCATCGTTGGGTCTCAAACTTCTTGTATGACTGATTCCTATTTGTTGTTATGGAAAGTTCATGATGAATAGTGGAATCGCCAATGTTGAAAGTAGCTACACCAGTGGGAGCCATGATCCTCACATCTTTATCGTTCCCGAACATCTCTCTCGTTGAACGAACAATGGTGTTAATAAGTGTTGATTTTCCTGTGCCAGCTCCTCCACTGACAATCAAACAGATTCTTAAACCGTCATTGAGAGATTTCTGAACTAGATTTAGAGATGCCTTTTGTTGAGCGGACAAAACAGTAAGAGAAGTATCTGTACCGATGCTTGAATGTACCTCATGTCCCGCTTCTCCTAATCTACTGGTGAATGCTCTGTCCTCCTCTGTCAAAGGGAAACTACGAAATCCTTCTTCCAAATAATGGTTCTTATCAATCGACCTTAAGTCGAGCTCAATATCAACTATTGTCCCAAAATTGGGTGCCATTCTTGATGTGACCATCCATTCCTCCTCTAATGTTTCATCTCTTGGATCAATTTCTTCCTCAGATTCATCCTCAACCATAGTTTTGGTTTTGTTGGAAGGGGGAATAACAGATTTGTTCCCATCCTCATTTTCATTGGCACGACGTTAAGTTTTTCAAAACTAGATTCCTATAACATTTTTTTGATGATTTGTCCCATGTCTTCGGAAATCCCTTTCACTTCTACTAGAATTGACCTTAAGTAACAACTATTGTCCCAAAATTCTTGATGTGAACACTTGTTGTCTACAAAAAGATTCGTACTGATCAGTATTGGGCATTACTTTACCTCCTATTTCAGGTACAATCCTGACCACACACCCTACTCTGTATTTCTTCCACTTTCCATGATCAAAATGATGTGTCTTTGCTATTTATATCAGAGACATATTGCATAAGTTATCAGGCCTTTCCAAATATGTTCTAAAGAAAGTAGGGTTGGTTGACCCGTGTTCGCCACTGCCAATATTTCGCTTCCACCGCAGTTGTCAGGAGAATAAACTTGTCTCACTTAGGTTTAGAAGCACTACCTTTCTAGAGGATTCTGTCAAATGCCAACCCATCAATAGGTGGAAAACTTCTTGCGCGGATATATCCCTATCTGATGCACTTTTTATGATCAGCCACTTGATTGCATATGTGGAATCGAGACAATGTCGTAGCTTATCATCCACAATCCCACACAAAGTATCATTGTAGTTCTTTGAATCAGGTTCAAACTTTGCTGCATACTTACTAATGTATTGAGTAATAGAATCTATGGCCGTTACAGCATACCAATCGATATTCCCTCTCCATGTATGTAGAACCGCTCGATTGTGAGAATTCACCCATATGTCATTTATCCGACCAACGAATCTATAAATGTTACTGTTCGGCGATTCCTCGACAATCTTAGAAGCATCTGACAGCTCTCTTGGAAATATGAATCGACAAGCCTGTACGTATGGTCAATTGGAATGTAATTCAAATTGTGTGAAATGAAAATATTTCCAAAAACTGCAATGTATCTAGCAGTATGGTTATTAAGACAAACATGTTTCTTTGTGATTTTACTTTTTCTTAGGAAATAAGTTCCACATTTTGTGTGACGCGTCACAAAGTTAACAAGAGAAGCGTAGTCAGTGTCATCATCTTCGACATTTGATCCCAAAGGAATCTTTTTTGCGCACGGATGGTGTAGTATGTTGATTGTGAAAGCTGGATCGGGGTTTGTCGTGCATACGAGCTTATCAAAGTAATCACACATCACCTTCCGTACTGCCCCATCTGCCCCAATATCAGAAAAAATTGGTCTATCCCTGAGCCATAGGAAGACGTGCACGTGCCCAGTTCCTCTATTCTGCCATTCATATCTATATCAATGGTCGACTACACAAAATTCTTTCTTCAAGTATTCTTTGAAAAAAACATCCACCCTCTTTTGCAAAAACTAAGAAGCGATTAATGGGTTTTCATTCAAAAGTCTTCCCCTTTCTCGCCTTCTTTCCATGGGATCCAGACTTCTGAATCTGTTTTCCGGATCAAGAATGGCATAGAGTTCAGGCCATTGCAAATCCGCGGCACTAAGGGTGAAAAAGATAGTGGGTGAACCCAAGTGCTTGACCATTGCTATGAGTTCTTACAATCTACTGTACCAATAAGCCCTCGTACCTTGTATTTGCATGGTAAGAAACACACGACATTAACTGGATGTCGCCGGACGTAATCATGTCCTGGATAGATTCGATTGACAGTTCACAATCTGTTGGATTGAGCTTCACATACACAGACCCCAAAGATAAGGCGTGCCACCTGGTTGTTGAGTTGAGTGCAAAATAACGGAACCTGGAATCTCGGGAAAAACGTCCATCGTAATATCTCATTAAGTATTGAAAATACTGAAGTTCACCAACCTTTCGAGGTCTGTACTCTCTCAAATCCACCCTACCATACGGGAAAAGATTCGGAAAGGCCATAGTAATATAACCTACTTTCGTAAACTCGTCTACAACTTCACCTGTGAAAGGAAGATCCGCATTAGTCTTATCTGCTTCAAATCCTTCCATATATCTCTTGATACACTTTCGCTGATTAGGTTGTACAAAGCCACCAATTGTACCTGCAAAATAAGTAATCCTCATAATTAGATTTTGCAAAAATCCTTAAAGAGTTACAGAATCAACCGAGTAAGAGCATTGGCTTAGTAATTTGAGTGTTTTATTATTTTGGTTCCTAAAACGAAATTGATCAGCTTACTAACTGGATATATAGTAGACGAAAAAGAACAAAAACAGAACCCTTAAACTCTAGGCACTGAACCAAGTAATGAAGAATATCAAAAGAATTGTACCTGCTATTTGGAAATCATCAACATGGAGAACACCTTGTTCTTGCAATTATGGAGGCCCACTGTGGTCGTCTTCGTGTTCTTGCATCTTGTCATCATCTTCATTCATACACGGAAGGTCATCAGGGACATCATTTTCGTGCAAACTATCAATATTAGCTTCATTGATTTTTATATCTTGAAAATACAGATGATTCCCTTTCAAGCACCACAAAGCTTTTCGAAAAAAATTCTCGACATACTACAAATTCCTTTGTTGATATACTATTAGTCCTATTCACAATTAAAATCGCAGCCAAGTCACTTGGTTTACGGGGAAGAACCTTTGCAATTTCATTCACATCTTGTACAAAGTTGATCACGTTTCCTCCGTACTTGTATTGTTGTCCTTTAACTCTATACAAGGACATCATCGTGTGGACACGAGTAATCAAGAGCTTCTCGAGATCAGTCAATCGAGATAACTCGTCTGGCACGTCTCCTGGATCCATGTTATTTGCTTCACTAAACAGCAAAACTCCTGCTGGATGTTTCCTTTTGTATTTCTCACAAAAATTACAAATCCCTTCAGATGAAATTTAGAGAAACTTTGTCTTGCACTCCACACAAAGACCCCATCTAATCTCATCCATTGATTTTCTGAACTTTTGGGAATTGGATTGTATCTCTTTATAACTTGTTTGACGCCTTCAACGACATCGGCTCCTTCTTTGAACATTATTATTTGCAAGCATAACAATCCTTTGCTGTCTTGTAAGGGATAGTTCGTGTCTTCTCTGGCGCACAACATGTGAAAGTGGAGGAGGTCGAAGAGGTGGTCTCTGAACTCACAGTCAACCTAAAACATAATATACAGAATTTAAAAACATGAGCTTATGCTTAACAATCAATTTTGAAGATATATGATACTTATGCTTGACTACTTAAGTTCACAAAACTATATGGTTTAATAGTTACAACATACGATACATAATCAACAAAGAACGTAAACCAGTACTATATCTCATATCAAATTGACTTCATAATTTAATCAAGAAGAATTAACAAATTCCACAATACAATTATCTATGCTACTCAACTCATATGCACATCAATGTTGTACGCTCCATAACATAAGCTAACGATCACCTCTCTTCTAATTGTTGCCTAACCGATGTCGAATCCCTAACAAACGTTTAACCAATGTCAAAATTATGAATAAAGTTTTTGAAAAATTACTTGGGAATTCCAATTGAGGCAGTCGCTTTCGCTACATCACATGAGCCATATGTTACTGACACTTCAACGAGTCCACAACTCGGATTCTCTCGGAAGAGTCGATTTTGTTCACTTATTGGACTTCGACGCCTTGGGAGAACTGATTCTTGGTGCCTAAGTGATTCTTGCAACTTTATCATTTTCTGCTTCTTGCTTAGATTTAAGACTCAACGTCAAACACTTAAAGATGTGTTTCACAGGAATACAACAACGCACAACTTTAATCCTAGTTTTCTTTTGAGGCTGTTTAACACGAAAAAAATAAAAAAATAATCATTAACATAATTTTTTTTAATGGTACTGTAAGCATAAGGCAACCCTATAATGTCAAATGCAGACTGATTTAATCAACAACATAAGTTTCCAAAGGTAATAATCATATATTTGAGAATATTCATATTGAAGGATAGCAGGATAGACCCTTCAACATCCTAAAACTAACTAATAGGTAATTCAGCTCAGACACATCTCGAAGGAGGTACAAATTACAATACAACATTTCTCGAGTCATCATACTGCTTTAATTCTGCTCATATGACCAGTTTATCAACACTACATAACTTAAACCATAAAATTACCTATCATGTAGAAAAAGACAAAAGAGTCCAATAAACATCAGTAGAGAATAAAATGGATTACAACTGAAACATTACTTTAAGGACTATAAAGTGAAAAGACAAAAGAAAGAAAGGAAAACCAAGAAAATCAATAACATAGGATGAGGTAATTCTAAAATTTATGTAGCTTCGTTGAACTCCATCTTACCAAAGATTTTAGGATACCACTCAACAATGTTCAGCAGCGGGTTATACCATCTATACTTTATATCAGAGTTTCTAAACATTTTATCGAAGCATTCAAATTTTCAAACAACCCCAAATTGTATTTCCCTTTAAGCAGATACAGATCTCTATTTCCACGAGGATCCATAAAAACTTAAGACAAGTAACCAAGTAAAAGCTATCTGTGTATAATCAGAAGTCCGTTCAGACTGCGGCAAGCTTGGAAAAGCATCAGCATTGGTCCCACTATCAAACCCAGTAAATTCACTTTGCCTCAACTTTTCCAAGAGTTCCCCTGTCAGCACAATTACCTGCATTACCAAAATGTCTTGCAAATGTAAATCAAGAACATACTGTTTGAAAAACTCAAGCATTTCACTGAATAAAGCCAATTTATAATAGATCAAAAAATTACATACTCGATTGTCGTGTAATATAGCCTTCCCTTTTCTCTTACGAGATGCATCACAGTCAAGTTCTATGGGGGTTGCACTAGGTTGGCTTATTATATTTAATTGACATCGAACTTTGGAAGTTAATCTTAAAGATCTGCGCAAAGATGTTGTTGCTTCCGAAGGTTGTTTCTCAAGCTTCCTCTTTTTGAAAGCTAGATGATGCTTTTCAGTTAACGAATCTCGTCTGTTTCTTTTTCTATTGGGATCCTTGTCCAATTGATTCACTTTTTGTAAACTTGCTGCACATGGTCAACAATCCAAATTATATATAAGCCTACATGTTAAAATTCAGATAGAAGAGAACCCAATATCCGTTCTCAAGATGCTAATAATACTCATGAGCGTTAATGAGGTGAATTGGTACCTTTGAGAGACTATATTAGCTATGTTTGGGAGGTCAAGGACAGGTGCTTATCTTCTTGCCATGATGTATCCTAATTTTATTTTGCAACCTCTATTGAATACCATTGGTAAAAATGAATTCAAGAATTCAGAGGAAACACAAATAACACATTTTATTCTGCAACCTAAGTTCTTAAAGTTATTACAACACCTGGGTGAGTCAAGGTTTCTATGGTCAATTACATTTTGTCTCAAGTCTCAATTAACCCATCATTGATCTTACTTTTATATCATGGATGCAAGGAAATAGTAAACTAACACAGAAATATCAGCATCTATAAAGAAAATACCAAAACTTACCACTACTTGGTCCGGCTCTGTACTCATTGTTTGTTGCTTCACCCACTCTTGTTCTTCGTATTGCGTACTCTTTACGCCGTTTTTCAAGGATCTCCAGTTTTTGATTTTCACTCATTGAACTTCGTCTATCTCTTTTTGCAACAAGAATCATCTCTAATTGAAGCTCTCTGTGTTGCAGCTCAATTCTGGGGCTTCAGCGGGGAATAAAAATTAATTGTGCTCTATGATTCCCAGCTGAATTGGAAAACGGTACACTTGCTGCAAATGTAAAAACATCACTATTATATAAGATTATATGTTCTTAGATTCTTACTCATGGAATGAGCATTTACTAAAGCTATATCATTGAATTCAGTAAACTTACAACTTGCTTCATGATCACCTGGCTGGCAATTTGCTGCCGCAAATTTTGCGCGATAAGTAGCACAACATTGTTCATTGAGCTCATGTTATTTTTTAGTATCACTCTCTGTTAGCTCTTGAACTCGAGGCACATCAATAACTCTCGGACTTCGACGTGGAAGAGAACTCGATGAAACCATCAACAATGGTAACATTCACCTGGGAAGAAAACATATTTCTTTTTCCTCAGATCTAATAGCATTTGATTTTTACATAACTATACTTCAGTTTATGTGTTATTACGATGACCTAGGTAGAAAAAGAAAAAACACGGAGGGACATTTGAGTCATTAGGTTAACGGTTTTTTCCTTATATAGAGTCCTCCCTCGCTTCGCTCGGCATAAGACCTCCAACTAGGATCACCTTCACCCTATATATTGGAGATAATCTTAACTGATAATCGATTTAAGCGCACAACTTTTACAATTCTTATTAAGATGATTACATATACATACAAAAAGAGAACAGCAAAAAAGGAAGAAAAAAATTGCAGACAACAATTGAGATTATGTATCATGATACTTCACAACTAATCAATTTCATGCGCCGGATGTGGCTTTAACCTCAAATGTTTTTAAGAATCAACTTCATGCGCCGGCGGTGGCTTTAACCTCAAATGTTTTTAAGGATAAACAAAGGATGCTGATTATAACCTCAAGGCCATATATAATCTAGAAGCACCAAAATTAGAACCGAAACTGAGAAGCACGAACACCACCACTACCAGCACCAATTGTAAATAGGCCATGATCGTAATTAACATCGCCACTACCATTTTCTGATGGAGTCTCAGCTCTTACACTAAAACGACGTCTTCCATAATTATTTGATAGGAAGCTGAATCAAAGGTGTTTGTCAAAGAAAAGAAGAACAAAACGTACATAGGAGAACGAAATTTTATTAATGTGACAATCTAAGTAAGATCATTACATATAACGGAACCACCATTCAGATCAAATTAGAGAAACATAAGTAACAATTAATCAGAATTGAAACCATGGGAATAGACGCCTTAAGATCTCTTTGGTAATGGTATGAGTTTGGTCCCCGCGTGTACTCTGTACCGTCCATGTCGAGTAAGATTAAAGAGAATTTCCCTAACAAAAAACAAAAATAAGTGCTAATTAGTTGATTAATATATTCAAACATCAAATACACAATAATCTAGATTTAAAAACATTAAAATCCCCAAATTCTAAACCCTAATATATATTTTCTGAAATCAAAAGTAAACCAACCTTTTTTCTTCTGGAGTCCAACCAAATCGATTTGAGAGCGTGTAGTTAACATCAAGTTTAAGTTTATTGGGAAATTCTGAACGAAGCGATTCCATCTCGAAGACGTCATGAACGGGTACATGATCATGTTTATCGACCTCTGTTGAAGCCATGGCAGGAATTTTAACGGAGATATCAGAACTCACGTCGTTCATATTGAATGCACTTTCAAAGAAAATTGGATTTGATTTGATTTTTTTTCTCGAAATGTTAGCGATAAGACTCCAGCATGTTCTGATGAGTCGTATTCGGTTAGTCAATAGAGCTGGTAATTATGAAGGTTCCTAAGGCTATACATACGGTCTGTTGAAACAGGTTTTTGAATTTGTTGATTGAGTCTGTAACAACTCATGTAACTACATTGTAGACTTTCTAGTATAAATAAACACTTCCATCTCCACAGTAAAGCGTGGAAGATATTCTGCCAAAACCCTGTCTCAACTTGGTATCAGGAGGGTAAGATCCCTCACGCTTCTTCAACAAAAACCCTAAAACCACAAAAATGGCAGCAAACAATACTACTACCAATAACCTCAGAAACATTCAAATACATCATCTCGTCACACTCAAAATCACTGAAACAAACTTCTCCTTATGGAAGACTCAATTCAAGCCTATCCTAAAGGGATATGGATTACAAGGTTTCATTGATGGAACCGAAGAAATACCACCTAGAACCCTTCCCAATTCATAAACAATAAACCCTGCGTTTAAAGATTATGAGGCACAAGACTCTCTTCTGGTGGGTTGGTTGAATTCTACTTTGACTCCAGAAGTTCTCTGCCATGTAAGAGGACTTGATACTGCCAAAGAAGTTTGGGACAAACTTGAAGCTTACTTTGCACCAAAAACAAAGGTTCATCTGATGAATCTTAAGAAACAGCTCCACTCTCTGAGCAAAGGTAACAAATCGTTAAATTTTTTTTTGATTGATGCTAAGAACCTGTTTGATCAACTTGCAGCATCAGGGTATACTGCTACTGATGATGAGAAGAAACAATCAATTTGCAATGGATTAAATCAGTCCTATGATCCTATCGTCACTGCACTGGGAACCATTGAGGATATGGAGATGGATACATTCTATTCTCATCTTCTGACTTTTGATCTGAGACTTGAACAACAATTGGCTTTAATCCAGCAACCAATAGCCAATGTTGCTTCCACCAGCTCTGCATCTAGCAGCAGAAACATACCAAGAAACTACAATCAGCACTATCGTGGTCAACCTCAGTTGAACAACAACAACCAGCGTCGCAATCAGCCTGGTTCGAAAAAGTTTGAGCAACCTTGCCAGATTTGTAAAAAGGATAACCATCAATCTACCCGGTGTTGGTTTAGGTATGATAAACCAAATACCAATCAGAACAATGAGCCAAAAGCTTACATAGCGCTTCCAGGAGGTGAGAATGCGAATCAATGGGTAACTGATACCGGAGCTACCCATCATTTAACTGCTGACATGAGGAACTTGACTATTCCTCATGAGTACGATGGAACAGAACAAGTGCAAGTTGGTAATGGAAATGTTTTGAACATTGCTAATGTTGGTACAGGCTCTTTTACCCATAATTCAAGACAGTTCCATCTAAATCATATTTTCCATGTCCCTCAAATCAGAACTAATTTACTATCTATTTCGCAATTTTGTAAAGATAATGAGGTATATTTTGAGTTTCACACTACTCATTTCTTTGTGAAGGACAAGCACACGGGAACCACGCTGCTGCGAGGGCTGAATAGGAATGGTCTCTACATATTTGAAGGAATTGACAGACTAGATAATCAGGTCAAGCCTCAAGCTCATGTTGCTTATTCCTACCCAATTTGGCATCAACGTATGGGTCACCCTATGATGCGCATAGTCTCACGTATTTGCCATAGGTTTTCATTACCAGTTTCCAATAAAATTTTTGATTATTGTCACTCCTGTCATGTTAGCAAAAGCAAGAAATTGCCATTTTCTCTTAGCACAACAATAATAGATAAACCATTGAGTTTGATTGTTTCTGATATATGGGTGTCACCAAAATTGTCCAGAACTGGTTTCCGATATTACATGCTTTTCATGGATGTTTATTCTCATTTTACTTGGGTATTTCCTTTGGTTCAACGATCTGATGCACTAAATACTTTCATTCTATTTCGCAAGCAAGTAGAGAACCTAACGGGCCATACGATTAAAGTCTTCCAGTCTGATAATGCATTAGAGTACAAGAAATTCACATCTTATCTAAATGAATCAGGCATACAACATAGATTCTCTTGCCCTCATACCTCCCCTCAAAATGGCATTGCGGAGAGACGAATCCGCCATGTAACTGAATCTGGTTTATCCCTAATGTTTCAAGCTCACATGCCAATGTCGTTTTGGTCTGATGCATTTACTACAGCCTGTTTTTTAATAAATAGGCTTCCAAAATCAACAACAGAACAACTCACTCCACTTGAAATTCTCTTCAGCAAAAAGCCGGACTACTCATTCATGAGAGTTTTTGGTTGTTTAGCATACCCGTGTCTCCGATCATATAACACTCACAAACTAGAACCCAGGTCTATTCCATGTGTGTTTATAGGCTACAACAATGCGCATAAGGGATATCAATGTTTGGACACACAATCTGGTAGAATCTACATCTCTCGACATGTGAGATTCGAAGAAACGACATTCCCATTCAAGCCAAAGCAGCAGCCTGTTCAAGTGTCGTGTCCAGGTATAGTACCTTCAGATACAAGTGTATTTTTAACACCTCCATTTCGAACAAGAGATTTCAATGTTCAGCAGACTATACAACGACACCCTCTCCAAAGGATGTCTCCTCTGCTACACGATGCTATCGATGCTTCACTCGATCATTGAACTGCCTGCTACAATTGCGTCACCTGCAGAGTCTACAGCCCTACCAAAAAATGTAACTTCGCAGAAGACTGCATCCCAGGATACTGCAACTTCAGCAATCCAGAATACTGACACGCCTGAACAAACATAAGTATAATCATCTCTGAATCAGTCCATTTCTCATCCAATGGTTACAAGGGCTAAGTCAGGGATAACTAAACCGATACAAAAGCTGTGCTTGACTGCATCAAAGCATCCGTTACCGGAGTCGGACTTCATGGAACCTACGTTCTATACAGAAGCAAGCAAAAACCCGAACTGGCGACGAGCTATGGATGCTCAAATAAATGCATTGATTAGAAATGGCACGTATTCTTTGGTGAGATATGAACCTGGGATGAACGTTGTTGGCTCAAAATGGGTATTCAGGGTGAAGCAGAATCCAAATGGGACCATTGAGCGTCACAAAGCTCGACTAGTTGCGAAAGGCTTCAATCAGCAAGAAGGGGTGGACTATGGTGAGACATTCAGCCCGGTTATCAAGCCTTGTACCATTCGCTTAGTTTTTTCCATTGCGGTAATGAACCATCGCCACATCGAAGCAACTAGATGTTGAAAATGCCTTCTTGCATGGACAACTTGAAGAAGATGTATACATGAGGCAACCAGCTGGATATGTAGACCCAAATTATCCAAACCACGTCTGTAAACTGCACAAGTCCTTATATGGACTTAAACAGGCGCCGCGTGCTTGGTATTCAAGACTGAGTACATACTTGGAGAAAATTGGTTTCAAGGGGTCAATAAATATATCCTTATACAACTATACATATGTCCCTACTTTTTAATAACCTTATCCATTTTGATATTAGATTACCTTAATACCCTCACCCATATAGTATTTTTCTTTATTTCAAAATGGAACAAATTTCTTCCTCTACCACTTCACCACCACTACTAGCACCACCACCACCAACATTAAACTATCATTCCACCACCACCACCTACCAACCGCCACCACCACTCCTTCACCAGCACCATTACACCACCAACAGTCCTCCACCACCACTAGTCCGTCGCCGCCACCACTGGTTCAGATATTTTTGGATCAACAACAGTAGTTGATCCAAATAAAAATAGGACCAACATTAGAAGTTGATCCAATTTAGTGGATCAACAATGGTAGTTGATCCAAAAAAAAAGGATCAACAATAGAAGTTGATCCATGTAAATGGAGTGAACTTGGCGTGAGTCGAACACGCATCATCTGACATGGAATCAGTCATGCTACCATTGCACCACAAGTTCAACATTGAAAAAAATTTACACGATTTAAACTACAAGCATGATTATACTAATCCTAGGAAATGTTGTCAATAATAGGAGTTGATCGGATCAACAACAGTAGTTGATCCCATAAAAAATTGGGTCAACAACCATATTTGATCCATAAATAGGATCAACAACTATAGTTGATCCAATAAAAAATTGGGTCAACAACAACTACTGATCCCATAAAAAACATATAAACAACAACAATTGGCCATCACCTGTAGCAATGTAAGAACACGAAACTGAATCCTAAATTTAAGAACACAAAACTGAATCCTAAATTTAATTAAGAACACAAAACTTCACACTCAAACTAAGAACACAAAATTGAATCCTAAATTTAATTCCTTTCAACATGTCATGCACAGTAAAAATAATACAAATATTTGTATCCAATGTACATATATATATCACACAAGCACTTATCGATAGTTAGTTTAATCAATAAAAAAACAAAATCAATGAAACTACAAAAGCATAATCAATGGTAACGTCAACCGAAGACACTTTTGTTTATCTATGAAGAAAAATATAAAAATCTATAATAATGGAGAGAAAAATCAATGCCAACATGCAGTACGCAAACTAAAGCTACATGTTTGTCTTTCTGCGTATGAGTGATTACTATCATTGAGGTAACGAAAACTCCATATTGCAGTAGTCGGGGTAAAAGTTACCTAACATACAGAAACTGGAACCCGATACTTGCAGGTACTTCACACAATTAATTCCACTATCAAGCTATCAGTGGCCAATCGATACATATATAGGCTTAAATGAAACGTCAGTTGATCACAATGCCTGCACAATAAAAATAAAAACTATGGTATTACACTAAATTTTTGAAATTAAGTCAAAAATACAAATCAACTCAATATAAACTAGGTACTTATCATACCACCACATAAGTACCTCATGCTCTACCAACTAATCCTTCGTTACAATCAGTATTACTTCCAATTTATCTTCCAACACCAAGTCCACCACCAACAACACCGTTAGTTACACTGTGGTGACATACCAAACCCATAAAATCACCACCAATACCATCATTTGTAACCTGTTTTCTTAGGCAGCATGAAATAATTACCACTACCACCATCTCCCGACAACCTCCGCCAACACCAACACCACCACTACCACCTTACATAGAGATTGTTAAGCACAAATTGCAAAAATCTATGCATAAATCATCAAATTAACCAAAAAAGTTATCTTCCATACATCTTAAATTTATCATTTTAATTTGTCTTCTTTACATTTTGAAATTCAAAGATTAATTATCAACACTAGTTACAATTAAAGTCAGAGATAAAACTTACCTTTTAATCCATTTTGTTGATTGAATCCACAAATCCAATTATTGATGACGATTTCGTTCTTCAAGACGGATCCAGTTGAACCTAAAATGAATCTAATGATCTGATTCTCAAAATTAGGTTTTGAAGATTGTTTTCTCGTTGATTCATCGCCAGATTTAAGTTTTTGTAAGTAGTGATGGAGCTGATTATGGAATATGTAGAGCCAATGGAGTAGGAGGTGGTACTAGAGATGATGGTGGTGGAGTTTGGTTCAATGGATTTTTCGTGACGATAGGAGATGGAGATGGTGATGGTGGCGACAGAGATGATGGCGGTGGAGATGAATAGAGTTTTAATGTTTCGGGGAAATTCATCGATAGATAAAGAAGGAATATAAGATTGGGAGGGTGAATTTGGAAAGATGAAAAACATTAGTGGACCCTTGATGGGCTTATATATGGAGAGGGATATATTTATTGTGTGATAATGATATTTTTGAAGTCCATCAGAACAAGGGATATTTGTATAATTACCACTTATTTCTTCCCCCTATCTTTCTTCTCCCTCTCCACACTCGTCGACCATATTCTCTTATTCCATCTCCACAGACACCACCACCGACCATTATCTTTCACCCATTTTTTCTTATTTGATTAATGAAACAGATCTTAGAAAAATAAATTGGACATTAAAAATAGGCTTTATATCACTTAGGCTATATCAGAGATAAGTAAATCATCCCTATAGTATATCATCGCCCTTCACCGATATCAATCTTAAATTCACATGACTTTGATAAACAAATTTTATCTCTAATATGCCACTAAAGGATCTGTTAATAAAAATCAATGTTGCAGCGTCCAAGAATCGGAAGACCATACCAATTAAGTCCTCGTGCATGCACATTAGGCATCTTTACAAGCAACGAAGAATACCTCAAACATGACTGGGAAATTAAAGTATCTAATTAATTTAAGGACAATTGAAAATCAAAACTCAAAAGTTTGTGGTCGTCACTTTCTGGACGAATGCAGTTGTTGTGGACCGTCGTACTCAGGACGACTACAGATGTTTTCATCTTTGGATTTTTGATTATGTAATCTGAAATTTAATTCATCAATAAATTAAATAAATACTTTCATAATTTATTAATATATTTTAAGAATTACATTGACACAAATAAATAGATATTCATTTTTTATTATTTTTTTGGAACATCAAGCTGGGGTAAGGAGACCCAAAACAACAAGAAGAAAAGTAAAAACAAAAATTCAACAACTAATCCCTATAATAAGTCTTCAAAGATCTATCATCCTCAATAATTTGCTTCAACTCAGGACTGAACTCATTGTCGTCTAACTCCAAGAAATAGTGAGAAGGGTGTAAATCAGCCAAAGCATCATCAACACGATTTGTTTGCTTATAAATGTGCTCAATTCTGAACCTGTGAAACCATTTACGAAGTTGACAAATTCTCCTCCAGAGATGCAAGATAACCCAATGGGGTTTAGGGTCTTTGTTCTTCAACAGATTGCAAACATCCATAGAGTCACTGTTAATCTAAATTTTCCTCTGATTTTTCAATATAGCACACTTCATATCAATCTCCGCACCTTGTAATTTTAGAGATAAAACGGAATCAGGTCCAGAACCTCTAATAGCAGCAGCAAGAGGTTGACCAAGATTGTCTCTCATAATAACAGCAAAACCCCCCAAAATCGTCTCGCCTAGATCCATCAATATTGAGCATGACTTCATCAGCAGCTGGGAACCTCCATCTACAAGCAATACGCTTCTTCTTCTTCAAACTACAGGTAACTCTCCATCTGCGCAATAAATATCTAACAAACACAGAATCCATATCAGAGAAATTACCAGATTCAATCTTCAATCTCACATCATTTACAATGAAATAGCTGACAGAAGCTTCAAAATTTGACTTGGCAGAATGAAACCTTCCATTCCGTTCTTTTCATATATGATAAATAAAACTGTTGATAGTAAGTTTCTTAATAGAATTAACAACACCCTCCCCAGTAAAATGTTCACTGCACCACTTCAATTCTTGTTCCCAATTTGGAATGCAAGATCTATAATACCCAAGTTTTAACATTAGTCCTTGCCAAATGACAGAAGAATAAGTGTATTTACTAAAATGATGATCAGCATCTTCAGGGGCCTCATTACAAATCAAACAAACTAGATCAGAGATTAATCCCCATTGCATAAATCTATACCTAGTTTTAAGTTTGTTGTGCATTGATAACCAACTAATAAAAGAATGGCGAGTGATGAGACCCTTAAACCACACTAAACGATGCCATTCCATGTCAGGCCTAGATAATGTAATAACATCATATGTACATTTCATGGAAAACATGCCAGAGAAGCTAGCTTTCTACACCTTGAAATCATCTTCCAAACAATTAAATTCAACTTCCCTAATCTGACGACAGAAGTCTTCATCAAACCTAGTCTCGTTCGAAAAAATCCAGCCATTAGCATTTATAAAATTAGCAACAAAGTTCTTGCCAGATTGACTAACATAATGAATAATGGTAACAATATCCCAATCACACAACCTACCTTTTGGGTGCCAGAAGTCAAATAAAAAACTAGCATTACGGCCATTTCCCAAAATAGTGCCTACAAAAGGTTTAGTATATTCTCTGCAACACAAAATTCTTCTCTAGCTCCATGAGCAGTCTTAAGGGATAGACATACTCCAAAAATCTTTGTGTTTAATGAGGTTAACTTTAACCCATTGAGTCAACACAGTATCTTTCTCAGAGAAAAGGTCCCATATCGATATATCTAAGGTTAGAAGCAATTTTTGTACTTTCTAAATTCTTAATACCTAACGCTCGATCAGAAAAAGGAAGACAAATCTGTAACCAACTAATATGGTTGTTATTTTTATTCATATCTGGACCATCCCATAGGAACCTTTTGAAGATCGAATTGAGCTCTTTGATTACTCTCATAGGCAAAATGAAACAAGAAAACCAGAAGTAAATCATGCCACTTAACACATCCTTAATAAGAAAAAGTCTACCAGCATAAGTCAAAAATATGTCTTTCCAAGACTTTACACGTTTAGTAACTTTAGCAATTAGAGGAAGACAATCAACATAAGAAAGCATGGTAGAGATCAGAGGGATTCCTAAGTATCTAACAGGTAAAATGCCCTAAGAATAACCAAAGCAACGCAAAATTTCAATAAGAATGTCCCGACTAACTCTAGAATGAAAAAGAGAGGTTTTATGGATACTCACCTCAAGACCAGAGAAATATTAAACTGCGGTAGGGCAAGTTGAATAGAAGTAGCATCCTCCAAAGATCCTTTGAAAAAAACCATAACATCCGGTAAAGCATAGATAGGTGAGCTTAATAGATTTACACTTGGGGTGAAAACCAAAGATCCTTCTTCACTTGATTAAGGAGAATGACGTTAAAAACTTCCATAACCATGACAAAAAGATAAGAAGAAAATGGACTACCCTGTCGCAAACCTCTGCTAGCATTAAAAAAGCCATATGGAGAACCATTAATCATGACAGAAAACCGCGAAGAAGAAATGCAAAAAAATATCCAATTAATAAACTTATTAGGAAAACCAAACATTTTCATAGTCTTGGTAACAGCTTCCCAACTGATAGAATCATACGCTTTACGAAGGTCAATCTTCAAAGCATATATGGCTATTCCGTTCTTCCTATGATAATTTCTAAATAACTCATGAGCAAGCATAACATTATCCTGAATAGGTCTTGATGTAGAAAATTCTATGTTTAGGCTTCATTATTTTTGGTAGTGTTTTATTATTAGAATTTCTTATCTTTAGAAGTTATAAACTTCTAGGAAAATTAATTATTTTAGGGATTTCTTATTTTCCAAGTTTGAGTCTTAGAATTATTTTAGGAATATGAGTTTTATTGTCTTCTCTATAAATAGGGGACAAGTCCTTTGTATTAGAACACAATTATTATTATCAATCAATCAATATTGAGATTTCTCAACTATTCTTCTTTTTATTATCAAAATTATTTATTCACACTTCCGTACTGCATTAAGTGGCATCTAGAGCTTCGGCTTACGATCCTCTTTTTCTTTTCATCTAAATTTCTTTTACCCTTTCGTCACCTTTACTTCGAGATCTTCGCATCTCTTATTCTAAACCCTATTATCCTTTTATTTTTCGTTTTCCTAAAAAAAACAAGAAAAAAAAATGTCTGTTAATTTTATACCAGTACCACCCATCTCTACATCCATTACCTCTGTCTTTTTCGGTCACGTCATCTGTCCCACTTTATTTATTTTCCATCTTACGAACAGTACCTCCACTTCATCCCTTCTTATCACTGTTCGTTTCTTATTAGTTAATTAATTGATCCAATAACCTTTTCCTCTTAACTCTTTTTTGTCTTATTTTCACTTCAGCAAACAGACAAAACCATTCCACATCTTTATCTTTTTATTATCATTCACCATGATAGGTAAGGAGAATAACGGTGGAAAATAAAATCGTCCCAGTCTTGAAGAGACTATGCGTAGTCTCGCCGACTCACAAGCAGCAACGCAACGTCAGCTTGAGTTACTCTCAACTAGCCTAACCACTCTTGTTGGGAACCTCAATTCTGCCCATGAACCTGTTCACGATGAAGTCCATCAACCTCATAATGGTAGCAATAATAACCATCAACCTCGTGACGGTGAAACCAATACGAATGGTCATATGGTTCAACACTAAGGACATCAACATAGTGATGATGAAGTTGTTTAAGTCCCAAATAATAATCAAGTTAATTATCGAATGGAGAACGCTCTTCCTCAATTTGGAAATCGTGATATCGAAGGTTTTCTTGATTGGATAACGGAAGTTAATTTTTTTTTTTAAGTTTTACAACATTCCAGATGATCAACAAATTATTATTGTGTCGCTTCTAAACTCAAAAGTGTTGCTTCTGCATGGTGGGAACATATGCAATTTTCTCGCACTCGTGTTGGAAAACAACTTATTCGTTCTTAGCCAAAGATGCGTCGTTTGTTAAAGGCTCACTTCCTTCTTGTGGAAAACAACCTATTACGATCAAGTCTTATACCGTGAGTACCATAATTGCATACAAGGTAATCGTACTGTCTCGGTTTATACAACTAAATTTTATTGTTTATCTGATCGTAATGGTTTGCTTGAAAATGACTCCCAACAAGCTGCACGTTTTATCAATGGTTTGCGAAAAGATATCCAAGAACGCTTATCCTTACAGCCTATTGATTTAAGATTTTTCTGAGTTTTCGTAGCAGTGTTAAGATTCGTTCTCTCGGAAGTTGTTAAGATTAAATTAAAAGGTTTAAATAAAATAATAATTAAAAGAGAGTCACTGGGTCTAAGATTCCACCGAAGTCACAACATGAGGTTCAATATTCATTCTCAACAATTATCGCTCAGTGAATAAATAAAACATCAACTCTTGTTTTTCCAAAGTAGATCCTCAAAACATTAATTGTATCCCCTAAGCATAGATTATCTTAATTCAAAGCATAACCTATCTAATTGAATCACAACTAATTTTATCGAATCATAAATCAATTCAAAATAAGTGCAAAAGTCATATAGAAAAATTAAATAAAATTCACCCATGCGTAAAGTTCGGCTTCCTCCATCAACCCAGTGTAGGGGTTTAGCTACTCATAATGTAGACACTCTCAAAATATTTTTTATTAGCTCAAATGGTGTTTACAATGAAGAAAAGGAGAAAAATAACATAAACCGGGAATTTGCAACGCTTAATAGGCGTTACAAACTCATTACAATCTACTCGTTGTTCTCAGAATATTAGGAAACTGTCGTAGAAAAACTTTCGTTCATGAAATGAACAGCGACAGTCCTATTGAGTCGTCTGTTCTTCTTCTTCTTCTCTGCAGCAGTAGAGAAGTTGCTCTGCAACCTCAGTTCTCTCCCCCAATCACTCGATAAACCTTCTATGAACCACAAGAATCCTTTAAATACTTACCAGCACCATAAAGTCTCGGCCAAAACTCGAGAATCATTTTCATTACTTCGGAAATATTTTGTTTCCCTCTTTGTAATAGCACGGGAATAACTCTTCATTTCTTATTCTTCCACGCATCTGATAATACCCATCACACTCCAAACTTGTTCTTACACTCCTCAGCTGTCGACAAATACTCTCAGACCACACGAAATCTCCAAAAATAACTCGGAGAATCCCGAGAATATCTTTCATCCTCTGTTCCCTTCAAATCGTGAATCTATCCCAAATTAATCCAAATAAAAACCCATACTACGCCTGTTAGGCTTAATCACGTTAGCCCAACCAATTACAACCATTGAATCTCTCCCAAAACTCTTCACAGGTCCGAACATATTTTCCCAGAGAAGAATAAACCCGCGAATGATAATTTCTCCAAATCCATGGTTACATCCAATTCTAATCGAAACCAATAACCTTACCAGACCTGTTTAGCTTAGAAGAATGAACCCAAAAAAATTAAGTGATTTAATCTCTCATAAATACCTTCAAAATCCGAACCCTAATTCTGCCAGTTTCAAATACATTTTTCCCGCCAAAACTGTTCTTCATGTTTTCATCAACTGGTGATTATCCAGCCAAATTTAACTGAATTGGAGAGTATTACCATCTCTGTTTAGGTCATATAAACATACCCATTTGATTTCATCCCTTTAGTCTCACTGCATCAAGCCCAAAATCGAAACCCTAATTCCGGCAGTTTGAAACTTGGTTTTCTCGCCATTTTCTGAAATTCAAAATGTTGAAGATGGTTACCCCTTAACCAGAGTGCTTGGGTGCCGATATTAAGTAGTGTACCCCTTAGCAATTTGGTTACCCCTTATCCAAAGTGGGAGTCCGAATAGCAAATGTCCTCCGGGGTGCCTTTAACAGTTTTTCGAGCTGATTCTTCTAAAAACATTTATTTCTTAAAAATACCTACAAAGAAGTTTATTAGTGATAAAATTGAGACCTAGATAATATAAATATGGGTATAAAATGGTGCACTTACATGCTTATCACATATCCATACTTTGAATGATGTTGTGTGTTTGGTAATAAAAGCGGAGTTCGTTGTAGATAACCATTATGTTTCGATGTCGTCTTCACAAAACATGGAATACACCCCAACTTCCAACTATAATCAACCCCATAAACCTATGAACACTAAATATCTTCCACCATTTCTACATACACCTCCACTTACTCCTTCCATTGTTATGAATTCGTCTCAATCAAGTAATGCTCGTATGTCATCGACACCTACTACCAATCCTCCACTTCAAGTTGGCACATCCAAGTCAAATACATATGCTACCAATCCTCCACTTCAAGTTGGCACATCCAAATCAAATCCATATGCTCGTCCGACTACCGGTAGATGTAACAAGTGCAGGCAACCAAGTCATCAATCTCACGAGTGTCGTGGAAATCAATCTCGTACCACTGTGATTCAAGCAAGTGATAATTATTTAACTGAAGATCCTTCTGATCTTGAAGAAATTCTCACTTATGGAGAAGTCGGCGATGCCGATGATTACGTTTTCAATTGATTTGGTTTTTGGTATTACACTCGTGGACGAGTTCCTTTTAAGCTGGCGGGTCTGATGTAGAACATTCTATGTTTAGGCTTCATTATTTTTGGAAGTGTTTTATTATTAGAATTACTTATCTTTAGAAGCTATAAAATTCTAGAATATTAATTATTTTACGGATTTCTTATTTTCCAAGTTTGAGTCTTATAATTATTTTAGGAATATGAGTTTTATTGTCTTCTCTATAAATAGGGGACAAATCCTTTGTATTAGAACACAATTATTATTATCAATCAATATTGAGATTTCTCAACTATTCTTCTTTTTACTATCAAAATTATTTATTCACGCTTCCGTACTGCATTAGCTCTCCCTGAAATGAAGGTTAATTGATTTGAACTAATAATCTTACCCATAACACATTTCATTCTAAGGATCGTTATTTTAGCAATACATTTGTAAATTACGTTGCAGCAAGAGATTGGTCTATAATCATTCACTGAAGAAGCATTATCATATTTGGCCATCAAGGTGATGAAAGTGAAATTAACTTCACAAAGTAATTTTCCACTCTTAAAGAAACTTTGGATGGATTTGACAAAATCATCCCCAACAACATCCCACGCAGCTTTAAAAAATTGGCTAGAGAAGCCATCAGGCCCAGGAGACTTACCAGAATCAATAGAAGAAAGAGCTTGAACTACTTCATCTCTGCTAACATGGAAACTTAGCAAAACAGCATCATCATCACTAAGAATCTTGTCAAACTGAAGACTATCCAAAACAGCGTCAGTGTCACAGGCAGTAGAGGTATTATTGAAAAGAGAAGAATAGAAATCAATACACTCTTGAGCTATAGACTTATCATCATCAAGCTTAATACCAGTTCCGAAAAGAAGTGTGAGAATATTATTTCTAGAACGTCTTTCTTTAATGGAGTTATGAATTTTTTTATTATTATAATCACTAACACCTATACACTTAACTTTGGATTATTGTTTAGCCATAGAAGCATCATATCTAGAAAGTTTAGCATAAGCTTTAACTGCTTCTCTCTCATAACTAGCTGTACTACATAAAAGGTTTTACTGAACTTGAGCTTGTAAACCTAGCATGGAATTCTTAGCTTCTAGAGTTTGAAGAGAAAGATTACCATATTTTCTTTTTCTTAAATCAATCAAAGCTCGTTTAACTCTTTTCAATTTAGTAACTAGAATCAACATAGAATTCCCTCTAACAGGAGAGAGCCAATCATACAATATCGAGAAAATCAGGATCTTCAGAAATGAAATTGCAAAACCAAAATGGAGGAGGGCCATGGAAATGGTCTTCAAAGATAGAAACAACACTAGGACTATTGTCCGAAATACCAGGAAGCAAAAAATCAGCAATAGAGTCTTGAAAATCAATAAGCCATTCAAATTTTACTAAAACCCTATCAAGCTTGGAATCAACCCTATCTTCACCTTGTTGATGATTACTCAAAGTGAAAAAACAGCTAGCGTAAGGAAAATCAAACACATGAGCATTTTGAGTACAATTCAAAAAAAATGAATATTAAGAAGCAAGAACAGGGACGCGACTAGATTTATCATTAACATCTAAAATAGAACTGAAATCCCCTAAGATAATCCAAGGGAGCTTATTATCAGATGTAAAACACTCTAGATCAGCCCATAAAGAACGTCTAACAGCAGCATCATTATCACCATACACAAATGAAAGAATGCATTTTTTATTTGAAGGAAATAAAACTTCAAGAAAAATAACTTGAGCAGAGTTGTGAATAAGAAAAACAGTCAATTCTTCTGGATCCTATCCTATCCAAATTCTACCTGAATTGTTATGGATATAATTATCTAAGAACCTCCAAGTAGGTCTTATGCTACGATGAATACTGAAAAGGCGAGGGTACCCTCAAGATATAACTTTTCCTTCCTATAAGTCCTTTCCCCAAAAGTGATTATCTATATACTGAGTCGAGACAATACAACAAATTGGTTCACACTTTGTGTGATCGTCTATGGGTACTAGATCGAGACAATACAACAACAAAGTGTGTTTACTTGATACAAAGGTTCGGACTTAACCAAACTCAATAGGATTCACGTATCAAGTAAATAGGAATTAACGTTTGTGTAATTTACTTTAATTATAATAAAACAATTATAATGCGGAAATATAAAGTAAATGACACAAAAAGATTTTGTTAACGAGGAAACCGAAAATGCACAAAAATCTCGGGACCTAGTCCAGAATTGAATACTCTCAGGATTAAGCCGCTATACAAAATAAGACAACTTCGTATAATTGATACCAAGCAACTAAACCTATAGTTCACCTAGTTCTGTCTGTATTCCCACACCTCCAACCTGTAAATAAGTCACGTACTTGGACTAATTCATTTGGTTCATATTCCAAACAGTAAAGGAATAACAAATCTGTTTGGTATCAACTCTCTTCAACCAAGTGATATGAGTTGCGCAAAGGTTCCCTTGTTTATCTTAATATAAACTCCTTTGCCAGGTTTCAAGATCTATCTTACGTTTAATCACCCCAAAGGTAATCACAAATATAAAGCCAACAACACTCTTCAATCAATTGATATGTGTTGATGCCGATCTTCCTTAATTAATCAATCCAATCTACCACAAGGATAAACCGATTATTAATTGGATCCGCTTTTTCACAAACAAGTATTGTGCACACCAAAGATTATAAAAACACCAAGTAAGAAATCTTCAATATCTTCTTTGTCTTCAAATCTTCTCAGATCTTTCAATAAACACCTGCACACAATCACTTGAATCTCTTGTGATCAATCACGCACAGAACGGAGTTTGTTAACAATGGATTATCACAAAATCGTCTTTAGATCTAACAACAGTCTAAAGATCCCTGTCGAAACCTTGAACTAGTTTGAGTGAATCTTATATCAGAAGAGAAGATTCTCAAGCATAAACAAACTAGGTGCAATCAAGATTCAACCACCGTTAGTCAATCAAATCAATACGAAAACTAAAGATAAACCGTAATATCTAGTTTCCCACCAACGGTTTGCGCTAGAGCTTCTCAATACCAAAGAAGACTTTAAATTGAGTGGTCGTAAGAGATTTCACCTAATTAGATTACTCTCCTCTCCGATAGGCGGCTTCACCAGTAACAATGATAAAAGAGTAAGTCTAGGTTACACAGGATTAGTTTGCTAGAAATGCAAACTCAAAGTATTTATAGACAATGAAGTTTGGACACCAAGGAATCTCCAAAACCGAAAATATTCTCAAGATATTTTCCATATTTACCCAAATTCGGTTTTCATAATTCCTGTGAATGCACTGTCCAAAAATGTGATCGAAATATCCTTGGAAAATATTTAATTAGCAAATGCACATTACTAATTCTTATTTTCCATATATAATTAAAAACCCTTAATTAAAAAGATTCTTAACTTATTTAATTCGATCTTGGGATTTACTTCCTTTTTAGCCTTTAAGGAATATCTTTGAACAAAATAGAATAAGCATTAATGCACCGTGTTCAAAGAGTGTCGACATCTTACTCTTGCAAGTCTTTTCCATGCTCGCTCACTTGAAACCGATTTACCACACTTCCAAACAAGTTTAGAATTGGTTCATCTAACTTTCAAGAACTATGTGATTGATCAAGTACCACTCAATCACAACTCATGGGTTTACGGTTCTACCAAAAAAAGTTTCGGTTCTACCTCCATGTGAGTACTGTGCATAGTTACACTATCTTACCAAAGATACGGCTGACTAGGTACTAGGATCGGTTCCCCACATATATTTGGTATCTAACTTGTATGCACTGCACATGTCCATAGGATCGGTTCCCCCTTCCCAAAAACTTGTTGCACATGTTCATAGGATCGGTTCCCCTTTCTTCCATAAACCTTGATGCACCTCATACAAGGATCGGCTCCCCTTGTGATGCACTGCACCTCTTACTAGGATCGGTTTCCCTCTTCCCAGTAATAAGTTCATACATACACAACCAAATCATACCCCTGGTGATTACTTAAGATCGGTTTCACTAATAAAAATCATACCAATACATAAGTCAGGCCTTATGTGAATAGTTCTACCAAGAACACAAACAAGTCGTGAGCGGTTATACTAATCATACATATTGGTCGTTCATAAGATATGCAATGAAGAATAATCTCAATAATGCCTGGCGATTTCCTTTTCGGTTCACAACACATATCATGAACTTACTTCCTTAGAACACATGTAAACATTGTTCCCTAGGATGAAATCCTCACCTCATACCCATACATAATCACAATAGCATTCATACAATTATGTCGATGTCTTATATACAAAGTTTAATTGTTAAGCAAGAAACTTCATATTGTATTCCTTAATACTATGTCTATCTAAAGTATTCATGCTTCGCAGTTTTATATTTTCAATATGCACGACTTGAAAGATACGTTAGGGAATGAAACCGTTCAAGTCAAATATCACTAACCTCAAGTGGAAGGATTATGTTGTCATTGTAGCTCCGTTCTTCTTCACTTCTTCAGATCTTCGCAATACTTTTAATGTCTCATCCTAATACTTTCAAGCTAACCTATACGAAGTTGACTCTAGTACATTTAAATCAAGCGACTCTTAAATGAGTTTTGCTTCAATAAAATATGACAACCAAACTTGACATACCAACTCTTGGTGGGTTCAACCGAGAAATTCTCTAACAATCCCCCCCCCCCCCCCCTTGTCAATTTTAGTGACAAAACTCTTACAATCATATGGATAAACAAATTACAATAATTCATTACACATACGCTTGATTCACGAATCCACGACACATAACCTGCTTTCATTCAATCCTCAAAAATGCAGCAGATGCACTATAATAACAAAGCTTATACTCCCCTTAAAGGTGAGGTAGGTAAATATTCAATCCACACATCTTTGTTATCCCATTCATATGATATGTTACTCCCCCTTAGTCTGTACTTTTCCTTATTCGTTAGATAAATGTTCAAGCACCATTGTCCTCTTCCCTAGTGACACCAATCAATCATAAATTGATACCGGCATCACTTGTTTACTCCATATATTTCTCCCCCTTTTTGTCACAAAAATGAAAAATCAAAGAACAAATAATGGACAACACGAAAGGATCTTACAAATCTCAAAAAATAGACTTGCAACCTGTTGAGTCAAGCATGAGGGTTTTAAACACCATTTTTGATAACCAATATCAAAACCGAAACTACAAGTAATTACGTTTTGATATGTTATCATGGAAATAATTTTCCGAAGCAATTTTCCCAACTAGTTTAGCAAACCAAAAATCAACTAAGCAACTTAGTTCCTTTGCTAAAACGATTGTATAAATACAACCGCTTCATTCGATAAGACCAAAACAAAGATAAACTCCATTTTTCTCATCATGTTCTAATTATCCATATAACTTAGACCATTAGATTTCAAACAAGACAAATACTAGGTTAGTTAACTAGCATTTCCTTGTTTAGGATTTCGGCTAGACTTGAATAACCGAAACCTCCACCTTGATAAATCTAACTAAGATCAGAATTAACTTAGTTTAGCTTATCCAGAATCGAAATGGACTAAACAACTCGTCCCGTCAACATATTCATTCGTTAAGCCATAAATAATTCATACAAACCAATAAATCAACTTGCATAATTATTTACCTCAACCGGATACAATAGAAACAACATATATAAACCAAGGTTTCACTATTGCACCGAAATTTTGTAAGCTTAAAAAATTTATACTACACAATAAAGAAAAGTAACAATTATTTTACTTAACCGGAAGCAATTGAATTAACATAGACATTAAAGCACCGCAATTGCACCAAATTTTGTAAGTCTAAACTATTGATATCACACAAACAAAGCAAGATAACAAAAGTTTTACTTAACCGGAAACAATTGAATAACACACACATCCATACATTCATAATGGAATAAACACATCAATTGTACCAACACTTTCTTTTAAGAAAAAACAATATATATATCAAATAAAAATATGCTTTTCTTAAAACAGTAAAATAATTAACTAACAAGATTGTTACCTCAATTTCGCATCCAACTTCTCCAAATATGATTCCATCGCTTTCTTCTTCACGGAGAATTGATATCGAAATACCATCATGTTGTCATTCTCATGCCAAAAATAAAAGAATAACAACAACCAACCTTTACCAGAGAAAGGTTGAAAATCGGTTTTAGCAATTGCAAGCAAAAGTTGAAAACAGTCGAAACACGTATGCTTTTATGCTAAACCAAAACCGATTCAACATATTGTGACTTTTTCACATATTGTTGCTACAGGAATCCCTCATGATCCTTTGATAAAGCCTACCAACTTGGGCTAGAACTTAATCCTGCTAAATAAAAAAGTCACCCAAACCATAAGGGTTCACAACATATTATGAAATTGAATATCAAGGCATAAAACCGAAATCAAACATCCCATAAACATACATAGCATATAAAATAAATCATCAAAGTACCGGCTATGTAAATCAAAACTATCACAAGAAAAATTATAAATCAAATAACTTTATTCATAATAGACTCATACAATCAATGAAATAAATCAAAAATATAATTGATGTCTATTTTTCTTATCTTATCTTTCAAAGATCATCTTCAATTTCCTCAAATTTTTCAGGATCTTCATCGATAGCATCTCGAATGATATCTCGGATTCTACACACAATACCTTGATTATGTTCACAGGCTAGAGCATTAACCTTTCGATTAATATTACGAGAGAACTCCCTATTACTGATTCTAAGTTTGATTAACTTCATTTGGTTACGGATAACAGTTCTCAGAAGTGCTGCCTATCTATAATGAGTTTTTATGGTTGTGAGGAGAACCTGATGGAGATTGATAATATCAATCTTGGCATCCAAACTGTTTTGGACAAGGACATTAGTAACATCCTCATTTTATTTTTCTGCATTTTCACAACCAGATTTCTTGAAGGTATTATCAAGATGAACTGTTTCCTTAGAGGTCATTCCACTCAAATCTTTCAGAAGACTTGCTTGAGATACCGTTTGAGAATGCATCCTTTTGCAAACTTTTTTAGACACGCTGATAGTTTATACATGAAATACCTTTAATACATACCAAAAATAGATATCATCCTTAAATAAATAATTCTGATCTGATTTGAAAATATTTTTCGCATCTAATGTGTTATGCACAGCTTTCTCAAAGTGAATATCTTTCGAAAATAATACCATGGGATATATTTCACCACAATCCTTCTTACACGAGTTGTTGTAACAAAACCTTTCTACTCATAAGATTATCAAACATTCTTAAGATAGATCGTGTAATGTCTCTATGTTGAATAAGAGATGTTATTAGGATTCTAATTGCCCAGCTACATGTGCTTCCGTACATCCGAAGATTGGGCAAGGTAAGGATGCACAATCTAATGCGTTTTAAGCATTAGGATGAGGATTTTCCTCATCAAGTCCCCTTTTTGATGATACTTTCTCCTGATCTTGGGTGTTGAACCCTTCCTCTTGATTAGGATTATTTCGAGATGCAATCTCTTTAATCATCTCCTGAGCCCAGGATGGAATATTCTCTGAACTAGAAACTGTGTAGTCAAGATCATCCACTTGACACATTGTCAATTTCTCTTGTTCCATACATTCAATATGTTCCCTCAAGGTGTTCATTCCTTGTTGGAAATAGCTTTCTAAACACCTGTCTAGATGCATCTTTTGACATAGTCTTGTGAGAAAATCCTCAGTAAAGATTTTATTCCTCAACATAGAGTGTTTCAATGAATGAGTAATATTTTCACACTCTATAGACTGCACATGAACTTTGTTACACAAGTTCAATTTTTGTTCCTCGCAATCAATCAGATTGTTTTGAAGACTGACAGTATATCGCTTTTCTTCACAAATCCATACATTCAATTGAACTATAAGTTCTATGACATCATCTAGACTATCAATGGATTTTCCATTTTCTGAAAGGTTCTCGATTTGTTTGAAAAGTCTCCACATCATCTTACCAGATTCAGAGCTTGGACATATGAGAGAATCGAATCTCTTTTTAGATGATTTTTCACCACAAATTGGACTTGAATCCATATCAGGTTTCTTTAGTTTTAAAACCAATTTTTTCTGATCAACAACCTGATATACAATTGACTCTTTAGTCATAGATTTTTTCTTTGTCTTTTGAAAAGACATTTGAGATCGATTTTTACTGTCCTTCTCTGAGATGACATTCTCATTATCTTACCCTACGTTAACTGAGTTCTTCATAAATTTAGATTTGCTTTTCTTATTTTGACTCATAGCTTATAGGATGGATCTCACCAAACACAGATTGTTAGATCTTTTCGTGTTTGCCTACTCTGATACCAATTGAAAAGGCGAGGGTACCCCAAATATACATCAAGCTATAACTTTTCCTTCCTATAAGTCCTTTGCCCAAAAGTGATTGTCTATAGACTGAGTCGAGATAATACAACAAACCGGTTCACACTTTGTGTGATCGTCTATGGATACTAGATCGAGACAATATAACAACAAAGTGTGTTTACTTGATATAAAGGTTCAGACTTAACCAAACTCAATAGGATTCACGTAACAAGTAAATAAGAATTAACGTTTGTGCAATTTACTTTAATTATAATAAAACAATTATAATGCGAAAGTATAAAGTAAATGACACAGGAAGATTTTGTTGACGAGGAAACCGCAAATGTAGAAAAACCCCGGGACCTAGTCCAGAATTGAATACTCTCAAGATTAAGCCGCTATACAAAATAAGACAACTTCGTATAGTTGAGACCAAGCAACTAAACCTATAATTCACCTAGTTCCGTCAATATTCCCACGCCTCCAACCTGTAAACAAGTCACGTACTTGGACCAGTTCCTTTGGTTCGTATTCCAAACAGTAAAGGAACAACAAATCTGTTTGGTATCAACTCTCTTCAACCAAGTGATATGAGTTGTGCAAAGGTTACCTTGTTTATATTAACATAAACTCCTTTGCCAGGTTCCAAGATCAATCTTACGTTTAATCACCCAAAGGTAATCACTAAGATTAAGCCAACAACACTCTTCAATCAAGTGATATGTGTTGATGCCGATCTTCCTCAATTAATCAATATGTTAGAGCACTGCTCGGTCGAACTCGCATGCGTTGCTATATCAAGCATGTTTATCAATGTTAGTGATCAAAACTATAAAGACTTGATTTCTAGTCTACTATAGCTAAGGTCTCAGACTAGGATAGAAAGTGTAGTTGAGATCAAGAACTCCATGGCAATCATCGTACAAGACGAAGGACTACTTAAGGATCTAGTGGATCTTCATCGACTAAAAGGTATGTAGAGACTTGAACTTATCTATCACTCAAAAGTATATCTACTCTATCTCATATTTTGAGACAAAAGTCATTTTTGTAGGATCAGAATATCGCCACAGCAATACTCTTGCGAAATTTATAACCAACGTCTCTGCGATCTCTCCAACAACACTCTGCGAGCATCGCAGACTGACTTAAGGAATGATTCAAAGAATGACGTAACGGATGACGGTAATAGAAACACGAGAAGGGCATGACAATCCTGCGAAGATTACAACATCTGCGAGAATTAGCATTACAACTGCTGCGAGAATATCACGAGTTATATCCCAAATTAAAGGACAACTTAGCTATCATCCACTATGTAATTACCCTATATAAAGAGAGCCAATAGACTCAGAAAGAAAGAGATCAATTTTAGAGTATTGAGAAAGTCTTAAGGAGAGAGAAAGTTCTTGTGAGAAATTGTATTCTTGATTTCTTCCATTTCTTGTAACATTTCTGAGAATTAATCAATATAAGTGTTGTTCTTAATCTTCAAATATGTATTGATTATGGTGAATTCTTGTGAGGGGTGTAGTGTACGAATTCCTGCAACTACATAATGGCACTAGAAACAGGGACAAACTAAGAAAGGATTTAAGTTGTTATTTTTTAAGAATTTGAAGAAATTGGAAAATATTTTTACGTGATTTACAGCAATACCTCAAAATTGAAGGAATGGCTAGAAGAAGAAACACATCAGAACAACCAACAACCGTAAGTAGGAGTAGGAGAATTGCTGGAGAAGAGATAAATGAAATAGGAGAATCTTCAAGATTAAGAACAAGGAGCAATAGAACAAGGAATAATGGAGAAAATCAAATTCAACAACCAAATCAGCAAACGCCAATACAAGATAGAATTGTGGATTATGACAGAGTGAGCGTGCATATTTGGCGATCAGATTCAATGGAAGAAGCAGAAGATCGACAATTAAGAAATGAAAGACGAGAGGAAAGAGTTCAAGAAGTGGTTGATGGATTAATTCATGGATATGGAGAAAATGAAATAGTAGAGGATTTAAGACAAAGAATACAAGAGGAAATGAGATTAGAAACACAAGAACGTGCGAATTTAACAAGACAAAATCACGAGTTAAGAATGGAGAATTTGAGATTACAAAATATGAGATCAAGAAGTACTGCAAGATCAAGTTCAAGATCATTTAGAGAAAAACCAAGGCGAAATTACCCTGTGAGAAATACTGGAGAAAATGTCCGAGAGGAAATGAAAAATCCAAATGAAGAGCAGCATCATGGAGAAGAAGAGATGATTAATGATCGCTACATTCCATGCAGTGAAACTTTGGATGGTAGACATGATAATAGAAATCAAGAAGGTGGAAATAACCAAGATGGTGAAGAAAATCGAGAAGAAGGTAGAAGAGTATTACATGAGCGAGAAATACAAAGAAACCGAAGAATAATTGAGGATGAAATTGAGAGAAATTATGCTGAACAAGCACGTCTAGCCTGCGAAAGAGAAAGACTGAGAGCAGAAGTGGAAGAACAAGAGTTTCAAGAAGCAATTCGGCAAAATAATCATGACAATCGAGAAAGTAGACGTGCACAAAATCACCACAATGGTAATATAAATGAGGAATATGATAGAATACAAAGGAGAATAGAAAGACAACGAAGAGAAACGATGAGAAATGAATAAAATCATAGAGAAGAAAATGGAAGGCGTAATCAGTTGCGAATTCAAGAAGGAGGTGAAGAAGAAAATCGCAGAAGAAGGAAGAATGAAGATGCAGAATAAGACACACAACATCTCGCAAGGCAAGAAAGACATGAACGCAGGAGAAGGGAAGCTGCACTAAAAAGACCAATGGAGCAAAATTCAGCTGGGAATGAATAGATCTTAAGAGAGTTAGAAGAAATGAGGGGAATATTACATAATAGAAGAGAAGGAGGTAGAAGGAAACTTTATGAAGACATTGAAGAAGCTGCGAGAACCCCATTCACTCAAGAAGTACAATTAGGAGGAATATCCCCAAAATGCAATTTAACAACGTTAACCAATATCTTTGATGGGACTACTTGTGCTATTCAACATGTCAAGGATTATGTTAGGTGTATGCTACAGTGGGAAAACCATGATGTTGTGTTGTGCAAATATTTCGCATCCAGTTTAACTCGCGAGGCACTAAAATGGTTCGAAGGTTTACCCAAAAATACTATAACTTCTTTCGATCATTTGCATGCTACATTTTTGGGAGCATATATAAGTAAAAATTCTTCGCGGCCCGGTATTGAAGATGTATTTGGGTTAAAACAGAGGATTGGCGAGAGTTTGAAACATCTAACCATAAGATGGAAGATAATGTGCAGTGAGATGGCAGGGAGAGTGGATGAGAGATACCTCATTTTATCTTTCATTAATGCAATGTTCACAACCAATCTGCTGTACATACAAATTTTCAGAATCAAAAATACAATCACCATGACGGAGCTGCGAGAGTTACAAGAAGAATACATTGCATTGGAGGAGAAACAAAACGAGATGGAATCATATCCCATTGCGAACACCAGTTCAGTTACAGCAAACGCAAGTCTACTTCCCAGGTTAATAAATACAGTAGTGAGCACTTCGCAGGTGAAGCAAGAAAATAATATGAATGATAATCAACATAAATTAGTAGCTATGGGAAGCAGAGATCAAGAAGTGTTCGAAAGGGAAAGAAATTTCTTCAGTAGAGGTGGAAATAATAAGATTCGGAGGCTTGATCATCCACAAGAGACTTATGGTGGTCAGAGGAAAAATCATTATAGAGGTCAAGGAAGTCAGAAGATAATATGGGAAGAAATTAAGATGCCACCTCTAAATACTAGCATAGAAAAAATTTGGGAGGCTGTAATTCTGATGGAAGACATACCTGTACCATGAAATATGGGAAAAGAGCCACACCCAAATAATCGAAGTTCAGAATTTTGCACTTATCATCAGTTTCATGGTCACTCAATAAATGAATGCAAGAATGTAAAAATAATCATCTTGAGGATGATAGATCAGGGAAAATTAAATCATTTTTTAATAAGACATCCATAGCCTCAGCAACTACCCCCAGCCCCGGAAATTCGCAGAGTGAATACAACTAAGGAAGGATAAACGTTTGTGATAGAAGTTGGAGCAAAAGCAAAGAATCTGTTCTGTAACTCCATCATACATTCGTACAAGACTATAGAGGACTTCCACGACAATGTTCTAAGCAGAGTTTTCGCGAGAGACATGGATGGAAGAGAGATAATGAACATTGCGAAAGCTTCGCCATTAAAAGAGTGGCAAAAACAGACTATTTATTTCACTGCACAAGAAGTACCTGAGCCTGGAGAGATGCATGACAATCCACTAGTGGTAAGATTAGAAATAAATCCAAAACAAATAGAAGAAGAAGAAGATGAAGAAAATGAGGATGATGGAGCTGGAGATTCTTGGGCCATTAACAGAGTTTTAATTGACACTGGAAGCTCATTGGATATCTTATTTTATCATACTTACAAAACCATGGGAGGAAGAGACGAGGATCTGATACCATCGACCTATAAGATCTATGGTTTTAACGGTACTGCCAACAAGCCCAAAGGGGAAATTATAATGCGAATTCCATTGAAGGGGATATATTCTAAGATTCTATTCTGCGTTATTGATGTTGAATCTCCTTACAATGCCTTGATTGGCTGACCTTGGATGCATGGGATTCTAGGTGTAGCGTCAACTTTCCACCAGTGCATTAAGTTTCCTCATCCTAGTGGTGTTGGAGTTATAAAGGGAGATTGGATTGATGGAAAAAGTGTTATGAAATTGATATGGAATCTTGCGAAGAACAAAAACTGGAAACATAACATCAAACAAAAGCAAAGAAGTGATAAACTGATGGTTGATATAATAGAGCGGCGAGAAGAATGAAAATTGCAAAGTCAACATGAGATACAACCAATAGATGGTGAACGTCTCGCAGATGGATAAAATGTAGCAAAGCACAACAAAAAAGCATAAGCAGAAAATAGTATGTAGAAAAGGTAAAATTTCTAAATTGTGAAATACAAGAGATGTACGAATGATTTGCTGAAGAAAAATTTTACAAAAAATAAATAAAAATAATAATAATAATAAAATATGTGTTTTGATTCAATGAAGAAGTTGAAATGGAAAAATTATACAAGAGATGAAATGCAAAAGGAGAAAATCAAAGAAAAAAGAAACGCGAAAATTTCGCAAAGAAATATTAAGAATGGGACGAACCTTTATGGCGTACACCCTAGTTCGCGAATAAAATTTCGCAAGAGGCAAATGTAAGACCTAAAGTGCGTCATATAAGGGGGTATCTCTTTACATGGCCCAGGGATAAGGTTATACCACTGCTGGAACCTGAGTCATGGAGATTTGGGGCCCATGAAAGCCTATCCAGGAGAGGTACCTTGGATTTCCAACTATATATATATATATACTAATAGTTGGACGACCGATGGTCTCTCCTAAGGAGTGCAGATTATGATCAAGGCGCCGAGGTACACGGTTGATCCAAGGATGCTCGGGTCGTACGAAACTACCCTGGATATTCTTGGCAAGTCTTGTCTATAATGCACTCGGCCAGAAGAAAACCCCACTTAGGGTGCAGTCTCGTAACTATAAGCCATATAAGCAAAAAGTATAAGAGACTGCGAAAACAACTGATTGTTGTTAAGACCAGATGGGAGGAGCTAGTCTTGTATGGCCGATGTACGCCTCCTTGAAGGGGCAACATGGGAAGATAATGGCGGCACCCTCCATTAGGTAGCTGACAGTGTCAAAAAAGACGACAATGTCATGGGGCTTTACGTTTGCAAGAAAATTTAGGCATGTCATATTGTCGCGTGATAAATATCCTACAAAGGCAAAAATCCATGAGAAAAAGATAAGATGAGATCAATGGGTTTTTACATGAAAGTGTAAAGACGTCCTGCGATTTCATCGCAAGATGACAATGCCATGGGGCTTTGTCTTCGAAAGAAAACTTAGGCCTATCATATTGTCGCAGAGAGATTGACAAAGCGCGGATAAGGCAAGATTAATAGGTTTTTACATGAAAGTTTAAGGACGTCCTACGATTTTGTCGCCAAAACAAAACGTGGCTAAATAAGACCTTTAACTAGGAAGGCAAAATAAGACCACAAGAGATCATGAGATTATGCAGATATGACCTGCGGCATTTACGCAGAAATCATGAGGTTATGCAGATATGACCTGCGACATTTACGCAGAGACTGGGCAAAAATTTACAAACAAATCTTATTCAAAATTAATCTGCTCAATCTTTCATATTACAGATGAATAACAGAGGCAAGTATGGGAATGAATAGAGTGATAAAATTATTATGACAGATTTACTCAGATAGAAAATTAATAAGCATATTGACTAACCATATTGAAAAAAGGAATTGTTTTCTAATGTATGCATATAGAAACAAAAGAGATCTATACACCAAGGAATGTTAGAAGCTGGAGAAATTCACAGCAATATACAAATATTACAAAGAGACTAAGAAAGGAGATGAAATTATTTCTCATTGGATCCTTCATTATCTTCACCAGACTTCTCCCTTTTATTTTCGTCTTCATTATATTCTTCATCTTCTTCAGACTCTTCAGCTTCACTGTCAGAGATGACAAGATCAGGAACATTCTCTGGTATTTCATCTGCGAGATAAGGATATGTAGAATGAGGAATTTTATGATCATCACATACCATCTTAATGGAATCATTGCGAACACCAACAAGAGTATTGCTGAAATTTGCCAGAGTAATTTGAAGCTGCCTTTTGAACTTGGAACATTTCTCATTGCGAGAAGATAGATTTTTTGCGAGTAGACCTTTTTCTTCCTCTAGTTCTCCAATTCTTTGGTGAAAATTTCCTTCAGATGTTGCGAACAAATGACAACATATTAATAAAATAGTGGAGATTCAGTTAAAAAATGGATTAGTGGAAAAACAAGAATAACAACCTTCTCTTTCAGAGATCATATCTTTAATTAAGGCAGAATGATCAGCTTGAAGGCTGACATATACACCTAAGTTATTTCTGGCATTGTCAAGAACCTTCGCAGCCCAAGAAAATTCATCATCACTACTAATGAGAAGGCGAGACGAACTTGGTTTTCCCTCTCAACAAGAGCACTTTTCTCGCAGATAAGTCTATCTCTCTCAATTTGAACTTCAAGAAGGGTTTTATGGAAATCCGCCAAGGATCGAGCACCTTTCTTAGTAATACGGTCTTTATCATCGATAAGACTGCTGTTCTTAGCACTTAATTTGTTAATTTATTCTTTTGAGTTAACATGCAAACGTTTAAATTTATTGGCTAATCCAAAACTAGATCTATGTTCAACCCTTGAGAGATGAATTTTGGATCTAAGTTCATCTATGGAAAGAGATTTAGTTTCATCATTTAAAAAGTTGTTCAAAGAATCATTAAGGCGATTGAGGAGGGTATCATCATCTATTGGATTTGGAAAATAACGAAGGAATACAGCTTCATCAGAGAGGCCGTAAACATCTGCGAAGAGGACTAACTAAATAAGAAAATATAAAGGAATACATGGATAAAGAAAAAGAGAAAAAGGGAAAAAATTCTTACCATAAAGTTGATTGTTCGCAGCTTGAAGACTAGCAACCTTACCTTGCGAAGAAGAGAGTTCAGTTTCCAACCGCTTGATCTTTTCATGAAGGTCAGCAGACCCAGATTCCAATTGCCCGCGAAGATTAGAAGATTCAGATTTTAATTCTTCATTTTCTTTGCGAAGACTAACAGACTCAGATCTTAATTCTTCATTTTCTTTGCGAAAATTATCATTCTTCTTTTGAAAAGCCTTACACCTTTTCTCAAGATCCGAGGCAACAACGTAAGAAGCTTTCCCTGCCTGCGAAACAATACAGTGAATTTCAGGAATAAATTATGAATTCAAGGAAAAGTAAAGAAAATAAAAATACGAATATGAATATGAAAATTTACCAGGCTATTCAACGAGTGTAAGAAACCGGGAGATATAAATCTGGAAACCCCGCAAAGAGATTCATTATTCTCCAAAAGAGAGGCATCACAGATAACTGCCATAGATTTGCAAACTTCAGCAAGAGGAGTATCGCAAACCCCTAGCATAGTATCAGAGAATATACTGGAAAGATGAGACATAGAAGAATCAGGTTGGGAGGATTCCTTCGCAGAAGTGAAATCAGAAGCACCATCATCGCCATCATCATCATTGTTGTCATCGCTATAATTCTCGTCAGATTGAAAAGTTGAAGGAGGATAGGATTGCACTTTTCTTTTATTTAAAGGAGGATCAACAAGTTTCTCCCTGCGAGGAATGCCTTTGCCTTTCTCCTTTGTATTCGCAGTCTTGATGGGTTCTATTTCTTCAATAACCTTTAAACACAGATAAAGATAATAAATAGAGGCAACAATATATTGTTAAGAATCATAAAGGAATATTTCTTACTTTATCTGTGATTGACTGAAGAGCTGATAAAGTACTGAGTTTCCCTAACTTCTGGTAACTAGCTTTCAGTCTTTTAATCTGGTAAAATTGGAGGGATCAGCGAGAGTATATATAGAAACATGAGGAAAATAACAATAAAAACTTAAGAAAAAATTTCGGGAATATACCTTTGTATCTCTTTCAGGCCATCTGAACACCCATGGTTGGTAATCTGCGAGATTCGCAGGTAAAGCATGAGAACCAGAGATGTATGGGCCCTCTAAAAATAATGGGAAAATACACCATTTATTATCATTAGAATAGCGAGGAGATGAATTGTTTCCCGGATGCCAGTCAATGTCCAACATAAGAACTTTATCTTCAGCAACGTCATCTTTATTCTCTAAACGGATACCCCAACAAGTGCTATCCTTCCTCATGGGGATAACATCATATTTCGCGAAGAAATTTTCTATAGTATACTTCGCAGGAACAATTGGAACTTCTTTGAATTTAGGGTTCTTCGCTTCAGGAGGGTAGATAGACTTCTTACCAGCACCATGAGTAGCAAACTCAAGCATCAAACTAATGCAATCCCCACTCAACTGATATATAGCCCGCGAGAAATTCACATGATAAAGTATTTCGTAGAATAAAGGAAGTTCAGGGTCATAAAGAGGAATGGGAAGGCCAGCTTCAAGTTGACCTAATGGGACTATGATCTTATCGCCATTACACGGATGATTAGAAAATAATTTAACAGAAAGATCTGCCTTAGGGTTTTGATCAGGGATGGTAGATAAAGTAAAACCTCTATCTTGAAGTTTCTTTTGCATTTTTTCAAAGGCAATTAGATTTTTACGACCTGCTAGAGGCATTCTTAGTATGGGAATGAAGAAAAGAATAAAAGATCGAAAGAAAAAGAAAGAAGTTACAACAGTAGCACATACGGAAGTTGCGGAAGAACAATGAAATTACAGAGAGAAAGAAAGAGAAGGTAAAAAGAGGAAAAAAGAATAATGAAGAAAATATATATATAAGGTAAAAATTCCTCGAAAAGATAAGTGCATTTAATGCGAAGAAAAGACGTGAACGGTTGAAACGCATCGGTTGAGAAGGACGTGTCAGAAATTGAATGGAAGAAAAGATACGTGTAATAAATCTGGCGGAAAATACAGAAACGTGTCAGAACAGAGGAATATGATGAAAAGATGAACAACTGCGGCATTTTAAAAGAATTCAATTCTCATGATCTTTTCTCCTTCGCATAAAATACATGAGAAGAGGCAAGATATAGGATCAGAATATCGTCAAAGCAATACTCTTGCGAAATTGATAAACAACGTCTCTGCGAGCTCTCCAACAACACTCTGCGAGCATCGCAGACTGGATTAAGGAATGATTCAAAGAATGACATAACAGATGACGGTAACAGAAACATGAGAAGGGCATGAAAATCCTGTGAAGATTACAACATCTGCGAGAATTAGCATTACAACTACTGCGAGAATATCGCGAGTCAGATCCGAAATTAAAGGACAACTTAGCTGTTATCCACTATGTAATTACCCTATATAAAGAGAGCTAATTGACTCAGAAAGAGAGAGAGATCAATTTTAGAGTGTTGAGAAAGTCTTGAGGAGAGAGAAAGTTCTTGTGAGCAATTGTATTCTTGATTTCTTCCATTTCTTGTAACATTTCTGAGAATTAATCAATAAAAGTGTTGTTCTTAATCTTCAAATATGTATTGATTATGGTGAATTCTTGTGAGGGGTATAGTGTAGGAATTCCTACAACTACAGTTTTACTATATAGACTAAAGATATACACATGTGACATTTCGAGCTGAGTATATCTCGCTTATCTATTTCTCGAAATATGTGTTGGTAAAGCTTAAGCTTTAGCCAAGTTCATCTTTGCCTAGTGACGAAAGTCATGTTATGTTTCAATCACTTTGGAAATTGCTCTGACGAAAACTAGTTCGTGAATAACAACTATATGACGTCCTCTGAGAATGTTTCAATGATTGAAGTGAGAGTTTAGATAATATAACCACTGGGGATATAAACATTATTGTGGTAACACATATATGTATAACTCCTTATGCACTTGAACCAAAGTTTGCGAACTTTGTTGATAAAGTAAAAACCGGAACTTGATCAGTCAACCCAGTCCGCAAACTCAGTCCGCGAACAAGCATAGTTCTCGAACCCGAGAATTTCTACTGGAGTTGAAGCTTGGTTTCAGTCCGCGAACTAACGGAATTTCTCGAACCCGAGAATTTCTGTTGGAGTTTGTGAAATCCAACAGGTTACTTAAGTCCGCAAACCAGTCCACAAACTTGAGTGGTTATGTCTAAAAATTATGTCCGTGAACTTATTTAAATTATCTAAGGAATGCTATTGCAAACCGTGGCTTCATAGTTCATGAATCAATTCGAGTGAATCACATCGTTTTTGCTTCAATTGTGTCTTGTGTAGTACATAAGATCTCATAGCAATTGAACAACTCTCTAACTAGTTCATTTGAGTCATTTGGACTAGTTATGGTGAAGAAGAATATGGTTGATATGAAAGTTATCATTTGGCTAACCATTTGGTTGACTAATCTTGAACCAACTATTGTACACGTTTGGGTACGGTTACACAAACCCAAAATCGTCAAGTACATGTGTGTATGGCAAGCTAAGTTTTTGATCTAACGGTTGAGAGATATTAGATTGTATATAATCAGGTTTTCATCTAACGGTGAATATTGAATGCTCTGTTACTAAGCTAACATTGATTGCAAACCCTAATTTGAAAGACTATATAAGGGAGCCCTCTAGCAACTAGGAAACCTAATCCCCATACATTCTGTGTGATACTAGTTTGCTAAGCTAGAGTCGATTCTCCTTTAACCTTTGGTTTTATTCTTCTAAAACTAGGTTAACGACTTAATGACTTCATTGGGATTGTGAAGCCAGACCGATACTACTTTTCTTGTAGTTGTGTGATCTGATCTTGTTATTTCTATCATACGAGTACAATTGTAATAATTGGCTTGAGATTTCTATCTCGGATAGGTAAGATATAAAAGTAATCACAAACATCTCCGTCTCATTGTTTGTGATTCCAAAATATCTTTTTTCGCTGCGTTGATCAAGAATATTGTGAAGTGATTGATAAAACTGAGCTGTTCTTCGGGAATATAAGTCTGGTTTTATTGATTGGTTCCTATTCACCTTGATTTATCAAAATACGAAACAAAACTCATAGGTTTATTCGTGGGAGATGAATTTATCTATCTTGTAGACTTTTCTGTGTGAGACAGATTTGTTTGCTAAAGTCTTCGACTTTGGGTCGTAGCAACTCTTGGTTGTGGGTGAGATCAGCTAAGGGAATCAAGTATGCAGTATCCTACTGGTATCATAGGCGTAGGAGCATAACTGTACCTTGGATCAGTATGACATTGATTAGGGTTCAACTACAGTCTATACCGAAGTTAATTTGGAGTAGGCTAGTGTTTATTGCGGCTTAATACATTGTATGTTTAATCTGGACTAGGTCCCGGGGTTTTTCTGCATCTATGGTTTCCTCGCTAACAAAATTATAGAGTATGTGTTATTTCTTTTCCGCATTATATTTTTATATAATTGAAATTATACAGGTTGTGCGTTGTTCAATCAATTAGAATATTCGACCTTATTGGTTGTTGATTTAAATTGATTGACACTTGGATATTGATCTTTGGTACCATCTAAGTTATCTCTCTTTGATTAGACTTGCAAATCATATTTAGTTGAGTACCAAAGACCAATTTCCAAGTGTCAATCGATTTAAATCAACAACCAATAAGGTTGGATATTCTAATCGATTGAACAACGCACAACCTGTATTATTTCAATTATATAAAAATATAATACGAAAAAGAAATAACACAGACACCAGAATTTTGTTAAAGAGGAAACCGCAAATGCAGAAAAACCCCGGGACCTAGTCCAGATTAAACATACACTGTATTAAGCCGCTATAGATACTAGCCTACTCCAAATTAACTTATGTCTGGACTGTAGTTGAACCCCAATCAATCTCACACTGATCCAAGGTACAGTTATGCTCCTACGCCTCTGATCCCAGCAGGATATTGCGCACTTGATTCCCTTAGATGATCTCACCCACAACCAAGAGTTGCTACGACCCAAAGTCGAAGACTTTAGAAAACAAATCTGTCTCACACAGAAAAGTCTACAAGATAGATAAATTCGTCTCCCACGAATAAACGCATGAGTTTTGTTCCGCATTTTGATAAATCATGGTGAACAGGAACCAATTAATAAAACCAAACTTTTTTTCCCGAAGAACAACCTAGTTTTGTCAATCACCTCACAATAGTCTTAATCGACGCAGCTAAAAAAGATATTGTGGAATCACAAACGATGTGACGAAGATGTTTGTGATTACTTTTATATCTTGCCTATCGGATATAGAAATCTCAAGCCAATTATTACAATTGTACTCGTACGATAGAAACAACAACATCAGATCACACAACTACAAGAAAAGTAGTATCGGTCTGGCTTCACAATCCCAATGAAGTCTTTAAGTCGTTAACCTGGTTTTAGAGGAAGAAAACCAAAGGTTAAAGGAGAATCGACTTTAGCTTAGAAAACTATTATCACACAGAATGTGTGGGGATTATGATATAATTTTAGATAGTGGTAAGTAAGGTTGTCGTTCACTCGTACTTTGTTGGATTGATTTTAAGTTTTAATAAAATAAAACACTAAAAAAAATAAAGAAAATATATACAAATGATTATAGCAATATCGGTAGAATATGGGACTCAGGATTTCACTGTTTTTCGTATTCAAGTGGTTCAGAAATTAATCCTCGACAATTAAAGCTCAAAACAAAAATAATTATTGACTCTTAATATTTGACAAGATCGATTTTGAAAGCAGTGACTGTAAATCTAAAGCATGAGACATCAAACCATTTAAGTTAAGCATGACCCATCAATTGAAATAACAATCATTCAATAAAAATCATAAAACGATTAATAAACAGTGCAAAAAGTATGTAAAGAATTCATTTGATTTACCACATGGATGAAATACAGCTTCCTCCCTTGTCCCAGTGACGAGGTTTAGTTCTTCATTATAGATGAAAAGAATAAATAAGAAAAACTAATTCTAAACTTTGTCTCCGTACCGACCTCCTCTGTTTGGTCCTACTAGCACCCTATTTATACACAACAACCCATTACTCAAACATCTTTTCAAAATCTTCTTCCATAACTCCATCAGATCTTCTCTTTAATGAAAGATATCTCATGAATAATTTATTTCTCCATTATCACAAATCTTCTTTATTTGCTAGAATAAAATCCTAGGGATACTATCTTTTGTTATTTTTTAAATAAAACCCCAAATTTTCTTTCTCCTTTACAATAAAAACCAACTCATAAATATATTATCTCTTTTAACTTCAAGATATGGAAACTTCCTGTATAATAGGAAAGAAGATATCTTTGCCTTAAATCTTAAAATCTCCCATAAATTCCGTGAATCTGTTTCAAGATGAAGAAGGAGAGGGTGCCTCTATCCATTTGTTGGGTGTTGTTAACAAGATCGGTGCTCTTATCTGAAATGAGGATGCCTTTAACACTTTTAAGCCAATTCTTCCAAAAATGTTTATTTCCCAAAAATACCTATAAACACATAGAATACCATAATAAGTAAAAAATCGAGTGCCAACAATGTAGAAAATTGAGGAAACTTAGACATAAAAATATGTCTATCAGATTAGGTTTCCCAGTTGCTAGAGTTCTCCCTTATATAGTCTTTCAAATCAGGGTTTGCAATCAATGTTAGCTTAGTAACAAAGCATTCAATATTCACCGTTAGATGAAAACCTGATTAGATACAAGCTAATATCTCTCAACCGTTAGATCGAAAACTTAGCTTTCCATACACACATGTACTTGACAATTTTGGGTTTGTGTAACCGTACCCAAATGTGTACAATAGTTGGATCAATTATTAGTCAACCAAATGGTTAGCCAAATGATAACTTTCATATCAACCATATTCTTCTTCACCATAACTAGTCCAAATGACTTAAATGAACTAGTTAGAGAGTTGTTCAATTGCTATGAGATCTTATGTACTACACAAGACATAATTGAAGTAAAAACGATGTGATTCACTCGAATCGATTCATGAACTATAAAGCCAGGGTTTGACTCAAATGAACTATTTAGAGAGTTGTTCAATTGCTATGATATCTTATGTACTACACAAGACATAATTGAAGTAAAAACGATGTGATTCACTCGAATTGATTCATGAACTATAAAGCCAGGGTTTGCAATAGCATTCCTTAGATAATTTAAATAAGTTCACGAATATCATTTTTAGACATAACCACTCAAGTTCGCGGACTGGGTTTGTGGACTCAAGTTAACCGGTTGGAGTTCAAAAACTCCAGCAGAAATTCTCGGGTTCGAGGTATTATGTCAGTTCGCAGACTGAAACCGAGCTACAACTCCAGCAGAAATTCTCGGGTTCGAGAACTACGCTCGTTCGCGGACTGGGTTGACTACTCAAGTTCCGGTTTTCACTTGATCAACAAAGTTCGCAAACTTTGGTTCAAGTGCATAAGGACTTATACATATATGTGTTACCCCAACAATGTTTATATCCCCCAGTGGTTATATTGCCTAAACTATCATTTCAATCATTGAAACATTCTTAGAGGACGTCATATAGTTGTTATTCACGAACTAGTTTTCGTCGGAGAAATTTCCAAAGTGATTGAAACATAACATGACTTTCGTCACTAGCAAAAGATGAACTTGGATAAAGTGAAAGCTTTACTAACACACATTTCGAGAAATAAATAAGCGAGATAAACTCAGCTCGAAATGTCACGTGTGTATATTCTTAGTCTATATAGTAAAATGACTTTTGTCTCAAGATAGGAGATAGAGTAGATAGACTTTTGAGAGATAAATAAGTTCAAGTCTCCACATACCTTTTAGTCGATGAAGATCCACTGGTTCCTTGAGTAGTCCTTCGTCTTGTATGATGATTTCCATGGAGTTCTTGAGCTCAACTACACTTTATATCCTAGTCCGAGACCTTAGATATAGTAGACTAGAAATCAAGACTTTATAGTTTTGATCACTAATATTGACAAACATGCTTTATATAACAACGCATGCGAGTTCGACCGAGCAATGCTCTAACAATCTCCCCTTTTGTCAATTTTAGTGGCAAAACAATTAATACATATGGAATATAAAAAATATATAAATAAACTTTGTAGCTCCTATTCCACATGTCTAATCTTCAACAATACTCTAATTCTTCGTCACTTCCAAGTAGTCCAATGATCCCAAAGGTTGTAAGTTTAGTATCATCGTTATTGAAAATCCGTAGCTATAATAATGAGAAAAGCATCGGTTCTCAATCATTGTTATACAATGTCATAGTATTATTACACAGCGTCAAAGTCCAATTGCATCACAACTTCAACAACAATACTATGGTGATACTTTACTCCCCCTTAGTCAATATTACATCCCACATGGAAACCACCCCCCTTACATAATGATCCGAAAACCATATGTATTTGTAGTATGAACTACATATTAATTCTCCCAATTTTTGTCAATAAAATTGGCAAAGGTACAAGAACGGGATCCTAATGAAATTTCCGTAAGAGACATTTCATGACCAAAGGTAAATATGTATCATCTTGTTTAGATGCAATCATAAAGCCGAAGCTAAATGCATTCATCAAGGAGTTTATAAAGACGCAAGATCACCCCTCTAATATTCCACAACCGCACTCCCCACAAAGATTTGGAAATTTAAGCACAAGTTCAAAAGAACCCTCCCCCATAATATGTCATTCCCAAGGGAACAACAAGAGCGACCTTAATTTCAAAATAAAATAAGGATTTCTTTAGACTCAACAAATTGTATACAAGTATGAATTAGGAATCCAACAAGAAATATCTAATCAAATTAACCAAAGCGAACCAAGATTAATTTGACTAAATATGCTCAACACAAGTAAACTTATGGAGACTTTAAAAAAAATCAATTAGATTGATTACAAGAAAACTTGCAAATAATCTAATTGTCATACTCAACCAAACTAATTACAAGAGTAATCAATTCAATTGGCCACACTCGACATAAGAGCTTTCTATGGAGCAATGACTAAGTTAATCATAAAAATAATCATCCTAGTCAATCATGCTCAATATGAGAAACACTTACGGAGTGCTAACTAAATAACCATACTAGATGATTGATTTAGTTCATTTGGGCTCAACATAAGAGATCATGGAACCCCGACTAAGATTATCATAAGACACGACAATCTTAACCGTACATGTACTCAACATAAGAAAACTTATGGAATACAAACTAAATAACCACACAAGTTGATTAATTTAGTTCTTAATGCTCAACATATAGCATCTCATGGAACAACCAACCATGCCAATAAGGAATCGACTTAGTTGTATCGTGCTCAACATAAGATACACAATGGAGCCTCACAGTAATACACAAAAGATAGATCAGGGAAGCTCAATTACTACGAAATTCACAAGGATTCATTCTATGTTTCCATCACCATTTTCACAATGACACACAATAGATATAATCCTTGAATCACAAAAGATTTTAACCTATCTTATATCAAAGATTGACAATATAGTCTTAACTTTTGTGTTTGTCAAAAGTCTATTCATCCTTTTATCAATATTTGCATATCAATTAACGAACGACTTTACTTTTGACAACGTATGGGACAATCAAGTTCATGGACGTAAACACACATATCCTATCAAAATATTGTAATATATAAAACCATAAAGATTAATACTGCAACCATCATCTTCCAAACAAGTTTAGAATTTTAAAACAATAAATCTAAATAGAAAAACAAGAAGATGAAAATCATCGGATATAGCTATGTGTAATCACAATAATGGCTATTCCAAAATACTAGTTATTCTTATAAATAAAAGAGAACCAATAGAAGATTTACTAGGCAAACTAAATCCGATTTGCAACTAATGATCGAATAAGAATAAGTTCATCAAATGCTTTCTTCAGTTCATTCTTTAGAAACTCAAGATTCCTTGTTGCTATTCCGAGATGTTCACGAACGACTTAAAAATCACGAAGAAGATTTCCTACCAATTGTGAAGACATCTGAACTGGTAGGTTATTTTCATGATCAATAGCATGATGACAGATTATGAAAACAGGGTCTTCATGAAACTCAATAGCCTTTTCCTCCATAATCACTTCTTTTTTACTTTTCTCCATTGTGCTAAGAATCCAGTAGAATCTTTTTATCCTTATAGAATAAAGTGTCAAATAATGAAATATATAAGGGGGTTCATATAAAACCCTAGGCACAAGGATGTCTGTGCGGTTCATGTGAACGTGCACAAGTGGTCATAGATGACAGAACCAAGGAGGACCAAGCAAGGAGAGGAGAAAAAGTTCAACAAGGAATTCTCTCCCAAGGACATTAGAGCATCCTTCAAAAAGAGCTTAAAGTAAATTTTGAGACACATACACCTTTAACAGATTTCTCAAGACAAAACTTTCTTGAGAACACAGAGCATCCTTCTTATCCCAAAGGAAGGATGCTTCAGGAAGCAGTCATGGTGTTTTAGGATGAGGACTTTGCTCATCATAGTTGACTTCTCCTTTAGAGAAATGTAGGGACAAGTCATTCAACAAAAGTGAAGAACTTATACTAGAAGAGGGACTAGGAGTACCTGAGTTAACCACTTTCCATGTTTTGGAGACACTCCATTTGAGTCTGTTCATACTTGTCTTAAGTTCTGAGACTCGATTATTTATGTGGAGGAAATATGGAACATAATTCTTGGATTCACATTCTTCCATGGAACTTGAACTCTTTTTATTTCTCCCGTGTCTTTTTCTCCTTTCAGGGTTGTTTGTTACCCATTTGTTGTTCTTCCTTCTACCTTGATTCATATCTTGTATTCCAAAGTCATGAATAAGAGATGACTTGTCAAGGTAGTTTTATTGATTGTTGAATGTGCCTTTTACTCTAACAATATGAGAAACATGTTTAATCATTTCCTTAGACATCCATATAAGAACATCGTGAAGTTTTTTATTTCTTAACCGAAAATGACATTTTCTCTCAGGATGTCCTTTATTCCCGCAATAATAGCAGTTGAAGGAATCATTCTTAACTGTTCTCTTGTGAGTAAATTTGGGAGACGCCCCTTCCTTAGGCACATTGCAGGCTCCAAACGTTTCACATGAAGAATTATCAATAGCTTTGACGAAATTGATCTTACTAGTTTTTGGAGCGTCTATTCCTTTATATCCCAGACCATGTGTATCACGATGTTCTTTACATGCCCCAATCATGGAAGTCAATTTCATTGAGATAGTATTGAATCTTCTCAGACTCGCTTCTAGTGATTTTACCTTATCAAGGGCAGCTGCAAGATCAGTCTCCAATGACTTTTTTTTAGTAAGAAATCTGAGTTCTTTGTCATTAAAATATTTCTGTTGAGAGTCATATCTTGCTTCGGTATCTGCAAGTCTTTCTTTCAACACAAAGAGATTTCGGAGAAGATTGTCACATTCAGACTTTTTTGTGAAGATATCTTCTTCACGGTCTTTAATGATAGATTTTAGGAGATTATATCCACAATCATATCCTTTAAAGAGTTTTTTTAATTTTCTGTTTTCTTGACAAAGAGGAGCCATGTACTTACTCAGGCAAGTTGTTGACCTTTTTTTTCTTTTAATGCATGATCAAACAACTTGACATATTGAGAGACTTCCTCATCAATAATCGATCCTTCTTCTGAATCACTATCATCTGAAAGGTCATCCAATTTCTCATCAAGAGATTTTTCTCAGTCAAATGCAGATTCAGTCAAGGGATGAGTGATAGAGTTTTTATCAGAAGCTTCAAGACACTTAGCCTTACCTGAGTGGCTTTGAATTGGTGTTACGTTATCAGAGATAATACTCTTGTCCATAGAGTCAGATCGATAAAAACACAGACTTGTAAGGTCTTGAATGTGTTTGCCTGCTCTGATACCAATTGAAAAAGCGGGGGTCTAACAACCTCACCCAATATTTCGATTAGCAATCTGTATGGACAACTCCGAGTTGTTTTCTAAAGAATTAACTAGACTCAATCAATATAAAATACTCAAGGAGTTATTATCTCAATCTCTCAATTTGATTCACTCAAGCAAATGTAATTTGCGAGTCCAATCAAAGAGAGATAACTTGGATGGTACCAAAGACCAATATCCATGTGTCAATTGATTAAAATCAACAACCAATAAGGTTGGATATTCTAATTAATTGAAAAATGCACAACCTGTATTATTTTAATTATATAAAAATATAATGCGGAAAAGAAATAACACAGACACCAGAATTTTGTTAACTAGGAAACCACAAATGCAGAAAAACCCCGGGACCTAGTCCAGATTAAACATACACTGTATTAAGCCGCTACAGACACTAGCCTACTCCAAATTAACTTCGGTCTGGAATGTAGTTTAACCCCAATCAATCTCACACTGATCCAAGGTACAGTTATGCTCCTACGCCTCTGATCCCAACAGGATACTGCACACTTGATTCCCTTAGATGATCTCACCCACAACCAAGAGTTGCTACGACCCAAAGACGAAGACTTTAGCAAACAAATCTGTCTCACACAGAAAAGTCTACAAGATAGATAAATTCATCTCCCACGAATAAACCTATGAGTTTTGTTTCGTATTTTGATAAATCAAGGTGAATAGGAACCAATCAATAAAACCAGACTTATATTCCCGAAGAACAGCTCAGTTTTATCAATCACTTCACAATATTCTTGATCAACGCAGCGAAAAAAGATATTTTGGAATCACAAACAATGAGACGAAGATGTTTGTGATTACTTTTATATCTTACCTATCCGAGATAGAAATCTCAAGCCAATTATTACAATTGTACTCGTATGATAGAAACAGTAAGATCGGATCACACAACTACAAGAAAAGTAGTATCGGTCTAGCTTCACAATCCCAATGAAGTCTTTAAGTCGTTAACCTAGTTTTATAAGAAGAAAACAAAAGGTTAAAGGAGAATCAACTCTAGATTAGCAAACTAGTATCACACAGAATGTGTGGGGATTAGGATTCCCAGTTACCAAAGTTCTCCCTTATATAGTCTTTCAAATCAGGGTTTGCAATCAATGTTAGCTTAGTAACAAAGCATCCAATATTCACCGTTAGATGAAAACCTGATTAGATACAAGCTAATATCTCTCAACCGTTAGATCGAAAACTTAGCTTTCCATACACACATGTACTTGACGATTTTGGGTTTTTGTAATCGTACCCAAACGTATACAATAGTTGGTTCAATTATTAGTCAACCAAATGGTTATCCAAATTATAACTTTCATATCAACCATATTCTTCTTCACCATAACTAGTCCAAATGACTCAAATGAACTAGTTAGAGAGTTGTTAAATTGCTATGTGATCTTATGTACTACACAAGACACGATTGAAGCAAAAACGATGTGATTCACTCGAATCAGTTCATGAACTCTAAAGCCACGGTTTGCAATAGCATTTCTTAGATAATTTAAATAAGTTCACGAACATCGTTCTTAGACATAACCACTCAAGTTCGCGGACTCAAGTTAACCGGTTGGAGTTCACAAATTCCAACAGAAATTCTCAGGTTCGAGAACTTTCGTCAGTTCGCGGACTGAAACCGAGCTACAACTCCAGCAGAAATTCTCGGGTTCGAGAACTATGCTCGTTCGCGGACTGAGTTTGCAGACTGGGTTGACTGCTCAGGTTCTGGTTTTCACTTGATCAACAAAGTTCGCAAACTTCGGTTCAAGTGAATAAGGACTTATACATATATGTGTTACCACAACAATGTTTATATCCCCCAGTGGTTATATTGTCTAAACTCGTATTTCAATCATTGAAACATTCTCAGAGGACGTCATATAGTTGTTATTCACAAACTAGTTTTCGTCAGAGCAATTTCCAAAGTGATTGAAACATAACATGACTTTCGTCACTAGGAAAAGATGAACTTGGCTAAAGCGAAAGTTTTACCAACACACATTTCGAGAAATAAATAAGCGAGATATACTCAGCTCGAAATGTCACATATGTATATTCTTAGTCTACATAGTAAAATGACTTTTGTCTCAAGATAGGAGATAAAGTAGATAGACTTTTGAGTGATAGATAAGTTCAAGTCTTCACATACATTTTAGTCGATGAAGATCCACTGGTTCCTTGAGTAGTCCTTCGTCTTGTATGATGATTTCCATGGAGTTCTTGAGCTCAACTACACTTTCTATCCTAGTCCGGGACCTTAGCTATAGTAGACTAGAAATCAAGACTTTATAGTTTTGATCACTAATATTGACAAACATGCTTGATATAGCAACGCATGCGAGTTCGACCGAGCAATGCTCTAACTTTACTACCAATTTTTGAAGAACGAAAACCCTCAAAATTAGAATGAGGAAGATAAGAATTCATAACTAGAATAGAAAAAAAAAGAACTGATTAGGAAATAAAACACCGATCATCAGGACAAAAATTACAACACAAATAATCAAGATTGAAGAGCGAAATCAGAAGAAAAAAATGAAAGTCGAAACCCTTGACCAAAGTCAATGTCTCCTGAAAATCACCATAGATAGACTCTTGACTTTTTTCTTTTATATGTACAAATAAATAGATTGTATACTTTTATTAGTTTTGATAAATTTAAATAAAACTCTAAACTAGGGTTTATAGTTTTTTAATGAAAGGGGATTAATGAGGAAGGAGGATAACAAGATGAACAAAAATATTTATTCAATGAAAAAGGAAATTAATGAAGAAGAATGAAGAAGAAAAGTGGTAACAAGTTTGACTATTTAGGTGGTAAATAGGGAAAATTAGAATTGAAAAATAAAATTACTTTAACATTTTTAGGGAAGTGGCAAATAGGAAAAGTGTGGGTGGCAAATAGGTGAAACCTTTTTTTTATTATTATGAGTGAATGTCAATTTGGAATTCGGGGAAACGAAAACCTAAGCAAATATACTCTCTTTGGTCTCCACTTCTTGTTTTTCAACTTCTTATCTTCAAGTTTGCTTATCCGTGAAAGTGAAATATGAGTTAACAAACTTCTACGGTAACGAGCGATGATTCTATTTTCAATTTTTTCATATACAATACAAAACTTACCTGAGATGAAAAAAAAAGAAGGAAGCTTTTTAATTATTATAAAATTAAAAAATCCTAAAATAAAAATAAATTGAAGCAGTGATAGCAATATATTTTCTATGATTCGGTTTGTGATCTATATTTACTAGACTTGGGTCCCTCGTCGTATACCGTCTCTGGAATTTTTTCCTCAAATTAAGGTTTTTGTCCATAATAGCTACCTCTAATTTTTTAGTTTACAATGAAGAGAAAATGTAAATTTCGTTGGTCTATTTTCAATACATTTAACATTCTCAAACAAATCCATTCTCCAGCAATAATTTCATTTTCTATTTTTAACTTGTCTCCTTAGAGTGTCTTGTGGCATTTGAACCATTTAGTTCTGCATGTTTGATCGATCCTTTTTGAATTTTTCTCTTGCACATGGTAGAATGTCATGGTTGTCACCGTTAGCAAATATAACACGAGGTGAAACTGAAAACCCGATAAATGATGATGAAGAAAAAGGGAGTGCAATTGATAATTATGATTTCTGCCTAGTTTTTTGTAAACACACGATTGGGGATACTTAAACTAATTAGGGGATAGAGGAAAAGGACAAAAACTAGATCCAATACCAAATCAGGGTCACCCCTTATCTAAGTATTTTACCTAATTCCTAATCTATCCCTCACTAATCAGGTTTAGTATTTAATTATAATTAGGAAAAATCTTAAGTATTTGTTAAATGACTAGTGTGTATTTGTATTTGGGTGAGTGAGGTGAGAGTATAAGGAGGGAGATTTTTTTTAGAAGGAACTTTTTTTGGTGAAAATGGAGGATGATTGTGAAGAGAGAATTACTGTTGCTGAATCTTTAGCTCAACTACAACAAGGAGCATATCTTGAATCTTTAGCTAATGACAAAAGCTCACAATTGCAACTATTTGTTGAGCCAACACCCTTTAATGATGATTTTTACGAGCATGGAGAGGTTTTTGAAGAACCTATACAAGAAAGTAAACTTGCACAACATACAAGCATCCCCAATACACAGGTAAAGCTGCTAAGAGTTTGATTTTTTTTCTTCTTTGAATCCACCATTTTTACAGCTTTAAAAGCTCGCCGCCGGCATGGACGTGGTATGCAAGGTTTTTAAACTCTCGTACGAGTCAACTCGAGTTGAATCGCATGTCCGAATTGAAACTTCTACTAACTCGTATTTTTGACTATTTCTTAAATCGTTAACCAAGTCAACCTCTTGTTTTCCACTCGTTTTTCAATGTTTTAAAAAAACTTAAAGTAGAAAATGGTTATCCGAGGTTGAACCTCGGACCTCCCACTTCATTCGCCTATCTACCAACCATTGAACCACGCTTCCTATTGTGATTAATAATGAAACTATATATAATATATAACTTATTAACGCAGGAATTATTGAAAGTAAAAACATACTTATGACTTTTGTTAAATATTTCCCATAATTCAATATTACTTGTAAGAAATATATGTTTCGAAAACAAACTATGAATCTACGATTCACGATTCAACATACGATTCGATTCTAGAAAATGAAAAAGCCATTCACGTTTCGATTTACGATTTAAAAACCTTGGTGGTATGAATACAATGCCGGAAGCGGCCATACCGGCATAGTGTTCATACTATGGCCATGCCGGCAGCCTGATATCACCCATTTTGAAATTCAGTCCGGCATAGTATTCAACCAAAAAACTATACTGGTAAAAAGTAACTTTTTACCTACCACAGAATATTCTACGAAATATGCTACCGGCATGGTTTAATACCAATGTTACTATGCCGGTACTGCATGAAAAACATACATGAAGCAGTGTCTTCCGAAGCTAGATATCGGCATGGTAAATTAATTAACTACCACATCGGAATTGTGTACCGGCGTGGAACCATAGATAACAAGTATTCTGGCACATTCACCGGCATTGTTGAATTATAACGTTACCACTCCGGTACATACATAAAATCATACAGGAAGGAGTGTTTCCCAAAGCTAAATAGCATGGAACCATAGATAACTACCACGCCGAAAACAATTACCGTTGTAGATGGGGCAAAATGAGTTGCTAGTTTTTAAGGAATTGAGGAGACGACCATGCGGATAAAACTCCTTAAACTGAGAGAACTGTCTAACCCCACATAGATGCATTGAATCCGAGAGATCAATATGTAGTACCCCGGCCTAAACCAAGACAATGGTCGTTCCAGAGTAGATTCAGTTACAAGAAAGGATGGGTCAATCTGTAAGAGGGAAGCTGAGAAATGTGTGAGATCAATGGTGATCGAATTGTAGGTGTGTTGTGTATTGTGCATGAAAAAATAAGATAAGTTCTGATTGATTGAATTTGCTCTGCTGAGAGTAAATATTCAGACGATGAGTTCATGTATGATTGCATCTAAATAAGATGATATATGCTTTCTTTTGGTCATGAAATGTCTCTTTCGAAAATTTCATTAGGATCCCGTTCTTGTACCTTTGCCAATTTTATTGACAAAAAGGAGGAGAATTAATATGTAGTTCACACTACAAATACATATTGTTTTCGGATCATTATGTAAGGGGGAGTGGTTTCCATGTAAGATGGAGTATTGACAAAGGGGGAGTGACATATCACCATAGTATTGTTGTTGAAGTTGTGATACAATTAAAATTTGAAGCTGAGTAATGATACTATGACACTGTATAACAATGATTGAGAACTCTTGTTTTCTCGTTGTTATAGCTACGAATTTTCAACAACGATGATACTAAACTTACAACCTTTGGGATCATTAGAGTACTTGGAAGTGACGAATATTTTGAGTAATGTTGAAGATTAGGCATGTGGAATAGGAGCTACAAAAGTTTATTTACATATTTTTTGTATTCCATATGTATTGATAGTTTTGTCACTAAAATTGACAAAGGGGGAGATTATTAGAGTATTTATCGGTCGAACTCGCATGCGTTGCTATCTCAAGCATGTTTGCAATGTTAGTGATCAAAACTATAAGTCCTGATTTCTAGTCTACTATATCTAAGGTCTCGGACTAGGATAAAAAGTTTAGTTGATCTCAAGAACTCCATGGAAATCATCATACAAGACGAAGGACTACTCAAGGAACCCGTGGAACTTCATTAACTAAAAGGTATGTGGAGACTTGAACTTATCTATCACTCAAAAGTCTATTTATCTCATATCTTGAGACAAAGGTCATTTTGCTATATAGACTTAGATTATACACATTTGGTATTTTGAACCGAGTTTATCTCGCCTATCTATTTCTCGAAATATGTGTTGGTAAGCTTTCTCTTTAGCCAAGTTCATCTTTGCCTAGTGACAAAAGTCATGACAAGTTTCAATCACTTTGATTACTTTGGCGAAAAATAATTTGTGAATAAAAACTATATAATAAAGTCCTCTAAGAATGTTTCAAATGATTGAAATGAGAGTTTAGATAATATAACCATTGGAGGATATAAGCATTGTTGTGGAAACAAATATATGCATAAGTCCTTATTCCTTGAACCGAAGTTTGCGAACTTTGTTGATCAAGTGAAACCGGAACTAGAGCCGTGAACTCAGTCCGCGAACTGGCAAAAGTTCTCGACCCGAGAAAATCTGTTGGAGTTTGTGAACTCCTTCCGGGAACTTAAGTCCGCGAACCCAGTCCACGAACTTGAGTAGGTTATATCTAAAAATGATGTTTTTGAACTTATTCTTATAAACTAAGAAATGCAACTGTAAATCGTGGATATATAGTTCATGAACCGATTCGAGTGAATCAATCGTTTTTGCTTCAATTGTGTCTTGTGTAGTACAAAAGATTTCCTTGAAATTGAAAACTCTCTAACTAGTTCATTTGAGTCATTTGAACTAGTTATGGTGAAGAAGAATATGGTTGATATGAAAATGATCATATGGTTAACCATTTGGTTAACAATTGTTGAACCAACTAATGTACAAGTTTGGGTATGGTTATACAAGCCTAGAAACGTGCATTTCAATTGTGTATAACAAGCTATGTTTTCGATCTAACGGTTAAGAAATATTAGCTTGAATCTAATCAGGTTTTCATCTAACGGTGACTATTGAATGCTTTGTTACCAAGCTAACATTGATTGCAAACCCTGATTTGAAAGAATATATAAGGGAGAACTCTAACAACTAGGAAACCTAATCCCCACACCTTCTGTGTGATACTAGTTGTGCTAAGCTAGAGTCGATTCTCCTTTAACCGTTGGTTTCTTCTTCTAAACCAGATTAACGACTTAAAGACTTCATTAGGATTGTGAAGCCATACCGATACTACTTTCTTGTAGTTGTGTGATCTAATCTTGTTGTTTCTATCGTACGAGTACAATCATAAGGATTGGCTTGAGATTGATATCTCCGATAGGCAAGATATAAAAGTAATCACAAACACTCCGTCTCATCGTTTTGATTCCACAATATCTTCTTTCACCGCGTCGATTAAGATTATTGTGAGATGATTGATAATACTAGGATGTTCTTCGGGAATATAATTCTGGTTTATCAATTTATTCATGTTTACCTTGATTTCTATCAAAATACGGAACAAAACTTGTAGGTATATTCGTGGGAGACGGATTTATCTATTACCATAGATTTTTCTATGTGATACAGATTTTTTAGTTAAATTCTTCGACTTTGGGTCGTAGCAAATCTTAGTTGTGGGTGAGATCATCTAAGGGAATCAAGTACGTAGCATCCTGCTGGGATCAGAGACGTAGGAGCATAATTGTACCTTGGATCAGTGTGAGATTGGTTGGGGTTCAACTACAGTGCAGACCGAAGTTTGTATGTATTATGCTAGTGTCTGTAGTGGCTTATTACAGTGTGTGTTCAATCTGGACTAGGTCCCAGGGGTTTTTACATTTGCGGTTTCCTCGTTAACAAAATTCTGGTGTCTTTGTTATTTCTATTTTGCATTATATTTTGTTATATAATTGAAATATCACAGGTTGTGCATTGTTCAATCAATTAGAATATCCGACCTTTTGGTTGTTGATTTATATTGATTAACACTTGGATATTGGTTTTTGGTACCGTCCAAGTTATCTCTCTAATATTTGATAAAGACTCGCAGATTTCTATTTGCTTTAGTATATATTGAATCGAGAGATTGAGATATAAACTCTTTGATATAATTTTTATCTAGATTGAGTCTGACTGTCTAGTTGATTCTCTAGAAAGTGTATTGGAGTTTGTCCATATAGATTTCTTAGCAAAATATTGGGTGTGGTTGTTATACCCCCGCTTTTTCATGTCTCAATAGGAGATATAATAGAAATAGACTTCTGAGTGATAGATGAGTTCAATTCTCCACATACCTTTTGTTGGTGAAGTTCCACAAGCTCCCCTTAGTAGTTCTTCGACTTTAATCGATAAACGCCGTGAAGTATAAAGCTCAACCACACATTTTATCCTAATCCGAGACATATCTATAAGTAGACTAGAAATCAAGACTTATAGTTTTGACAACTAAACTTGACAAACAAGCTTGAGATAGCAACGCTTGCGAGTTCGACCAAGCATTTCTCTAACAATCTCCCCCTTTGTCAATTTCAGTGACAAAACTATCAATACATATGAATTACAAAAGAAATAAACTTTGTAGATTCTCATACAAATGCTTGATTTCCTTGGTTCTTCAACATTCCTCGAAATCTTCGACACTTTCAAGTACTCCAGTGATTATGAACATGTTCAACTCAGCATCATAGTTGTTGAAGATCCGTAGCCATAACAATAAGAAAACAATTGTTCTCAGCTATTGTTATACAGTGTCATAGTATTATTACACAGCATCAAAGTTCAATAGTATCACAACTTTGACAATAATACTATGGTGATATGTATCACTTGTTTAGATAAGGTTCAACCATTTTCATATTATTATGATGATTATGATGAGGATAGTTCTGATGAAGAATCTGAAATATGTGGACATAATAATCAGGAATTTGTTACTCCGATTGAGCTTCACAATGATAGTATTATTTCTGGTTCACCTATTTAAAAGGATGAAGATTTGTTTAGAGATACCACTATTTTAGACAATGTAATATTTCCTTGTTACGAAGCCGATAATGGTTTATAGGAACGGGTTTATGTTGAAATACTGTTTTAGAGTCCAATGATTTAAAAACTATAGTCTTAGAAAAAAAGATAGACTCGTAAAGAGTTCAAATATGAGTGGGATGCATCTCCTGATTATAACTTAGAAGAAAAAATTGATCATTTTCAGGAATCTGATGACCTAGAAATTATTAAAATTATGACTAGTCTATCTAGAGACACTGAAAACTCTAAGTTTGGGGATGATTATCTTTCTCCCTGTGCCTAACCTTTAACTCTAAGAAAGTTTCATCACTTGGGACTTATATGTATGCCTCAATCATTTTACAAAATTATCTTCATGCATGTTTTCCTGAACCTAGTTATGTCCATAAAGAAGTTCCATTTTTAGAATCCCATCCTCTGGTTGATGTGGTTTATCCAGGTGATAGTACCAAGATTGACTTTGTTTTCCCACCAAAACAAATTCACCCAATCGTGGGAATGTATGCGTCTCGAATATGTCAATTATTAAGTTTTGAAACTAAGCCTAAGTACTTTAGGAGATTAGAATCGACACATTTGCTTAAGAATGACCATCACTTTCGTCGTCGTGGTCAACTATGTAAGTCAAATATGATTGACTTTGAAGATCCACAATTATTCCGGTTATTATTATGTGCTTCTAAGTTTTTAATTGATTTTTTCCAGATTCTTAAACCTGAATTTTCGGATCTTACCTTTGAGGAATTCCAACCCATGAAAATATTTTATCTAGATCCTTTCATAGAGCCTGAACCCGAACCGCAGCTAGATATAGTTTTCTTAAACATGAAACTAGATAAGGGTGGGCTTTAATTGTTCATTTTCTTGGCTTGTTGCAGATTCCTTTTACTTGTGATAGCTCAATTTGGTTTTGATGATCCACAATTATTCCAGATATTACTTTATGATTCTATGAGGTGACTAATCCTTTCTTGGTCTGACTGAAGACTTTAAACTTGGCACTTCTTGGGAGGTAACCCATGCTCATGAGATACGGTAATATCCTTCCTTATTTCCCTTTTATTTAAGTAGTAACAGTTTCTCCTTGGTCATCCTTTTAATTTCATCTTTAGAACATTGAAAATAATGTTAGATTTAAGTTTGAGGGTATGGGAGAAAATTTTTAGTTGCATTATTAAACTCCAGAGCCTAGAAATTTATGCAAATTAAGGACATCACTAACCAATCTAAGTGGATGGAAGCATATTGGTTGTAGGAGTTGAGGAACCCAACAATAGATTCTAAAAGCACGGAGCTTAGGTGTTAGGAATAACATGGTAGTTTCGTAATATCTCGTTGTGTCCTTATTACTTTTTAGTTTTATTTTATTTATTTGAAAACGTATATGTTTCTCTAAGTGATTTGGTGGGGAACACGCATCGAGTTGTTACCACCGTTGGGATGAAGTAGAGTGATTGAGTTACCAAAAAATAAAGAAAAAATAAATTTAGACCAGATCATCAGACCAATCAGAATAAATTGTTCAATAAAATAGACCGCTGGTTCCCTTGTATATGCCAGTTATGTTGATCTAGAATTAGGATTTTCAATCACCGGTTCCCTTGTATATATGCCTGTTGCACTGATAGTAGTTCAGACCAGTATCTCAGTCCATTAAGATATGTTCATCCTTGAATTTTGGCCTTCAGAAAGATATGGGAAACACCGTTCACCTTATTCAACATCATAAAATATCTAATTTTTTTTATCTATATCTATCTTCTTAATCTATCCATGTGGTTTGTTTGATTCCGAGTATGGATGCGACTATCTGAGTAGAGCTCTGTCACTCGCATCGGGGTACTTCCTCATGTAGCCAATGAGAGTATACCAACCAAGGAGATTCTTTAGTGTTGTTCCAAGGTTCTGCATAGGTAGCTAGGCTAAAGATTTTGTGGGTACACCTCTTGTAAATCCCCCAAAACTATAACTCGGCCACTAGAGCCACCTAGGGTTTAAAGGCTTATTGCACACGTTAAGTGCAATCGCGATGCCTGTGACAGTGAGTTAGGATTTTATTTTATTTAGATTTACTCGAGGACAAGCAAATAAAAAGTCTGGGGGTATTTGATAGACACATTTTTGTGTCTGATATGATCTCAATTCTATGTATTTGTAATGCTCGATTTTGCACTTATTTGGATTTTTATGTCTTTATAGGTGTTTTTGGAGAAATAGGCTTTGGGGAAGAAATTGGCCCGAAAAGTGGTATTTGCACCATGGGGACGAATTATGAAAAACACCCATAAGATGTGTTAAAGGCACCCCGGAAGTGTGTTGGAAGCGCTGTATTGGTACCCAAAATCTACTAAAGGCACCCATAAGTTATACTCCTGGACCTTCATACTCAAACTCAGGTTACTATAGCTGAGCAACAAAAATGCCAGTAGCTCGTGTTTAACAAGACTTGGTAAGGAACTCGCACTAACCTTCCTTCCACCAAAAGTTGCTGCGGCAAAAATGAGTTGATTACCGCATTCATCTAGCTAAGTTTAAGGATTCCTAGCTACCTATTAATGCTATAACCACTGTCTACAGCATAAGTTAAAGGGTTCCTAGTTATCGTTAGAAAGACCAATATCCTTCTCGTTTAAATGCCTGGGCATGCTGCTCCATGGAGCAGTTGTATAATATGTCTCAAGGGGAAATTGCTTGTTATGACTTGCCTTACATGTGCCACACATATTCTCTTGCAGGTGCTCAAAATGTATACAAGATTCCTAAGCTCCTTCAAAGTGTATGTGGGGACAAACAGTATTTCTGCGGCTGGGAGTCATGTGTTACAGGAGTTGATGCTACCCAATGCATAACTGCACACCCTTCTAAATGTGCTTAATTTCCAGCAAAAGCATTGTGTTTTCCTTCCAAAAGTGCTTGTAAAATGTAAATTCAGATTTTTCTCTATTTGACAAATGAGTAATAATATATGGTCCTGCTGTGTAAAAAAAAAAACAAAAAGAACTGAAAAAGAACAGGGGATAAAGCAAGACGATCCCAGGATTCCCATTTAGTATCTTCATTTTGTGTACTGTGAGAAATGTAGAAACTGCGTTTTGATATTAGACATAACCGAGAAGCATCTACATATAACTGAGCTCTGATTTCAGGAGGTGAAGAGTTACTCCAAATATTAGATACTCTATCCACTCTAGCTAGTTTTTAGAGAGGATATCAGCAGCCTTATTTCTCTCTTTAGGAACATAATATAGTTTCCAAGAGCTAAAAATTGTAAAGAACTCCCTAATGTCTTGGACATAATGACGCAACCTCCAATCAGTGGAACCATTTTCCTTGTTGACAGCACCTGCAACTACTTTGGCATACAATTTGTTACACATACTTGTCCTAATAACATTCCAAGCATCCAATTGCACCACAGAGAGATTGATCTAGCAAGACAGTTGTTTACATACTGTTAAGGACCATCAGTAGCGTATCAATAGAGATATTGCAAGAAATCGTCCAAGCTTGTCCTCATAAACCCCTATGGCATCATTTTCACTGTACTTTCTCTCTCGTACGAAATTTTCACACCAAAATAAGACGAAGTTTCCAGCCCCATCATCCACAAAATCTAGCTGGTAGTTTTTCCCAGTGTCCAAATCCCTAACTGGGATAGTATGGCCATGACAACGATCATCCAATTGTACCCCCCACATCCAGTGTGGAATTATCTCATGAAAGAAGCGTTTTGGAAGAACAAACCCATGTAGTAAATCTACTGGGTGGAGAAATTTAATCGCCTCCCACTGAACATGATAATCTTCGGGATTGACAAGTATGTCCTTGAGTTCTGGGTCGAGTGCTGTGGTGATGATAAAATCATGATGGATGAAGAAAAACAAAGTGCGACGGGTTTCATCATAACCTAAACTAAATACATCGTTCACCCCTAATCTGAAATCTTTTACAAAAGTATCTTTAAACCAATCGGGATCCTGATTTGTATTCCAGCCCATATATGAATCTTCAGTTTTTCCCAAACCCAAAGTCACTGTTATCCTTCTGTTGGAATCAATTCTACTATTGTACTTGAACCGATGAATGCACACATCGATATGAACGTGGTCGAGAGCACCTGACCTTTAACCCGTTCACATCCTGGTTTGCCCACCAATTCTGCGAAAGTAGCTCAAATTCATCGGATGGGAAACTAATGCCTTGGTCCAAATCCTGCTCTGTCAACGTCTTTTCAACAAGAAGCGATTCTGGTTCTGAAACATCAGGGTGTATTACTGGATCGGGTTGGGGTACTTGTTCTTCTTCTTCATGGGTTAAAAAGGGCGGTAATGGATCCATACGAATCCCAGGTAAACATTTTAGGAATAAAAATAACAAAAAAGAATTCATCTTTTTGAATTTCAAGAGGTATTAGGGTTTCGGAAGTGGTTAATGAAAGAGATTAGGTTTTCAAAATTTTCCGAGAAAGAAAATTGTGGTGCAGAAGAAAGTGGGTTTAGGATTCTTTAAGTAATTAAAAGATGGTTTAATTGTTAACGATGAATACAGAAAGGGGTTTTCGTTTCAAAGATTAATCAAAGAGTTTGGGTCTTCAAATTCTTCCGAGAAAGAAACTTCTGCTGCAAATCAGGGTTTTTGAAGTTGGGAACTGAATGATGGGTTTATTGATTACAATGAATAGAACTGAAATTGAAATTGAAATTAAAAACAAAGATCATGATGAAACAGAGGTTTGGGTAATATAATCAGAACTCAAGAAGAAAGGGGTTTTGGTAACAGAAGCAGAGCTGTTGGAGAAAGAATGTTCGGGAAGAAAACGAATTCGAATTTTTATAACGAAATTAAATGAGCAGAGACAAGAAATAGAATGTAGCCGTTATATCTATGCTTCGTTAACTTTCAATTAATGCGCGTTCTTTGCGGTTAGTGCCTTAGGACATGTGCAGCTAGTGCTTTCAGGAATTAAAAGCTGTTGCTTGATATTAGACGTGATTGTGACAGCCTTGCTGCTGTGGGTTTTTCCTAATTATCATCATCCTTGTGCAATGGTACTTCTAAACAAGACAGAAAATATTGAACAGGAGATTCCCTAGAAGTAAAGGGTAGCTTATAGAGTTGATGAATTCCCATATGCAAACTGATTGTGCTTCTTATTGGATGTGGTGTGTTGGGATTATGTTCAGTCGACGAGAGCCTTGCGGAGGCACTTCGGCTTTCATTGCGGATGCGGGAAATTATGAGGATGGGGTTCACTGGACCAAGGATAGTTTCTGTATCTATTAGTCCAGGAGAAATGCTTATATTTGCAATGATGCTCGGCCTTGTTTTGGATGCAATCTCTGGGAAGATGGATTCATTAAGGAAGGGAAAGAGTGAAGTCATGGATTGGAGAGCAGTCATGTACTAATCCTTGGATGGAGTGACAAATTGGTAAGTCACCGCTATGCTCAACAATTTAACAAGAAATGAGGTGGCATCAGTTCTTGTTCTTGAGATTTTTTGACAAACTGGCATTTCTAATCTTACCTTCCAATTGAACACCCTCGTATTACTAATTTCAAGGCAGATGAACATCAACTCCATTCAAATGTATGCTTCATCTCGATAATAACACATGGTTCCAATTTTGTTTGCTCTGTAGACATGGGAGGACATTTTAGGATTTGAAAATGCAGAGTTTTACATCAAAAGGTGGCCACAGTTGTACCCTTTATGCTTCGAAGATGTGCTAATTTCATTTCCAGATGCAGTAACTTGTGGAATTTAAGGTTGCTGCAAATGGCGGGAAGATTGTTCTTTATCTGGATGATGATTATGTTCAAGCTGAGGATGATGATACGTGTAGCCCGGATCCCATACCAGAGGTTCTTTTTCCTTCCGCCTATAATCTGAATTCTGAAGTAGTAATTTATTTGTTACCATAAGTATCTTTTAGATCATGCATGAAGAGGTTCAAAATCTTGTTTCGCTTGATATGCACCTGTAGAACATGGTCCGACATGTTATTGCGTTTTAAGTTTCTCTTTCTCATTTGAATTGATTAGTCCTCCCGTAGCATGGTTCCGTGGAACTGAATCAACTGATTGTATAGCATTAGCTGCACACATAAGTTATTAGCTGATATGATTGTGTGGCAGCTACTCCATAGCAGGAGGTCATCTGGCTCTGAAAAGGAGCCAAACATTTTTTTCTTTTATTGGCATTTAGTCTGGCATCACATTTCACAGCTTCTGACTAACTTTAAATACCTTGAAAGGTGAGGCTGCCAGCATAGTTGACAATCGATATATTAAGAAGTCATCTGGATTTATAGCAAAGGGGTAAATAGTTGTGGAGAAATCATACCTACATATGCATGAAAGAAAAAATCAGGAGAAAGTTAGGTCAAGAGTGGTACCAGTATGATGAAGTCTGCAGTATGGTTGTTAACTCTGGAACGGTATTCTGCAGCCTAGCAGAAAGAATCTGTATTAGATACAGTTGTTCAGGCCATGGACCCTATGGTACAATGTGGTTGAACTAGACAGGATTGAGGTAGGGTGAAATAATAGAAAGACAGCCCCTTACTTAGAAAGGCTTGTCTCTTCAATCGCAAGGAAAAACTGCTTAGTGAACTGATAATATGATTTTGCTAAAAAGAATTAAACTTTCACAGATAAAGCTGCTAGCTCAGCTGTGCTTGGCTTGGCGTTACTTCCATATTGGAATTTGTTGTCTCATTCCTACTGACATATTTCCTCACTTAATAGGATCAACTGTTTGCTTCTCTATTCTATGCTTTCTTGACTTGATACTAATTGCCTGTCTCGTCATCTGGTCCAGATGCTGCAGGTACGCATCGGATATTTCCCCAGTGTTTTTATCCCTCTAAAATATCCAGAGAAGTTACTATTCAGTGGTTGGCGTCGTGACATCAAGATCATGGTAATTTTCTATCTGTTTAGCTCTTAAATTCCGTCAGATTCATGTTGTAAAAATGTATACGGTTCTGTTCTCGGTTAGTTTTTTCACGAAATGACCAATTTATGTTTTTATGAAGTTTTAATATACTCCATTTTACTTTCTGGTGAGGCATTGCTGGCTGAACGTTCAGAATTAGTGAGGTTTCAGTTGAAGAAAGAGAGAGGAAACACACTGATTCTGGACTAGCGACCTGGGTTTTACAAGTAACTATATTGCAGAGACCTTGGTAGAGTGGTGGCAGGATTAGAATTTGGCAATTGACTGGTATGTTTTCTGAAGTAAGGTGGTTTCGGCTTCACAAAATATTGTTGGCTTGTTGCAGCTAAATGGAGTAGCCTTAAACATTACGAGGAAATCAGTTATGAACATCCAGACAAGGAGGTTAGTTTTGCAGAGGATAGACTGCCAGAGAGTCCTGCGAGATTTGAAAAGCCTAACTTTGTATACTGAGTAGATGAGCAGGGAGTCGGCTACTGTAAATTTGTATATTTGTCACCTTTTTGTTAATTTTGTGGAGTCCTATGCTTCAGTTTATCAATTCTTTGTAGCTATTCTCTGAGGCTCATAACCGGTTCCAACAATGAGGCAAAACCTCAAGAAAATTCCAACAACGAGGATTGGGCAACTTCTGTTTCCACTCTAATGAATCATTCATGTCCAGAGTACCGCTGAAGTAATTATCAAATCTGGCCCAATTGAGAGTCTTGGTAATACCATCTAAAGAGCCAGTGATTGAACCACTTCATTTCACAACTTTTTGAGAGAAAACAAGATGTTATCATCATCATTTCTGGAGTTGAATAGTAGATAAAGGAGGTAATTCATTATTTCTAGAGGATTTAACTGTTTTAATCTTAATATTACTTCTAGCATTATGACTTTATGAGGACCAAGAAATTATGGATAGCACCAACCTACTATATCAGAAAATAGTACCACCAGGCACCACCACTGAAATTCTTCTTTAATATAATCATCAATAAACGAAATTCCAGTAACTGAAAATTGATTTAAGCACACAATTTTACAATTCCTATTAAGATGATGATTACGTACAAAAATAAAACAGCAAAAAGGAAAAAAAATTGCAGACAAAAATTGAGATTGTATATCATGATACTGCACAACTAATTCAACTTCATGCACCAGCTGTGGCTTTAACCTCAGTCTCAGCCTTACCCTATACACAAAATATTTAAGAATAAGAAACAAAAGATGCCGATTAACCAATTCAAGGCATTTTTTTCCCATGACTTTCTAACTTTTCTAATAGAATGGAAGCTGAATTACTAAGAGCTCTTCTGATGCATTTAACCAAAACTAAGAACTTATTAACTTTCAACCTCAGATTGGGTGCTCTGACGAATCTTTCTAGCTGGGGTTCTCATGGTAACGAACTCCTCTGCTGCTGAAGGGTGAATTCCTATTGTAGAATCAAAGTCAGCCTTGGTTAATCCAGCTTTAATAGCTACAGCGAACCCCTGAAAGTGCAAATTTGCAATTTATTACATAATATCATTATAAGCTGCATGAAAGCAACAAATAACTAAATAAGAATATAAAAAAAAAATTATGCTGAGAAACGAGCAGAAACCTGAGTGATTTCGGGTGAATCGTCCCCACACATGTGTAAGCCTTTAACTTTGTCCGTCTTTGCACAAACTATAAGCTTCATGAAGGCTCGATCTGGCAACCCAGAAAGAGTGGCCTTCAAGGGCCTGAAATTGGATGTGTAGACGTCAATATCTCCGTATTCTTGAATAGCCTGCAAGAAAAATAAAATGTTAGTGTTGCAAAAGATCATGCACATGCTCCACAGTTGCAGACATGGTGGATCATTCAGGTACCTGTTCTTCTGAAAGACCAACTTGTCCAATAGGCGGCTGCGAGAACACAGCTGATGGCACAGCACTGTTATGTGGCAGCAATAAGTTAGTCCTCCATATTAAGACAAGATAGCATTGTATAAGATCTTGACATAGAAGTAATAGCTTCTTTGTGAACCATGTAGAATTCATTATTGATCAACAATTTATTTTTTTATCATGTGATACTATTCAACAATTATTCCATGAAATTATATAACTGGTACCTATAGTCTGGTTTGGAGCGTTCTTTCCCAAAGACTGATTTTGCAAACGCTCCTCCCTCCATCAGTGCAACTGGAGTCAAATTTATCCTGTCAGTAACATCTCCTACAGCCCAAATGGAAGGAACTGATGTTTGCGAGTATTCGTCAACCTAGACAAAAATCATAAACAATTACAAAAAAAAAATGCTAACAAATCAAGGTAAGCACATCAATCCCCAGACAGCTGAAATAGCTAAAGCCAAAAGCCTAAAAGATCATACCTCAATAGCCCCATTCTTTGACATCTTTACACCGACCTCTTCAAGTCCCAAATTCTGGTAAAACAACGAGTTTAAGGAAAGATATTATGAATGTTACCTCTGAAAATATTATGAATGTATATATATTTATCCATAATAGAATGCCAAACCTTTGTGTTTGGTCTACGGCCTGTTGCAAACATAACATGTGAGAAACCGTCGAAGGTTCCTTTGTTAGTTTTGACAGTCAATGAACCATCTGGTGACTTTATGATCTCTTGAGGCGATTCCTCGGTATGGAACTCGATTCCTCTCAGAGACATCTGCTCAGCAACAAAATCTCTGACCTGCATGATGAAAGATTGTAAAGATGAAATAGACTTCCTAGCACATTCAGACATGAAACCAGAAAATTAACATTCCACCAAAGCGCACCTCCTCATCAAAGCCTCTTAAGACCTGCTTTTGCCTAATAAACACATGAACGTCACTTTTCAACCCGTTGAAAATTCCAGCAAACTCTACAGCAATGTAACCACCCCCAACAATTGCAATCTTTGTTGGTTTAGTGGGCAAGTCAAGTGCAGCATCAGAATCAATAGCATACTCCTTCCCAGGTATATCAGGAATAAAAGGCCTTCCTCCAACTGATATAAGAATGTGCCTTGCTTTATACAGCTTCCCATCCACATCAACAGTGTGAGGATCCACAATCTGCAAACACCATAAACTCATAATTATACACACTAAATTCAAAAATCACAACAACATCTGATCATTACCTTAATACACTAAATTCAAACTCGGTCAGATCACCTAACCTTTCCACGACCTTCGATTAATGCGACATTAGCATTTTTCAATATATTCTTGTAAATTCCAGTAAGACGCTGTAATTCAGCATTCTTATTAGCCATCAATGTTCCCCAATCATGAACTGGGTCCGTTTCATATTTCCATCCAAACCCACAACTATCATCAAAATCATGTGAATATTTGGAGGCGTAAACAAGTAATTTCTTTGGTACACACCCACGCAGTACACACCTAATCCCAAAATACAAAAACAACATCAAATTCAATCAAATCCCTAGCTACTAAATGAAATTTGATACTAATAATTTTGACTAATAAATGATATTTGAACTTACGTTCCACCAACGCCCCCAGCAGTATCAGAAGAGATTGTGTTAAAAGGAAGCTCGCAAACAGCAACAGAAGCACCAAAATTAGAAGCGAAACGAGAAGCACGAACACCACCACTACCAGCACCGATTGTAAATAGGTCATAATCGTAATTTACACCACCGTTTTCTGATGGAGTCTCAGCTCTTACACTGAAACGACGTTCTCTGTAAGTATTAGGAATGAATTTTAGGGTTTGGAATTGAGTAGAGGAATGGAATGATCTGCGTGGAAGGAAAATTGGAACTCTTCTGCAGAGATTTATTAGAGTTTTTGAGGAAAAAGTTGTGGCTCTTGGAGCTCCTAATGAGGACGCCATTGTTATCCCTCCCTTCTCTCTGCAATCTCTCTCTTCTTTTTATTAGAATCCTAAAACCCCTCTTTATATCTACTCTTACTTGTCTCCACGTGTCATACTCAGTTTTTTAAAATACAACCTGTTGAAGAATCGCCGAACCTAGCTCGCAATATCGACACTTTCTCCACCAGCTGGCCCAACTCCCAAGGAAACTCCGACGATTCGGGATCGCAAGCTCATGTCGACGAACCGGACCCACGGTTCCGACACTTGCGACATTGCTAAAGTCAATCGAACATAAATCAACCCCGTTTGGCCTTGCCCTAACCCTTTGTTTTTCAGTCGTGCTTCGTGTTATATTGATTTTCAACAAACAAGAGTCAAGACCGATCTATAATAAGAGTCGTACAGTCGTACGACCACAAACTGAGCTTGAAACTAGACAGAATTCTAATTTTTACAGGTCAAAACAACGACAGAAAAAAGAATTTACCCAATTTCTATTTTAGACCAACGCGAACCTTATCTATTCTTATTCTGAATCATGTTTGAGAACTCTCTCAGAGCAAAAGAACTTTGAAAAGCTACCGACTGATATGCTATCAGGTTAGATTAGTACAACAGGTGCTAATTGTGCAAAAAATGCTTCATTATTGATCACCGCAAGAGATGACAACAAAAACGTCATCCAGGGACCATTTTCGAGGTAGTAGCTTCTGTTGAGGATTAATTACAGCACGGTCTGCCGTAGATAGTCGATAACCAACGACGATCTCTTGTCTTTGTTGTCCTCTACGCATTATATCGTAAAAGCACAACTCTTCTTGATCGTAGAGATAGAATTCTGCTGGTCTTATACACATTTCACTTCCCTATAATGAAAATTGGCAATATTTAATTAGTTGATGATAATGCATCTATTTGTTCTTGAAAACTTGAAAACCTAGCTGAACTTGCAGGTGCTGAAATGAGTTCGTTCCTGATAAGCTCATTCGAAAAGGAAATATGAATATACCTCTTCAGCAAAGAGTTCCTCGAGAACCCGATTGATCTGTTTGTCTTCTGCCACCATAGCCAGTGCCATGCTCACAAACTCATTGGATAACACATAGTCACTAATTCTTGAAACAGAAACCAAGTTCCTTGTTCTAGAATCCAGAATCTCACTGATGATTATTGATTTATCCGAAGCTTGCTGCATTTCACGGATCCACGAACTATGAGAGAATCCAACATGCCGAAGGGAAGATGATTTTGCTTCCTTATACGGCAACCTCTTGGACTGAAATAGTTCAACATGCAAAAGGCAGACTTTTTAGTAATAACCAAGAAACAAAACTAATGTTTCCTAGATACGGCACTAATAGTTTTTCAAAGGAAAAACAAAGATGGAGAATATAGAGAAGACAACCAAGCAGTTATAATCCGTAAGTTCTTATAATATCACTAATGGGTAAAACATGGTTTCCAGTGTTATTATATGAAGAATGTTTTGAGTCCATAACAGGACATACTCCATAATGCACTCATTCATTCCCAAACTAAACTAGGTTAACAGAACATACTCAATATGTGAACACACTAGTACCTGAATATCTCGGATGAGGAGAAGAGTCGCAAGAGATCTGGAGTCAGAATGTACAATGGAATCCTCTAAAGACTCGTCTGCAAGAATTAAAATCTGTTTGCTTAGTGTTAGTTCCACTGTTGGATAAGGATATAAAAAAAAAATGATGTAGAGTATGTCTACTTTAGCGAATAAGAGAATTTAAATGACTTGTCTTTCACAAAAGAAAATTAACACATCATAAACTAGAGATGGGATAAAGATTCCAACAACAATGGTTTAAAGTACTTGAAAGGCCCTGGTTTTCAACAAGTTCGAGGTTATGTGGTTGTTCTAACTCCTAATTCATGTTCTAGTGAGCTGTAATACACAACTGATTAAGAAGTCCAGTATTGTGTATATTTCTCATTGATTGTGTAGAAAAGATCTTTGTTTAACCAATTTAATGAAATTGTGATGCAACATGAAATAACTTAATAATTAGTGAAACAAAGGGCATCAACTGGTACCAAACTACCGGCCATGTAACAGAGAAAGGAAAGGCAAAGTTCATCTTTTGAGGAGAGATTTTACACTTACAGAATCAAATGTCTCTAGAGGAAGACTCTCTAGATGTCGCCGAATGACAGCATTCCCGTACCTATGGACAAGACTAAGGTTTGCTAATCCAGAAATATCAAGTCCACCATCAACGAGCTTCCTCTCTCTTTCTTCAATTGGAACCTCATTAAACATCCATAATTCTGAACCCTGAGCCAACAACGCCTCTAAAACCTAATAAATGAACATAAATTACCAAAAAAAATTATAAGACATAAATTGTTAAATCGGAAAAAAGCTAACAGAAAACAGAACCATATACATTTTTACGACATGAATCTGACGGAATCAAGAGCTAAATAAATACAAAATTACCATGATCATATCATGGATGTCACGACGCCAACCACAGAACAGTATCTTCTCTGGATATTTTGGAGGGGTAAAAATCTTAGGGAAATATCCGCAACGTACCTGTAGCATGCGGAAGAGACGGACAAGATGGGCAATTAGGATTGTATCAAGACATCATAGAATAGAGAAGTAAACAGTTGACGAGCATTAAGAGAAACCAGACTATAGAACTCTATTTTCTCCTTTTTGGCCTCAAGACATATAGTCTCAATTCACTCCCAACACACATACACACATCCCCCCCCCCACACACACACACACACACACACACAGGAAGGAGACCACAGATTCCAATCCAATATGGAGGTGACCCCAAGCAGAGCTGAGCTAGCAGCTTTATTTGTGAAATGTTTAGTTCTATAGAAAGATAACATTGTCAATTTACCAAACAGAATTTCCTTGTGATTGAGGTGACACGCCTATCTAGGTAGGGACTATGCTTCTATTATTCCACCTACCTCAATCCCATCTATTTCAACCACTCTCCCACGAGGTCAATACCCAGAACAATGCATCTACTGTTAAGATGCAATTTTCCTCCCACAGCTTCTTTGTGCTCGAGAGCAGAATACTGTACTAGTTAACAAGCACACCTTTTTTTTTCCTTCTTTTATGCATATGTAGGTATGATGATTCTCAAATATTTACCCGTTTGCTGTAAATTCAGATGACTTCTTAAGATATCAATTATCAAATGTGTTGGGGGCTTCGCATTTCGAGGTACTTAGTTAATCACAGGCAGTGAAATTCAATGTGATCTTTTGCCACACTTGGTGAAAATAAAAAGAGAAACTGTTTTAGCTCCGTTTCAGAGTCTCATGCCTCCTGTTGTGGACTAGCTGCCACATAATCATATCAGCTAATGACTTATGTTTCCATACAATCAGTTGATTCAGTTCCACAAAAAACATGGCACATGAGGACTAATCAATGCAAATGAGATATTGAAACTTAAAATGCAATAACAAGCGCAAAGGTGCCGGACCATGTCCTACAGGTGCCTATCACGCGAAACAAGATTTTGAGCCTCTTCATGAATGATCTAAAAGACATTTATGATAACTAATATACTACTACTTCAGAATACAGGCGAAAGAATACTAACCTCAGGTATGGGACCTGGGCTATACGTATCATCATCCTCAGCTATAACAAGGATTTCGTCACCTTCTTTAAGAACATAATCATCATCTGGATTAAGAACAATCTTCCCGCCATTTGCAGCAACCTTAACTCCACAAGGTACTGCATCTGGAAATGAAATTAGCACATCTTCAAAGCATAAACCGTCCAACTGCGGCCACCTTTTGATGTAAAACTCCGCATTCTCGAATCCTAAAATGTCCTCCCATATCTGCAAAGCAAACAAATTCTTGCTAAAACCACGTGTCATTATCGAGAAGAAGCATACATTTTGAATGATGTTGATGTATTCAACTGCCATAAATTTAGTATCAGTGTGTTCAGTTGGAAGGTACTATCAGAAGCCGCTGTTTGCTAAAAATCTCAACAATAAGAGCTGATGACCACCTCATTTCCCGTACTTTGTTAAGTATGTAAAAGAGGAGAAGGAACCACACAATTTACTGTAACTAAATAGACAGCAAAAGGCATTACTGTACGCTATTATTATATTGGCAAATAAGTAGGACATGTTTATCCAGTAGACTTCTGCAACTATTTGCAAAACATTTAATTTTTTTTTTCAAAAACCATTGGTTAATGGTTCGAAAAAAATAATGAGATAATCAGAAGAGAAAGTTCAGCCCTAAGGCTCAAATTTTCCAAAATGAAAAATAGAGATAATCAGAAGAGAAAGTATGGCATCCAGACAAATCTAGTGTGGCTGGAGTCCATTTGTGACACAGATCACTTCAACTATCATAATAATAGCTGTTTCTGTTGAAAAGGACACTGAATTTAGGACTACGGACTACAATATGAACAAAATTAAGATCCAGTCAGATAAATATGAAGGGATAAATGAAAGGGGCCTCTCAATTTGATGCAGGTAATTTTCTGGATCAATGTGGTTCCCTCTCTCCTCAGTGAGTGTATAATGTTCACCAAAGAATAATGATTTGAAAATAATAGAAATTGAGTATCATCCGTATCTACACGGGCATGCTTGTTCACAACTAAGTCGTTAACACTAGTCCTTTTGACTGACCTGTGCAAGCCCAGGTTGGAGAGCACATTGAATCATCAATCGCCCAATCACATCGTGAGCAACTACTGTTTCGATGACATCCCCTCCAACAAGCTTCACCAACGGTTCATTGTCTAGATCGCTCATCTCTACAACAACATGACCAGATAAACCCTCTTTTACTCCACTGAGGCTCAGCACAACTCGCAAAGCACGTGCATCGCTCTGATCAGAGAATACAATTAACAATTCTCAGCAATAAGGTTGGTGTAGCTATTGAAGGTGATACATATGCAATTTCATTGAAAACTGCCAAATACTGACATAGGATGAGCGAACCTGGTCTGCATTTTCATCTGATGCCAAAACTATTATTGCACGTGCCTTTGAAACTGAAACCTACAATAAGCAAATGAAATACCGTATGGATCGTAAATACTTAACCATAAAAAGTGGTGGAAAAAATAATAGATAAAAATAACTCATAAATTTACACAGCTGTAAGCTAGTTCACCTTTTTTAAATCAGCCAATATAAGAGGACTCCCACTTCTGCAGATGACAGAGGTACCCATAAAATCAAACTCTAACTTAGCTATATCCATCTCCATTTCCTCCTTGTCTCTTTCTGCAAGAACCACAACAACGCCACCACCAATGCTCTTATTTGCTATTGCCAACTGCTTCAGAAGTGACCCCTGTTCAGTTAAAAATAGAAATATTTTTCAGACCATCTCCTAAATTCACCAGAGCTTTGGTATATAAAGTGGGAAAAACTCATGACCTCAAGGTTGTTAGAGCTTATCCTTCCTCTTCAATCATCGAATTAGAAGCTGGAAGGTATCCCTAGAGCATGAAGGCTAAGATGAACTGAATTAAGAAAGAAATGGATAACTAAAAAAGTATGAAGTCTAAATATGTAAAGGAGGGTACTAACTGCCATAACATCACTCGAGAAATAACCACTACAACAATAATATAGGCTAGAAAAAGGATGTGAGTGCACAGGCAGAAAGGTTTAAGGAAGAAATTTAGGATATTTTCTGAAGAAAAGATAAATTATGTCAACATCTACAACATTTGCCAGACTACCAGAAATAGGCTTCAACAAGGTAAAAGGAAGGCCCAGAAATGGAAACATATAGAACAACCAGTTGAGAAACTTGCACCAAATCCATCATCAAAATTAACAAATGATGGATGGTTTTTACTAAATAGTCCCTTAGATGCAAAGGCTCCAGACGGGGAATACATGCTTTTACAATATATTGACACAAGGTCACAGGTGTATATAATTGGTTAGTCACAATGAAAAAGGTGACTACAAAGCCCAGCGGTATACTAATGTCTAATGCAATCTCACGTCAATGAACCCATTATATTGAACTATGATATAATATTATAAGCTAGTATGCTAAATATTATGATATATTTAAAGCGTCAAATATAAATCAAAATCCATAGTGGTGACTTACCAATTTGTCACTCCATCCAAGGATTAGTATATGGCTGCTCTCTATGACTTCACTCTTTCCCTTCCGTAAAGAATCCACCTTCTCAGAGATTGCATCAGAAACAAGACCGAGCATCATCGCAAATATAAGCATCCCTCCAGAACTTATAGAAACAGAAACTATCCTTGGTCCAGTGCCAACCCTATCTGCATGATTTCCCGCATCCGCAATAAAAGTCCACGTAAGCCAAAGTGCCTCTGCAAGGCTCCCGTCGCTGACAGCATATAATGCCAACCCACCACATCCAATGAGAAGTATAGTTGCGAAAAGAAGCGCAATCAGTTTCGCATATGGGTACACAGAAAAGAATACGTCAACTCTATAGGCTACCCTTTTCTTCAAGGGAACCTCCTCTTCATTATTTTCTGTTCTTTTTAGAAGTATCTTTACGTAGGGAAGATAATCAAGAAATACATACAACAACAAGGGTGTCACAAGCATGATTAACACTGTATACAAAGCAACAGTTCTACTGTTAGCGTTATCAAAATACATATATGAAATACGATCATCTTCAAACTCCAAAAATTTGCGGTTGTCTTTAACATCAACATCATTTCCTCTATACAGTCTATGAAGGTTAATAATCTCTCCCTGCAACAACAACAACATTGATCCTATTACAACAAATTCTTCCAGCTAAACAACTAGCCCTAAATTGTTTCTGAGTATAAAATTTTGCAAAGAACCTACATTAAATTCATCGAAGAACTTAATACCTGGAGCTGTTCAATCATCATTCGAAGGTAAGCCGAGTATAATACAGATAACATACATATGACCATAAGCTGCAATAAAACACATACAAGCTCAGAACAAGTAAAGTTTCAATTTCAAATCAAAAGGAAATAAGTAAAACTAACTAACCAGAAATTTGATTGAAACCCTTATGCGTTTGAGAACCCATTTGAGAGAAAACCGAGCTGTCGATGATGAGTGATAGCTAGAGTTCGTAAATCTAACTGTTTTTCTCAACTTTCTGTCTTCTTCCAATTTCTGATCTGAAACAGTTAAGTCTGAAGAAGACGAAGAAGAACGAATGGAATTTCCTTTATTAGCAGAATCAATACTTACAGTAGCAGCTCGATTTTGGACTCGAATAGTAGATAAAGGGGGTAATTCATTGTTTCTACTAGAAGATTTCACTGTTTTGATCTTAATTTTACTTCTAGCACTATGAGGACCAAGAAAAGATGGATAATACCAATCTCTATCAGAAATAGTACTACCAACACTACGATTCTTCTCTAATAAATCATCATCAATAATTGAGTTCCCAGTTACTGAAAACCGATTCGTAGACGGAAGTGGAGAAGTTGAAATACGATGTATTGGAGAGAATTGAGAAGTTGATAACGATGATGAAGAGAAATTACTAGTTGAAGTTCGGAATTCATCAGAAATGGTTCTTGATTTCTTCAGTAATGGTCTTCCTTCAGATTTGACAGGAGTGTTAGGGCTTGAATCAACATCATTGTTAGACATTATGAACTCAATTCCATTAGGATTTTAGGGTTTTGATTGAATCATCTTCATTGAGCTCGGATTGGGAATTTTAGGGATTTTTTGGATTTTTGAATTGTTTTTTTGAGTGGGGAGAAGAGAAGAGAATATGGGAGAAAGGGAAAGAAAGGGGTCAAATAGGAGTGTACTGTTGTTGTAGTGGTATTTGTGTAAATTGAGCGATCCAAGAAATACTTTTCAGACAATTACACGTGAGTTAATGGGTGACACGTTGGATTCTAGTGTTTGGTGCTGTTGACTTTTTATTTTGTTCACCTTCTAGCACATTTAAGTGGACAGTTTGAGCCTTCTGCGGCCAAAAGAAAAGACTAGCAAATTTTTTTTGCACTTATACTAGTGCGGATCAGGATGCACTTTACTTGGCATGTGGATGCCTCTTCTTTCATCAGGAACCCCAGCATTGTTGGCGGTGCTAAATGAAGTCAGAGCACTTTCACGTTCAGCTAGATCGGCATTTAAGTCGCAGTTTTTGTGCTGCTTTTTTTATAGCCAAAATGAATACTAATTTATAACGGATTAGGAAGTTTCATTTAAAGTTCGAAGAGAAAATGGAAATTAAGATTGGTTGGTACTGAAATCATAAGTTATGTTGTTTCTATTAGACAGTGTCTCCGTGAGTAAAGGTTGTGTGTCAAGTCTACATTAGTTGACTTCGCTTTGTGTATTTGCACATGAGCCGGTACGGTCCGATTTTCTGTTGGAACCGGTACATGTACTTGGTGTTGACCGGTACCTCATTTTGAGGACCTGTACTTGGACTTGTATCTGGAGTTGTACATGTACTTGTTAGACTGTTCGGTTCAAGCCGGTATCGGGGTTTTACCTACACCTTCTCACACATCTATGATAACTGATACGGGACGTATTATGAGAGTCAACCATATATTTCAAGATATGGATATATCTTGGATATTTATCAATTTGGTATTTTATTTATTAAGAATAATTAGTTTCTTTATCTTATTTATCTTGTTTAGGAAGGTTCTAGACTTAGGGTTTATGGTTTGAGGCTATAAATAGCCATTTCCTTTATCATTGTAATTCAGCTTGGATTAGCTCGATCAAAGTTTGCAGTCAAGTGAGTTTCCTGGGTTATTAAACCTTTTGTTATTGATTTGATCTCTTGAATATCTATTTAATTATCTTCGCATCAGCTCTTGGATTAGAGTTGTTCTTTCTATTTGGAGTGGATTCTCCCTTGTTACTGTTCTACTTTCAATTGCTTCCGTTGTGCCATATCAGGTGGTTACCAGAGCAGGCTTTTCATGTGTTGTGCATCTGTGGGTTTTTCATTTGTGGGTTTTTCCTAGAAGGATCGATCGAGGAGTCTCGTGATATCTAGGTTTCTATCAAAAATTATTTTATCAAAAAAATTTGTCTGATCTTGTTCGAAAAGAAAAGGAGGCCGGTGAAGATTTCAGTTCTTGTTTATTGGCCATCACCGTCTTATACAATAAGTTTCTCAACTATCACTTGCTACTGTTACTTTATTTGAGTACGCATTTGTTTCGGTGGAACCCTAGTTCCGTTTGAATTGGGAGGAAAAGACCTTTCGATTAGAGAAACTAAGAAAGGGAAAAGAAAACTAAATATTGTTATTGGGTTTTCTATCTTACTCGATAATACAAGTCAAGCCCACTAATTATTGTTTACTATCTTAGTCACCTAAAGCCCACCTATCAAACACGTTTCCAGCAAAGTTTATGCATATATGCAGGCACCTATTTATGTAAAACCATGATGGAATACACAACCGATCAGAGGAACAAATTGTTTCCTGGATCTATTAACGGTAGTGTTTGTCGCTTTATGGTTGATCGGGATTGCATTGATAACTTGGTGTCAAGAAGAACAGTGGAGGCCTTGTATTTGGAAATGGATTGGTATCCTTGTCCGGATCAAATTGAATGTGTCAATAGGGGATCGATTACTTGCTTTGGTGTTTGTCGATTTCCACTGTCAATCGGTAGGCCATATTCCGACTCAATCATTTGCGAAGTAGTTGACATGGACGTTTGTGATATCGTATTGGGTAGGCCATGGTTATTTGATGTTGGTGAAGTTTGGAACATCCAAGAAAATAGGTATGAGTTTATGTGGGGAAAGATTAAAGTAATTATAATACCACGTCCTAAGCCAAGGGAAGAAACTGAAAATGTGGAGGTCAGTATGTTTGAGACAGCAGTCAAACCAAAATTACATGAGGTTACTGTTCCTCACGAGGGTAGCTTGTTAGTTTCAAATGAGAAGACAATAGATTTGTACAACCTTTGTCCAAATGAAGATCCAGTGGATATGTTATGTACGCCCACGTCCGTTGGATGCCGTTTAGACCTTGCTTGGAAGGTCTCATGGGAGTATTTATACATTGTAATGAATGGAACAGGGGACACTGGAGGAAGAGTTTTTACATGCATATACTGAAGGCTATGAACCTGAATCAAACTGTGGACTGGCTAGTGATTCCAATGCACAATTCTAGAGAAGGTTTTGTTTCAAGTGCGAGCACTAAAATTTTATCTTCCACTTGTCATTTCCAATATAAACTCGAGACGAGTTTTGTCGCAGTGGGGGAGCCTGATACGGGACGTATTATAAGAGTCAACCATATATTTCAAGATATGGATATATCTTGGATATTTATTAATTTGGTATTTTATTTATTAAGAATAATTAGTTTCTTTATCTTATTTATCTTGTTTAGGAAGGTTCTAGACTTAGGGTTTATGGTTTGAGGCTATAAATAGCCATTTCCTTTGTCATTGTAATTCAGCTTGGTTTAGCTCATCTTTATCTGATTGATGAAACAGTTAAGTTATTTGGTTGATTCCATTGATTGTTGATTAACTCTTGGATTAAAGTCATTATCTTTGTGTTTGCTCCTGGATTGGAGTGTTTATCGTTTCTTATACCGGAGTGGATTCTCCGCGTGGTCGATTGTTTTCAATTGCTTCCGCTGTGCCATATCAATAAAACATCGCAGTAGCCACCAACATCAATTTATACCGAACCCATCAAGATTATATACATACATACAACTGCTAAGATTAAACAGATAGAAAAGTTCTGATCATATACATATACATACAAATGCTAAGATTGGAGTCATTCATCACTACCAAGGCCCAAATTACAAAACCAAACACAATTAAAACAAGTCATCTCTTCCAAGTATTTTAATCCTCAACTGAATCTTCTCAAATCAAATCACTATTTCTTCATCAATTCAAACCCATTCTTCAGCACACTCTAACATCCCTCTTTATCTTCAATTTCATCGATTTTCCATTAACAACAACTTCCTTCAAAACCCTAATCTTCAATTCTAGAAACCCATTTGAAACAACCATCGAAATCATGGTATACCATTCCAACTTAATCTCAAACGAAACATAAATCAAACATTCAATTAAATATAAAGTAATATAAATTTAACAAATTAATAAAACATGAACCCTAAATTTATTAAAAATAAAATTGTTATTCCCAAAATCAATTGAACACGAGCTGTTGTACCCAAAATCAATTAAGTGATGTTAATAAAAAGAAGAAGTGATAGAGTGGTGGTGGTGGTCATACTTCACGGATCTATGCTAGTCGTCGGTCCATTGAAATTCGTTGATGAACAACAAAATAAATATATCAAAGATATTCATGTTAGTGAAGAAGAAGGTGGTGGTGGTGAAGAAAAAGTTGAACTTGAAGAAGTGAATCTACGATTAAGAATTGTGCAACTGTTTTTCTTTCAGTTGAGAGAAAAGAAGAAGACGAGTGAGAGAGTGAAACGGTAAAACTGATAGGCGATACTCTCTAATTTCTATAAATAAGACCTACGATTAATGGATAAAATTAACTAATATGGACGGCTAATATTCATCGGGTATCATAGTCTGGTACATGCCGGGAATTTGCTGAGAACCGATCCATGTACCCATCCTACACCGGTTCTCATTTTCATTCCCGTTCCATGTACTTCCTCCCCCGGTTCTGGTTCTAGTCCGGTACACCGGGTTATTTGTGCAGCCTTACTTATGATTGTCTAGTATAAAGAAATATCTCTCTCTGTAAAAGAACTATCGATTTTATTTAAATAATATTACATGTTTTCTCATAGTATCAGTCGGTTCGATCCAATTCTGAAAATCTCTTCTTCAAATAATCTTTTACAACAACTTTTTAGTCAGATCATAGAATCATCAACAATCTTTTACAATAATCTTTTGATTTTCATTCAATTATGTACCTATTTTTTAGGTCAAACTTTACAAAAACAAAAATTCATATCTTGATTTCTTGATCATCTTCAACAAATCTTTGGTTTAGTGTTTTCATGACAGTTTATTATGAACAAGAAAACTATTACAATTCTCTCTTTGTTAAGCTCACAATCTCTCTAAACAGTAAATAGTATTTAACTGGTTTGCTAAGCTTGCTTTTACAATAATCTAGTATTTCCTCACAAACTTCTCTCTAGGTGATTGGTCTCACAAACTTCCTTTCTCAGATTGTATTGTTGTTGTAGTGGTATTTTTGTAAACTAAGCAATCCAAGAAATGCTTTTCAGACAATTACACATGAGTTAATGGGTGACACGTTGGATTCTAGTGTTGGTGCTGTTGACTTTTTATTTTGTTCACCTTCTAGCACATTGGACAGTTTGAGCCTCATGTTGCCAAAAGAAAAGACTAGCAATTTTTGCACTTATAATACAGATCAGGATGCACTTTGCTTAGCATGTGCATGCCTCTTATTTCATCAGGAACCCCCAGCATTGTTCGCGGTGCTAAAAGAAGTCAGAGCACTTTCACTTTCAGCTAGATCGGCATTTAACTCGTAGTTTTTGTGCTATTTTTTATCAGCAATTTTTTTTTATCAGTAAAATAAATACTAATTAATCAAACGGATAAACAGCTTCATTTTAAGTCCGAAGATAAAATGGATATTTAAGATGGTTGGTACTGAAATTATTAAGTACTAGTTGTGCGCCTGTGCTTTGCACGGGCTAAGATTATTCGTGCTAGTTAAAATTTGCACTGTACACAATATGCACCTCAAAGGATTACACATTTCTAGGAACCACCGAGATTAAAATAAGAAAAAAGCTATATTTTGTGTGATACATCAACACATATCACCAAGTTTAAAATTCACGACAATACTGTATATATGATAATGAAATCTCGAGTATTCGTACCTGAAAGAACTTATCATAATCAAAAGCATCAGGGAAGTTTTCACCTAACCCATGGTCGATTAATTCCCTACCAACAGGATCTGAGTACATCATTGCTTCTTCTTTTTCATATGGTGTTAGAACCACGAAAATTTTCCATCATTTCTGGCACAGTAATGCTCGTGTTTACTACAGGTTTACCAACAAAAATATCCACATTTACCATAAGAAATGTTTGTTATTCGTTCTTTTTCTCTTGTGGATACATAAACACCAAACATCTATCCATTTGCTACACATGTTTAGTATGACGCGCCTAATGAGCTTAAGGGGGGAAATAGATACTCACCGACCATTATAGACTTTCTATGCATTCTGGTAGATCATCGTTTTTGGTTCATGAGTCTGCAAAATCAACCATATGATACCAATATGTGTTTACATACGTATATGAAGTTAGTAGTCCATCAACAAACAAATATGTTTGTTACGTTTGATCACATGCCGCTCTCTTGAGCCTGCTTTGTTAAGGAAACAAATGGATACATATTACCCAATCTCCAATATAGAAGGGGATTGCGTAAACCATCAATTCTACACAGACGGAGATCACGATTTTAATTTTAATTCTCATAAACATATACAGACATAAACAGTTGTATGCTTCCAAAAAGGTGATATACTTCGAAAAACAAATTTTAAATCAGAACACCTCATCTTGAAGACAAAACATAATGAAGATAAACACCGAATTTAATTGAGAAAATTAATTTCAAACCTACACCAAGTTCCAAACATGAGTTATCTAGACCAATAGAGACAAAACTTGAGAAAGAAATAGACAAATGGAGATTAGGGTTAGGGTTTTGCAGCAAAGCTGCTGGCACCTATTTCAGTATGGTTATCGTTTTCAAATTGAGATAGGGATTTTTTGCATAAAAAAACTGATGATCATACCGAGAATCATAGAAAACCTCAAGAGGAAGTTAAGGAACTACCTGATTCTCTCCTCTTTCTTCTACAAAATTCGTTTAAAACATGGAATGGCCCGTGGATGCTTATTTTTTTATACGTTTAGTTGCAAACCATTAGTGATTGGTGTTTAGTTGCAGGGGGGAAATTATAGATGTTCTTGAGTAAGAGGCAAGTCTCTTCTATTTTTAGGTTAAGGCTGTAATGACATGCCGGTACGGTCCGGTTTTTTTTTTTGTTTCTCTTCATATATCTTGACAAAATATGTTTAGAAAGTGAATTCTAAAAGATGATATATTTGTATCCTGATGTCAGACTGGCGCGCAGTTTCCTATACAACCAAACCCTCTTAAGTATTTGAAACTTCAAGAGCATAGTAACTCAACTGGATTTCAACTATCCAAGGTAATTTTCTGATGACTCTTCTTAATTGTAAGTTTCCACTATGTCATTGCATTGGATTATTTACTCGAAGATATGTGGGAAATGTTGCAGTTAACAAGAGAATTCTTCTGAATTTAAGTTTCGTCTCCTCAAGGTAAATGTGGTTAACAATTTGAATGAGAAAAAGATTGAATTTATATACTCCTACAATACATTATATATATATGGTCGTGTTATTTTAGGAAGGACCCGAACATCATTGTTTACCTTTTAATTTTAAAATAAAATACATTAATAGTTCTTATTACATCGTTAATGTAGCAAATAGAGGATGAACAAAATGAAGATGGATATGATAGAAAAGGAAGAAAAAAAATAACTCATTTACATGAAGCGTAAAGCTCAAAGAAGGCCGGCGAAGATGAGCTACGATGGACCATAAAATAGAAGATGATCCTAGAAATTAAAACACATCCTACGGTTGAGGTGGAGTGGAAGTATTGTCTAGAAAAACGGAGGAATACAGGAAAAAGGTACAAAACAGGATCGTGTGGAAAAAAAATTGAGGACAAATTTCAAAGAAATAAAGACAAAAAATTCATAATAAAAGAAAAAGAAGACATGATAGAATCTTAAATAAGTACTGCGCTGGTGGTAGTGAATCAACAACAAAATAAGATGAAGATACAGAACTAGGAATGGTGCTTATTGGTTGGTTTTGGCTTTTGTCATACTCTAATCCTGCCATTTTTTTGATTTTAATCTATTTATTATTTTCTTGATTTTACTTATTACTGGGGTGTTAATATTTGCCTAACCAATCAAGGCCAGTTTCTGATCGTAATGATATAAACCGAAAATGGGGGGAGGAAATAAAGAATCATGGAGGTGAACTCATTTTCTTAATTTAACATATTAAATGCATACAAACTCCCTTTAAAATTAGTTGTAGTATATATTTTTCTGAATTTTATATGGAAACAACGCGTGTAATTTTAGAAAGCATTTCTGATTTAATGGAATGTGTTAATAACATTAGTTGTTTACCCGATAGAACACAAAAAACAAAATAGGGGATATCCCTACGATATTTATGACCAATCCAGACTTAACATACATCAGACCATAAAGAGTTGCTAAGTATTCGGGACACATTTTATACGATATTAAAAATGAACCAACGTCAAGTCCCATGCCGTTACTGCACGGGTTAAGGGCTAGTCTCCCTTATAAAGCATAGTTTGGACAACTTAAGCAAGATAAAGAGCGGTCAGGATTCATTCCTGGCAAAGCTAAATCCATGGCTCTGGTTGTTCACATCATTATTGAATCATAAATTTCTTATAATAAATACTTCATTAATCTCTTATCATAAATATCTTATAATTATCTTAATAAATATACTTTCATTAGATAAATAATAAATTTATAAATAAAAAATCATAATAACTTTTAAAATTCTTTTCAACCCATTACATTTTTATAAAAATATATTTTTATTAAAATAAATGATAAATTTATTAATAATCATATACATAGAAATTAGGGATGACCCAGGTGGTGTTTGAGATTGGAGATGCATGGAGCCGGTGACGATAGTGATGGTGGCGGAAAAGGTAGTGGTAATTAGTGGTTTTGGTGGTGGGTTTCCATCTGAAATGGCTCACATTTAGAAAATCAATGTCGTAGACTGTCTGAGAGTTTTCAAGAATTGGAGATATATCTTTTCCTAGTCGAATGGGTTTTCATTTGAAATGTCTCAACTTTTTATGATATAGTGGCTTAGATAAATGAATTAATATTTATTTGTGTTATTCAAATATAAGAACATACGATGTAATATGTACAGTGGAGTCCATTCAGAGTTTTAATCTTTTTGGACCATTTTAGAATGGGAAAAAATAAACAAGGATTCCGAGCTTATGAGACACAATTATTTATAGGAAGAATGAGTTTGAGTGATATAATTTTGTTTTATTCTACATAGTTCGATGTTTTGGTTTTGCGCGGTCACTAAAATAAGGGAGATGTAGAAGGGAAATACCATTTCAAATGATCGATAATATGTTTTTTTCTTTGCGAACTATCTATATTATAAAAGGAAGTGGTGTATGTCTATCCGGATATATCCAACCATCGATTTCGTCATCCTAAGGCCCGAATTGAGAGTTGGCCAGGGATATTTTTGTGCATTGGATGCCTTGATTTCCTGATTTTGTTAGGGTCCCTTTAAGGTTTCTTAGTATATCACCGTTTCCGGAAACAGATAGGAGTCCAACTTCGGGCATCATGTGAAGGGCATCAAATCTATTGTTGACAATTGACTTTCCTTATCGCATACACTCTCTAACATGGTTTTCTTTTTTAGTAACTAGAACTAAAGGCACGTGCTTTGCACGTGCGCCAACCTATTTAAATCTATCACAGCCGTGCATTTATTTCATTTTGATCCTACCCGTTTATTCAAGATGTAAACCTAATTTTTCTTTCATCTTCTTCCTTCTTTCTCCTCCCCACCACCTTCTTCTTCTTCGTTAAAAATCCTAGACCAGAAAATTTCATTTGTCTTCCTTCTTATCTCTTCTTGTGTTACCATGTAGCACACCACTACAAACAACTACTTCTCTCTTTGCTCTCTCCAGCACATTGTCTCCCGTTATTACTAAATCTTAGACTAATTTTATTTCATTTCCGTAATCGAGATAAAAGGGTTTTCCTCCCGTAGCATGTAATAAAAAATTTTGAGCTGAAATTGTATCAAATAGATAAAATTACAGTATAGTTACTGGGATTGTGTCAAATTGATAAAATTGTATCTGAATGAAATTAATTATGAATTGATGGATTTGATTCTAAATTGAAAACTTGATCTGGTTTGATGTTTACCCCCAAATAATATTTTCCGCATGATTGATGTGAAGATTTAAAGCTACGTAGTTCCTATTTTACTCTCAATATTATTTTTGTGCATTTCTTGTGAAGGGATAATATAGGGGAAAAATGGTCCAAAATTTTTACAGCTTCACTCCCCTACAGTAAGGAGAGTTGGCTTTATATAATAGAATAGATTAAAAAGACAGCATAATAGAATTATAGAAGTTTAAAGGAAAATGACAGCTCTAACGTGTGTTCTCGGGCATAATCAGATTCTATTCACTTCCCCTATTCTATGTTAGTATTACAATCATGCTCCACCAAAAGTAAATTAATATATATATATAGTTATAATCGTAAAATGACCATCAAGTGAACTATTAAAAAAGAACAAACACCCATAACTTCCTGTCGTTTTCCCCTCTTTTTATTTACATGTAATATACAACTAACTATCGCCTATTGTCAACCTTCGTTGACTTAGTCAAATGGCTGCAAATCAACGTTACATGGGGCAATATTTCTCAAGTTTTCTTTGGGCATCATCGACCTCAGGGCCGGCCCTGCCTTTCCTCATATAATTGTGCTTTTTAATTACATACTTATCTTAATATATGTAAGATACCATCTCCGAGTACATAGAGTTTTCCATGAGGATCCTCAAATCCAGTAGCTAATTCCGGAAAATATTGCTTATGTTTAGCTAATTAAGATACAAGTAACATGATGGAACTGGAGAGTGTGATAAATATATATGGTACACATCACACTACACTTACAGGGATGAGAAATTTGTTGTTTGGACCAGAAAACCCGACCCGGGTTAATCTGTAGTCCAGCGGGAGAAACCAATTATCCGGAGGTCCAAGAAACTTTTAAAAAGTTAAAATTATATCTCTGCCCATCAGCATTCACGTGTGACACACATAAAGCTGAAACCTTTCACCCTTTCAGGTTTCTTTTCATTTACATAAGCATTTATACCTGAAATAGAAATTAAAAATCAAAACCACCGAAAGAAATTTACAACATAAAAAATCTATGTTTTTTAGTTTCAAACCACTTGAAACTGGAAAACTAGGGCATAAATTCGGATCAAAAAGCAAATCATCAACAAAAATGGTTAACACAAGAACGATTAAAGAACAATAGAAGTAATTGAAGAACAAAGTACACCTTCTCCAACAACAAAGAAGAACAGAAAATTGTTGCTCCTTCAGCAACATGAAAGAGGACGAAAATCGATGTTACTCCTCCACGAACAACAAGGGGGAAGAAAGAAAAAATTCCTAAAGAAAGGTACAACTTCTAATTTCCCTTCTTATTGGTAGATTCTTCTTTGATATGAAGCTATGACTGTTGAATTAGAAGATTTTCGATTTTCAGGTTCCATTACAGGGGTTTGTGGTTTGATATAAAACATATTTTATGCTTGAATAAAGAATCAATACATGTTGGTATGTACTATAGATACTTCATTTTACATAGCTATTAGGTACGTATCAAGATGTACTAACATGAAAGGGAGAAAATGTGTAAATCAATATGTTTTGACAGTACATATCAACATGTATTGGTTGAAAAACTCAATTCTGAAAGTTCATATCCAGCAGTGCATATCAACATGTATTGTTTGATACAAATTACATATCAAACTGACAATATATATCCATTAGTATATATTGATATGTATTATTTGGTCACTTGGATTACATACTTATTAGGTACATATCAATATGTACTACCTTGCGAAATAAAAAGATAAAAAATATTATTGTACTTTGTTACTTTATTCCAATAATACTTAGGGTTCTTGTCGATACATATTCTCATCATTTTTAGTACATATGTTTTGCAGTTTCGTCAAGAAGAGTTCGGGTTTGCACCGCTCACTAGAGGAATGGTGATGAAGATGCAAAGAAAGAAGTTTCGACACCAGTGGATATCGATATATACTTATTATTGCTTGAAATGTGATTTGGCAGGTGGATTGTTTGAGACAAGGGATATAGATTACAATTTGATTCTCATTCCAAAACAAAGGAAATGTTAAGATCAAAATACGTTACATTATTTTTCTTCTACGATATAATAATATGTTAAGGGAGGTTCTGGAGATTGCAATACTTGTGACCTCATTATGCAAGTTGATGGTTCCAACTCCTGCTTTACTATAAGATGAAGAAGAAGGTTATAGAGATTGCAGTTTGGCTTCAAGTTTAGCCACTTGTTTTTGCAAATCCTTCAAGGCATCATGTGATAGAAAAAACGATAAGTTTATGTATCCCGAAAACTTAACCATGCATGACTCAGTTTCTTTTTGGCAGAAGTACAACTTATGAAACATACTTAACCAAGCATGATTTAGTTTCTTTTTGGCAGAAGTACAACTTGTGAAACATACTTAACCAGGCATGATTCAGTTTCTTTTTGGTAGAAGTACAACTTGTGAAACATTCTTGTTTAAGTTATTATTAAGGATATCATCAGGTCAAGTTTAAAATTTGTCGTGAGGTTCAATTGATATGCCAGACAAGTAACTCTTTGTAATGGGAAATGATATTAGAGGGACTATAGATGGAGGAGAATCTGCATTATTCTGGGTGGTGTTGGCTAGGTGAGGATGCTGATGAGGATCTTAAGAAGCTGAAATTGAAAAAAAAAAAAAAAAGGCTAAAGAAAGTTGTAGATGTTGTTAATGGTTCGACTGCTACTGTCATTGCTGAACCTGAAGCAAAAAATATCTCACTCTAACAAAGAATGACAAGTCAGTTAACGACATTTGTACTCACAAAAAATATGAAAGGCTGCAATCTTAGATATTTGAAATCCTTTTTTAGGATCTCTGAAAGGTTTCAGTGAAGAAATTTCATTGAGTCATAAGTATTTGTACCTAAAATATACACCCAGTTTATCTCGATACAAATCAGTAAATATTGGATAGTTAAAATACACATACAAATTAACTAAGTTTTTTCTGAACACATGGAACAAAACAGACGTATTGAACTACTTAACCTAAAAGAAATCAATAACAAGCCTTGACGAGTCATCCACATCAATGTTCCTAAAAATCAGATTAACCGAAATGCAAAAGGTTTTCTTATGTGCAGAGGGAATTGAATAACTCTTCTTCTTATCATCGTATGTCAATTTCCTCAAGTTGTGCTTCTTACTCTCCTCGGGTTTTCTCTGCAGTAGTATATATTTATATGTACTGGGTGAAAACCTAGTACATATTTATATGTACCGAGTGAAATTTAGTAGATACCACACATTTGATATTGTCTCCTTATTTGATGAGCAAGCAGATGGTGCCAACTCCTGCAAACCATTATGCAGTATTAGGTATTTAAACATCACAGAGAAACAAAATAATAATAGGAAAAACCAAATAATCCCAAATGACAGTATGTATCAATATGAATCATTACGTGTACAAGCATCTTAGTTAACTATCATATCTAACCTAGTACATATCTAACCAAAAATTACGTAATGATAGTATGTATCTTAGTGAACTATCATATCTAACCAAAAAATAGAAAACATAAATAAGCCTAAATGACAATATGTATCAATATGAATCAGTACGTGTACAAACATCTTAGTTAACTATCATATCTAACCTAGTACATATCGATATGTACTGAGTGAAAAGCTCCATATGTACTAAGTGAAAACCTAGTAGATTTTGAGTGATTTAGTGTAGAATTACTTGAGTGAAAACCTAGTACATATCGATATGTACCGAATGAAAACCTAGTACGTATAGATATGTACTGAGTGAAAACCTAGTAGATTTTAAGTGATTTTATGTAGAATTACTTGCAGTTTCTGCAAAGAATGATAAGAATGCCATTCCCTATTCCCCGAAGCTTTAAGGGATGAAAATTTGAAGTGTTATCTTACCAGATACTGGCAAGACCATATTCATCTAACTTGCGAGAAACTTGTAATACACTTTGGTTACTCAAGTACTCACTATCATCAAAACTATGACAACAAGCAACACCATCCGGAACTGGAATCTTCGCGAGGACTGCTCTACAGTAAGAATCACAAAAAGTTAATAAGATGTATAAAGGCATAACCATGAATTTATCAGTCAAATAAGATTCTGTGAACCACTACCACCTGCCCAGTCATCAAAAAATCCTTTCATTTAACATGCAGATTACTTCTGCCTACTCAATAACTAAACCCCCACTTTCCTATTAACGAAAATGCTATGAAATTCAATTTCAGGTAAACATAACCCTAATGATATGATTGCCTATGATACAAAATGAGATGCTCTTAAAACAGAAAAATCTACCCTACAGTACAAAATGTCAATATCAATTTGTACCTCTTGTGAGTCCCAGGTTTCCTTTGCAGCAATACATATTGATTTGTACATAGTGAAACCCTAGTACATATTCACATGTACTGAGTGAAAACCTAGTACATATTGATATGTAGCGATTAAAAACTTAGTAAATATCCCCGGTATTATTGGATAACCACATATTCACATGTACAAAGTGAAAACCCTAGTACAATTCACATGTACAGAGCGAAAACCTAGTACATGTTGATATGTACATGCACAAAAAGTTTTATATTTTTAGCATCTTAAATCCAAAGCTCCAAGGGTTCAGCCAACTGAAGAGATGTTGAAACTAAGATTAAAAGCATCTGAGTTTCGTATCTTCACTAACCCATTCGATTCGTCTTCCAAAGAGACCTCAATTCTGAAAACCGACAAATCAACGCATTGATATATACATCGTGAAAACCTTATAGGCATTGATATATACTGCATAAAAATATAGTAGACATTAATATGTATTAAGTGAAAACCTAGTACGTATCGATGTGTACTGCATAAAAACAAAAAAAAAAAAGGTTTAAATGCGCGAGGCGACTTTTTAAAACCATGGCTTGCACCACTAATCTAACATGTTGATTAAAGGTACTTCGAGTTAACTATTTATTTTCCAAACAAACTAATAACAAATTCACCATATGAGACTTATAATGAGTAGCATACACACGAATGTCTAAGGTATAAGTCATATTCAACCCTTTATCCTTAAAAGAAATGCACAATTAAAATTTTGAGCCTGGTAATATCTAAGGTATACATACCACTGCAAGAAACATCAAACAAATAGTAAAAGGCTATTGAACGCATTAAAATCTAAAAAAGGAATCCACTTGTATTCTAATATGATGATACTTCCAATTTACTTCGGTATTCCACTCAATCCCTCGCAAGAGGCAGAGAAAACTAGTCTAGTGATGGTATAAAAATCAAATATTGAGCCTGGTCATGTAAACTGATCCAAATTATAATACATAACACAAACCAAAAAACTTAAAAAAACAAAACTATTGAAGATAGTAAAAGCAGGTCACCTGAAAGATATCAGCAAAACTCTTTTGCTTACCGCCAAGTCCTCCTAACCTAGAGAACCCAATGAGTCCATTACAATCACTCCAATGGAAGAACCATTTATCGATTTCAGTATCAAATTCATTCAAAACAAGTAGATCCAATTATATTAAAACAAGGTATGAATCTATGAATCACAAAAAGAAAGAAAAAAACAGATCCAATATGATCAAAACTCATAAATAAAATAGAAATTAAGAACAAAAAAAATCATATTTGATGAGATAAACCTAACTTACCATAATAACGATTTTAAAAACCTAACAAAAATCGCCATCAACACAGAATAGATCGAGAAATGGCCATCATCAGAGAAGAGATCGAGAACTCTGTTTGTATAGAACTGAAATATATCATCTCTATCGGTATTATACACAAAGGGTGATTTTCGGCATTTAAGAAAAGGTAGCATAACGTTCGCACATTTTCTGGACGACCGAGTAAAGAATCTGGTCCAAAAACATGTTTTCGGACCAGCGATTAAATTTGTTTTAGTAGTGGACCACACACTAAGCGGTTCTTCTAAAACTGGATTAACCCGTAATTCCTGCTATAGGGATATGACCATCTTATCTGTACGATGAGTTTAAATTCATAGAAAAAATTCAACAATACTGTAAAGAATTATCGGGGAACCACGGGTGATTTCATCAGAATTATTCATTAATCGATGCATAATCTACAAGTTTGTATTATTTTTTTTGTACAGAATTATGGCGCTGAAACCTTCTTATTTATATGGCTATAGATTGCGTTCGATGATACTTACGGGTGTGGGACTGTCAGGGCTATAGGCCCCGGCTAATTTAAACGGGCCAACAAAATACGATAATTTATAAAGGGATCATGACCGGGATGTATACCCCTGCTAATTTGATCTAATCAACAAAATACGAAAGTTTAGGTAAGGAACCACGGTCGGGGCTGTAGGCCCCGGCTTATTGGACCCGACAAATAAAATACTAAAATTTGCATAAGGGACCACGGCCGAGGCCATAGGCCCCGGTTGATCTACAGGCTCAACTCCTAGGCCGTAGGCCCGGGTAATACCTAGTAAACATATCAAATATCGTTGGTTTTGTTGTGAAAGAGGGCAAGAATAAACATTATTTGGGAGAATGTCAAAATATCAAACATACTGGAAAGGAATCATATATGAGTACATGATAAAAGATTTGTGGACTGGAAAGTAAAAATATATATTATTTTTGTCTTCATTTTTGTAATGATAAGGAGAGTAAACTCGATAATTAACAAATATTAAATTTAATATCCAGATAAAAATAATGCCCATATCGTTTCAGCACGGGTTAAGCGCTAGATAAATCTACGCTGAACTAAAGGCTATGTAAGTAGTGGCCAAAATTTGTCTAGGAAGAAGATAAATAAACGGTCTTGGTTTGTTCAACCAAACTATTATAAATGTTTTATTAATTAGTATCCCATTAGTTTCTCATAATTAATTACTCCCTCCGTCCAAGTTTATATACCAAAATTGGATTTTGCAAAAACTTGAAAGAAATTCAAATTACTTCCACATATATTATCAATCTTACAAATTACTTGTTTCATATATAAATTTTGACATCCTAATTTTTGATTCTTTTTTGATAATTAGAAAATTTTAGTGGGAAATATAGAAATTTTTTGGTACAAATTTACTAAAAAAAACTTAATTTAGGCAAGTAAACTTGGACGGAGGGAGTATTAATTAATTTTTCACCATAAATGTCCCCTTAATAATTGATCTAATAAATACATATTTTTATTAATAAATAATATTTTTATATTAAAAATTATATTAATAAATATTAATGGTGGTATTGGATGAAGTAGTGGGTGGTAGATATATTAAAGACACAAAAAATATTATGGTGGGTGTTGGTCTTTCCCTGGTGGTGGAAGAAATAGTGTCGATGGCTGTTTTTAATGGTGGTGGATGTTGGTGAACAATAATATTTTTGCGTCTTTACAAACACACAACATTATATTGTGAAAGATACAATTAGTTATTTTTCGCATGATTGGTAAGGAAAAAACTAAATATTTCGCGGATGATACCAGATCTTATAAGGCAATATCATCATATACCGCTGGATCACCCAAATAATACCTGATCAGACAAATCATAACTTTTAGTGTTAAATAAAATTGATTACAATATAAAAGAAAATTTAATAAAAACAAACCAATGAAAAAAAAATAGTGGAATAAATTAATTGACGACTTAAGTTTGTTCAATATAGACTTTTCTCATGATGTATGTGATTAAAAATTAAAAATCACGTCCAATGGTTGGGGGTGGAAGTAACGGTGATGTGGGGGAAATAAGTGGTATCAAGTGATATTCTGGATGTGGTGGGTGTTGGTGAAAGTAATATATTTTGTTAATAATGTTTCGCCACAAAATGGTTAACCTTATAAAGAATATAAAATGTGGTTGATCGTCTTAATGATAACATAAACTCGGTAAAAATACATGACAATTAAAATAATAACTGCAAACGAAAGGTACGAATCAAAATCAGTACACAATAAATTAATTTATTACTAAGTCGCACGGTTATGACATGAGTTATATCATAGCTAGGTGATATTATTATTTTTTCATGTTTCTTTGTTCTGTATTATAAAACAAAGTTTAACTAAGTTAGTTAACATAAAGAGAGATCTTGATTTGCCCTCCCGATTGATAAATCCATGTCTATGGTCGATCCCACGAATACACGCTTTAATTGGGAAATAATGCATTACATATTCTCTTTTTCCCATCCCAAAAATCAAAAGCAAAGTGGAGAAATTTGATATACTAAAAATAACAAACCTACATTCCCATAAAACTAAACAATTTATTCTCTCACTCACGTCCAGAAGGAGGAGTGGGCTTAAAAACTTTAGTTCCCCACTTTTGAGCAAACCTAAATCAGAAATAAATTGTGGAATTAGAGATAGACTAAAGAGATAAAAGAAATTAAATCAAGAACATGCTTTCGCTCAACCTTATTTCCTTGATGATTTGGTATCATCCTCGAAATCTTTAGTTCCTTAGTTTATCAATTGTTTTTAGTATCATCCTCAAGATTTGTTTAGGGAGAAGATAAATCAATGGTTGTTTAAGTAAGTGTTTATAAGACACGTCTATGATTGAAAGTTAGAAATTCATATCTAACGGTCTTAATCTGTGCACATAATTATTATCTCATTAATTTCTCATAATAATATTAATCTCTCATGATAAATATCTTATTAATTATCTAAATGAATATGTACTCCCACTCAATAGATAATAACTACGTTAATAATTACATTTGTAGATATTATGGGAAATCAGGGTGATGTTTGTGAGTGGCGGTGCATGGAGCCCGTGGCCGCAATGCTGCTGGTGAAAAAGGTAGTTGTAATGGGTGGTTCTGGTGGTGGTATCACAATTAGTCAATATAGTAGTGTGCAATGTTTATTCGATATCGTTATGACATAAATAATATTATATTTTACAAGTTGTGCTTGATTTTTTAGGTGTTAAAATAAGCTAGGTCAAATACAAAAGAAAAAATAATAATCAAAATATATGAAGAACAATTGTCACTTTAAATAGTAACAACAAATGAATAACACCTGTCAAAATAAATTTTTTCACTTATTTTCGTGGTCGTGCCGTTACGGCACGTGCCAAGTTCTAGTAGAATACATGGCATAGTTTGGATAACTTTTCCTATATAAAAAGTGGTCAGGATTTATCTAGGGAAGTATAAATCTACGATTGCGGTTTGTTCAGCTTTAATATTAGTATAAATATTTTATTAATTGGTGTTGTCTCATTAATTGATCATAATAAATGGTTAATTAATTTTAATTTCTCTTAATTAAACTAATAAATGCATATTCCATTAATTGCTTAAATGATATTATTGGGGTCTTATTAAGAACGTGCAATTGGGGGATATAGCTACAGGACAAAAACGGTGTTCCAATAGAAATTTTGGGTGACCCCCTATGTAATTATTTTTTAAATTCCTAATCTATCCCTCACTAATCCTGATTAGTGATTAATAATAATTAGTAAAATGTTAAGATTTTTGATAAATGATTAGTGTGTATTATTATTTGTGTTTGGGTGAGTGAGGTGAGAGTAGGAGGGAAAGAAATTTTGAGAAGGAAATAATTCAGGTGAAAATGGAGGATGATTGTGAAGAGAGAATTTCTACTGCTAATTCTTTAGCTCAACTACAACAAGGCGGATTATCTTGAATCTTCACAATTGCAAGTTTTTGTGGAACCAACACCATTGAATGATGTTTTTTACAACCAAGGAGAGTTTTTTTTTGAAGAACCTACACAAGAAAGTATACTTGCCAACCAAACAAGCATCCCCAACACACAGGTAAAGCTGCTGATAGGTTGAAAATTTGATTTTTTTTTCTTCTTTGAACCCACCATTTTTCAGCTGAAAAACCTGCGTACCGGCATAGTATTCGTATGAATACAATGCCGGCACACTAAAAACCGGCATCGTATTCATGATCCGTCTATGCCGGCATTCAATATCCCCCAATTCGAAACCCATACCGGCATGGTAAAATTCAAAGGTTTCTATGCCGGTACTGCATGTAAAACATACAAGAAGCAGTGTCTTCCGTAGCTAAACACCGGCATATAAAACTTAGTTAACCACTAAGCCGTCACATGTACCGGCCTACATTATATCAATGTCGGAAATTAGTACCTGCGTAGATTGCTAGATAATGATAATGCCGGAACAAGTTTAAAATTTTGTCTTCAGTTCTGTTTTAGTTCGACTATACCGGGACATAGGTCGATAATGCCGGAATACCATGCCGGCATTGTTTTCCAATTCTGTTGTCACTGATATTCTTTTCATCCGTAGGTGGTGACATATTGATCCAACAAATGCAAAGCCGCTTGGTCGGGATACGTCGGAATACTATAAAATGCCTCCGGTATGTTACCAAAGTATACTTTTCATCTAGTATCTTGACCTCACTAATGGATTGCTTGTAATGAACCTTCTAATCTCCCATGGTTGTCATTGTGTAGGGAATAAAAGATCCAAAGGAAGCAATCTCTTGGGCTAAAGAGACGGCTCTTAAGAACATGTGTGTGTTGGTGAGGAATACCCAACGTTTAGATACTCGTTTTGAGATGGTTTGCGAGAGAAGTGGGGTATAAAAGGAGAAGAATAGCCACAATATAAAGGGTTATGTATATCCAAAGAAGACTAATAAGGTATACAAGACTCGTACGAGGAAGGACGGTTGCCCCTTTAAGCTTGTATTCCATTTAAATGACATGAACAAGGAATGGGATTGTGAGGTTTGGTTCGGTTGTCATAACCACCGGGATCCGAAGATTTTGTTGGTCACTCCCTAGTTGCGAAGCTAAAACCTCACGAATTAGAGGATGTAAAGAGATTGAGCAAAGCATTTATCAAACCGAGACAAATTCTCAGAGGATTCAAGGAAAAGGATAAGACTAACATGTCTTCTTTGAGAACAATTATAGCGCACAAGCAACCATTAGAAGGGAGGAATGGGATGTAAGGGCCGTTATGAGAGAATTTGAGAAGATAGGTTGGGATCACAACTACACGTGTATCATTAAAAGAGGTCCGGACGAGAAGCCCCTTCAAATATTCATTTCGCATCCTTTGCTTTCACAATTGGCAAATACATTTTGTGGTGTTCTTTTGATGAATTGCACCTACAAGACAAACAAATACAATATGCCGTTGTTCAATATCGTGGGCCAAACATCGGACAAGGGTAACATTTACATTGGCTTGGTGTTTAATGGAAAATGAGAGGGACTATAATTATCATTGGGCATTACGACAATTGAAATTATTCTTCCTGGAAGATAAACTTCCGAGGGTCATCATAACCGATCAAGAGGACGCCTTAATGAATGCAATATCTGACGTATTCCCTGGAGCACAAAATTTCCTATATACATATCATATACGTCAAAATGTTATTAAAACTTGTCATGCCTTGTTTGAACCCACCAAGGCGGATATTAAGAAGAGAATGATTGTTCAACTAGAAGAAGATGTTTGCAAAAACAAACTATCCCCCGAAGAAGAAGAGGATGAGAGAGGCAAGATAAAAGAGCGGTTGGACAAAGAACATGTGGAAAATCATAAAAAATGGTTGGAATTTCTAAGAGATTGGGAGAAAGTTTATTGGTCTCTCAGCGAGGATATGTACGAAAAGAGGTTGGACCAGTTTATTGCCGATTGGAATGAGGTTTATCCGACTGCCGTCTGGTATTGTCGGACTCAATGGTTGGATAAGTTTAAGGAAAAATTTATTCGTGCATGGACAAACCGGTATAAACACTACAAGAATGAAGAATCCAGTGTAGCGGAGTCCGCTCATGGGAGATTTAAAGATCTCATCGAGTTCGGCCAAGGCAACGTGGTTACGATCACCGAGGCAATAGAGCAATACTTTAAGAGTGATATCGACATGATCAAGTAGGCATTTGAGAAAAGCTCAATGGAAAGGCTGACTCAATTTCTTTCCTATGGTAAGTTTCTCTAACGAATTTGGTTCAATGTCTCTCACTGGGCAATAAAACATATGATTAGATAAATGGAATATGAGATAAACTATGGAAAATCGGGTGATATGTGTATTTGTCCCGACATGTCTTCATTGGGGCTTCTGTGTCGTCATATGCTTGTGAAATATGAAGAAGTGATACCTATTGAAGTTATTGATCCATTTTGGAAGCAACTATATTTCGACCCTCCCCCTACGGAATATCTCGGACAATCACCATGGGATACGAACGAAGCAAATAAATTATTTAAAGCTTACTCACGTGGCACCTCGGTTAGCCGGCAAGTGTTGTTGAGCAAACTAAGGATAATTACACGGCTATGGATTGCACAAATTGAAGAGCCAACAAAGGGATATCCTCTCGGTAGACCACAAACTAAAACGGCAAGGAGAAAACAAAGGAAAGAATTGAAAGCAATGACTCAACATGAAGAAGAACTCGCGACAAGTAAGAAACGAGATTTAACCGGATGTGAGATATCGAAAGCAAGGTTCGCGGAAGCACTGATTGCAAACAAGAGTGGTAGGCCGAGAAAGGAACCACTATCAAGTCAAAAACAAACCACGGATTCGGTATCCATGCCAACATCCGATGGATCGGATGTTCCAAAGAAAAGGGGTCAACCGCCAAAGGTACCAACATCAATATACCAAGAACAAGAAGGTGAGAATTCCGAAGCCACACCCTTAGTCGATGTAGCGGAGGTTCCAAGGAAAATGGGTCGACCGCCAAAGGTACCAAGATCAATCTACCAAGAACAAGAAGGTGAGAATTCTGAAGCCACACCCTTAGTCGATGTAGCGGAGGTTCCAAGGAAAAGTGGTAGGATGCCAAATGTACCAACATTGAGCCTCTAAGAACAACAAGGTGAGCATTCTGAAGTCACGCCCATAGTCGATATAGCAGAGGTTCCAAAGAAAAGGGGTAGGTCGCGAAATGTACCAACATTGAGCTACCAAGAACAACAAGGTGAGCATTTCGAGGCCGTGCCCATAGTCGATGTAGCGGAGGTTCCAAAGAAAAGGGTTAGGCCGCGAAATGTACCAACATTGAGATACCAAGAACAACAAGGTGAGCATTCTGAGGCGACGCCCATAGTCGATGTAGCGGATGTTCCAAGGAAAAGGGGTAGGCCGCGAAATGTACCAACATTGAGCTACCAAGAACAACAAGGCGATGAGGCGGTGGTTCCAAAGAAAAATGGAAGGCCAAATAAGGTACCTACATCAAGTCAACAACATGAAAAGGTTATTCATAGAAAAGGTAAGGGACCCATATCTAGTCAACAACAACACGAGGGTTACAACTCCATAGGCCCCATAGAAGTTGATGAATTTCGGTTCAAAAGTGAAGGGGTAGGCCAAGGAAGTACGGACTCCCTTCACATACTGAAGACACTGGAAGCATAGGGATTGCAGAGGATGGATTGGATACAATTAAGCAACAAAAGGGTTATATGAAGATGTTTATGGAGCGCAAAATAGGTAGGACCATTAGAAGTTATCATACCAAGATACAGTCTTACATAGACCAACTTCCCGAGGTTATTCGCGAGTATATTGTATATACGGATGATGTCGATGGAGATGGAAATTATGGGTATCATGCCATAACCGAACAATTAGGCATCTTTGAGACGACAGTTAGTAGAGGGATGACACCATGCCGATATGCTAGAAAGAGGATGGCAAACCAACTTATGAACAAGAGGAGCTTTTATGAGCAATTGGTTGGTGATGAAGAAGGGTTTGATGATATGTACGCTCGAGTGTTAGGTCCCGAGAAGGAAATGAAGTTCCTTCCTTCTCAATATTGGATGTGAATGCTGCTTTGTGGGCGTCTAGTGGCGGATACATTTAATTGTGTTATTCATTATTTTACCCCCACCGTAGAAGTTACGTTTACACCAAAGTGGCAAAAATGCGAAGGATCCTTTAAGAAGAGAAGAGTTGTTTTGGCATTCGTTAACGGTAATCATTTTATTATTCTAAAACTTAAGGAAAACTTTCCATTGCCACCTATTTGTGGGATGATGAAAAACAAGGATCTAGATCCCAATATCTGGACGGGATGGATGGCATTATATGAGGAGAATCACCAATTTTGGGATGCGTTGGATTTATCAAAAAGACCTCTCCAAGAGGAGAAGATGCAACTTCATACGTGTTGAAGCGATGATGAGTAATTTGGATATATGTGGTTCACTAATACTTGTGGAAGAAATGTATCAACATTTTGTTTTTTTGGGAAGTGTGTATTGTAAACACTTAACAATATTTTGATGCCTATACCGGCGTCGTTTTGTTTCATCGTTTCTACGCCGATATTACTGTGTCGGCATTGAAAAAACTGTACTCATTGTGCCGGTTAATGAGGAACAACATCCAATAGAATGAGTGAATATGTCGGCATTGAATGTTAAATTACAAACAGTGCCGGAATTCTGAACAGATTGGTTTGTTCCTTGCAAATTTTCAATACCGGCATCCTATCCAAATAACACTTAATGCCGAAATTCTATTTCTTTTGGTGTTTAGAAGATTTAGAGTTCCGGAACCATCGTTCCCTCCTATACAATGCCGGAACCGAATTAACACTTCTAAAATCAGGTGCTATCGCCACGTTCAAAGAATATTTGAACTCGGCAAATTTTTTAATTTGACACCGGTTTGTCAACATAATAAATATAATAACAAACTTGATTGTATAAAAAACAAACTCCAAAGTTTAGAGATTCCAAACCGAAAACAAGTTAAACATAAGCCAAATCAACCAAAGAGTTTAGCAAGACACGCAGATTTTTCAAGACATAAACATAAACAGACCTAGACCAATACCCCATTGTTTCAGACATAAACATAAACAGACATAAACCAATACCACATTGTTCAAGACAGAAACCTAAACATACATAAACCAATACCACATTTTTCAAGACATAAACATAAACATAAATAAACCAATGCCACATTGTTAAACAAACACACGATCACTTTGTCCTTGGCTTATTGTGTACCCTCTTCTTATTTTCGTCCCACAATTCTTTGGCCTCCGGATCTTCAATTTTGTCTATCTTTTTCTCGACTTTCTCCATGTCTTTTTGGGTCAGCACCTCTCCTTTCTTGTTCTTTCTCCTAAATAACTTTACCAAATTTCCGATCCATATGACGGTGTTGTCATATTTTTGAACATGTTCTTAGTTTGTTGGCCTATATAAGTTCATAGATGTAGACTAAAGGAATAGAAAAATAAAACGACGTACGTACCAACAACGTGAGGATCTTAGTTAGTCCGGGTATAATTAATTCATCCGTATTTGTGGATGGATGTGGTGCTTGTGGAGGAACTTCTATGATATCCGGGCGGACAATATAAGGATGTGAGTACTTCTGATGACCTCTGAGAAACGTTGGTTCTGTCTCATAACCGTTTTCCACCGAATTCCAACCAACCCTATCAAAAACCAGTCCCCGTTCTACCTTTTCACTCCAATGTGCAAGAATTGGACTGGGGTTGTAAACTACCACAGTACTGTTCTCATTTGCCTGGCATTGAGGAAAGTCATGAGAGAATTTCTGATAAGATGTATCCCTAAAATCTTTTTTCTTGTACCCAAGCTGGCGCATCACACGGTGTGGGTTGTGCATAACAAATCCTTTTGGATGAAATAAGGGTCCGTTGTAAAATGAAACATCGTCATTCCTTTGAAAGTGAACTCCTCTGGAATTCATATATGGTCAAACACAACATCTTGGAAAGCCATGGAGTTGAAAGCCAATCTCATTGCGAATAACTGTTTCCTGTTATTGGGATTCAGGAGAGCGTTGAAGACGTATTTATGATATAGAGCCTGATGGTTTTCATAATAAGGAAAAGTACTCAATCCTTTATACCCTTTGAAGAACTCCGGGAAGTGTTCATAAGCCCACACCTATGCCAATTCAATGTATTAGAAAATAATTACTTACAAAGTAATTGGAAACTAACCAAATAAGCCCACACAATAAGTTCCAAAATAACTATTTCACTCTACCTGAATTAAAGTGAGAGAACCATTAAATTGACGGGCATTCGCCTTAGACGCTCTACGCATTTATGCCAAGAAATCAGTGCCCCATGAATACTCATGAACTCTATCCAAGGGATCCAAGTATTGAAGAAGACTCAGATGAACCCTGTTACCATTAGTATCAGGGAATATAGTTGAGCATATGGCGTGCAACAGATAAGCAGCGGAGGTTTGCTGAATTTCTTCGGGAGTCAATTCCTGGTCTTTCGTATTCCTAAACAATCGAAGGAGATTGACGAATGTGACGGTCTTTGTCTTTGAACGGGTTGTCTTGTACACATTTTCCAAAGTCGTATCCCTGTCCCAACCTAATAACTTTTTGGTCAGTTCGAAGATCTTGTCCCATCCTAGTTCGTGATGCTCATCTCCTGTCTTGACGGCTTTCCCCAGAACCCCTAGACCTATTATCCTTTCGACATCTACAGGGATAATGGTCATCTCTCCAAATGGAAAATACATGGTATCAGTTTCACCAAAAAACCTCTCCAAAAAGCAGTTCGCCGTGACGGGATCCGTGGCCATATAATTTTCTACCGCGGGATACAACCTAGATGCTCTGACTATTGCTCCAACTTTGGGACACTCTAACTCCAGGGGCCATGCTTCACTAGATTGATGGCTGCAAACACGGAAGGCTTTCTTGTGGTCCTATAGAAACACAACAAACTAAATTAAATTCACTTGATCATATATAAATAATATTATCACAGGATGCAAAGGTCTTACATAAGTCTGAAATATCCAGCAAGCCAAAGAGTGCTTGTATCCAAATAACAGTTGGGGGTTGAGTGGTTGACCCCACTCTTTACCATCAATGCGGTCTGGAATCATGTCATGTATTGTAGGAAGATGGGCTGGCGGTCCCCTTTCCTTTTTCTCAGTGGTTTTAACTCCGCCATCAGGTTCTTCTAAGCCAACCGCTTGAGAGGATGACCCACCTGCTCCGTCCGGTTGAGGAAATTTTGGCCACTCCTCATCATCCTCACTGCTGGTTATTTCACCCGTACGCTCTCGAATGACGACCTTAGCACGATCCGGATCAGAACGACTACGTCGCCCCCTAGATGACTTGGGTTTTCGTTCTTCAACAACTTTGCCCTTTCCTTTTTCTGTTTGAGCTGCTCTAGACCTACGTCCCAATATTTAAACCGAGTTATGTAAATCATTCTGGCATGTAAAGTTAATATTTTTCACTACCGAAAAAGAGTGACGGCGTTAAAAATAAATAATATACAATGCCGGTTTTGTTCGATTTCATTCACAAAATTCACAACTTTGTGGGATTAAATACCAGCACTAATAACAAACTTCTCGATAGTGCCGGAAGATGTGCCGGATCTGAAGAATAAACAAAATATTATGTCGTAATTGAATTAGTTTTGTACAGAACTTTTAACTCAAAAACCCAAAAATACGGCATGGCATTGGTCTAACAGACAAAGCCGGTACCTTAATTCCAGCATAGAATGCAATAGAGATGATCATGCCGTCAGTTACATGCAATAAAAAATGGTTACAAGACATACAATCCTCCATGGTTTTCTACTTGTATTCTACCGCCTAACAAACAGGTGACTGAATTGATATTGACTAAATGGCAGTTTGAGAATTTAATTTCAGGGTAGTGGAAGTACTCAACAATCAAGTTTCAATTTGTGTTTTCTAGCATTGGATAAACCATTAAAATACTTACCGTAGCAGATTTGTTATTTGCGCCTCACCAACAGACTCCTCAGCCTCTTCTTGTGCTTTTGATTTCGATTTACCACCATCATCAACAGGTTCTTCTGGATTGGGATTTTCACGAGGTTTGCTACGACCCATTGTCTTTGGTTTAGAAGATGAAACAGACAGGGAGATTGGATGGAAAGAAAGATTGAATTGTTTCAATTCTATAACCGCCACTTAAATACAATTAAGGATTTTGCAACTGTAAAATGGTATTAAGGAATTTGTAACCGTCAAATAAGTGGGATGAAGGAGTTTGTAACCGTTTCCCCACTACACCAAAAATGGACATTAGCAACTGCGTTTCGTTGATGCAAATCAGGCTTGCAACTGCACTCAGTTGTTGCCAAACGTGGTGTAACAAATTTTTGCAACGATAATGTAGTTGTTGCGAATTTTGAGTTGCAACAGTTTTCGCAACATCTTTACGCTGTTGCGACCCTTTTGGCTCGCAACAACCATTACGTTGTTGCTAATTTTTTACTATTAGTTGCAAAAGTTTGACTAAGTCAACAAAGACTGACCGAGAAAGGTATGGTAAAAAAATTAACAACAGAAGCCAGCTGTTGCGAAATGTTACTGCAGTTGCTATAATACATAGTTGTGACCCTGATCTCGACAAAAGATAGCTTAGTATACCTACAATCACTGCCCACCGGTACCAACGATCTATTACAAATACATAGACGTGGCCCTGATCTCGGCTATTGACAAACAATACATTTCTACAACTGCCCACCGCATCACACCTTCTATTTGAACAAAATATAGAAGTGGCCCTGATCTTGGCAATACAACCAAAGCCAGTTTCAACAAATCTAGAAAATCATAATACACAGCACAAGCTATATAGCAAAGAAACCCACAAACATCCATAACTGCAACAGTAACATTACAGGGTAAAAGGTGACGATACACTTATCCGATTTTCATGAAATTTAAACTGGAATCTCATAGGAACCAATTCCACAAAATACTAAAATTTAAGTTGGTTCTAACGGCTATCATTCCCGGAATATGGTATTCATTGGACCTGATTCTTACTTAGTTTACTACAGACACGGTCCTAACAAGTAGGGGATTTAGGGTACCTAAGTTCGTCCAAACTTCGTGAAATTTTCACAGGACATTCAACATAACAGATAGCATATGCATATAAAATATGAGAAAAATCCAATGGTTAGTTAATTAATAAAAGAATTAAACCAAAACTACACAATGACAGAATTCTGCAGAAACGCAGTTAGTAAACACAAACGATTCAGAGCCTTAATAGTGTCCGATCATATTCAAAATTTAAAATAAGACATATGAAATACTCACGTACCATATAACCAAAATTCATCCCTAACCAACAGTTAAAACTATATTTACAGTCTAATTGATTCCTGCTACGTTTTCAGCAATATAGGGTTTGAAGGGGTTTTATGATTTACCCTAAGAACAACTATACCACAGAGGAGAAGATTAATGAAGTTCATCTTCATTTCATAGTTCCATACTCATTCAAATTCGAAAAATTACAAAAACCCAATTCTCACAGAATCTAACCAGACCTAAGATCAAACCCAAAACACAAAGCTAGATAAAAAAAAAAAAAAACCATACCTGATTAGCAGTAGCAGCTGAAGAAACTCTTTGTGAAAGCTCAGATTAAATATTCCACCTGCAGAAATAGCATATAAAAACCCTTGTGAAAAACAAACCCTAATTACCAACAAACATAAAATCAAACCCTAACTACCTACAAACATAAAATCGAAACCAATACATACAACTAGTGAAAGAAGATGAACATACCCCTTGTGAAAGATGAACTAAAATTCCAAATTGGTGCTTCCAACTGCAGAAACAACATAAAACACCCATCAAAATACAAAAAAAATGAAAACCTAACTTTCAATCTACCAAAATACACAAATAAATTGCATCATTAGTCGATTTAAACAATGAAATAGCATCACTACTTGCTCTGGTTTCAATGGCGGGAAAGTTTCATGGCGGGAGAGTTTTTTTTCTGCAGATTTAGTCTGAAGAGAGAAGACTGAGTTTGTGTGGTTGAAATGAAACTGAAAAAAATATCTTAAGGATAAACCCGTGTAAGCACACGGAAAATTCGCATGCGTGAAACAATGGTAAAAAAAGTGTTTCCTGGCACACACGATTTTGGCATGCGTAAAATCATACATTTGCGAGTAGCAACAGACAAGTAGCAGTGGAAAAATTTGCAATAGCATATGGTTGTTGCGGAAATTTAGCAACAGTAGTTCGCAACAGAAAATTCACAACAACTACATTTTTGTTGCAAATCTGAGTTGCTAAAACCAGGATTTGGTGTAGTGCCCAATTGGAATTAAGGACTTTGTAACTGGCCCATAGCTTGAATTCGTAACAGTTTTAATTCTGTCTTGCACAAATGGAACCCGACAGTGCCGGCACTTTCTAAACTAGTTTTAATTGTGAAGTTTACAGTACCGGCAACGAACGTTGATTTAAGTCAACGCCGGTACAAATACCGGCATCGATAAATTAGCCAATTTAATGCCGGCATTTTGACCTTGAGTTTACATTTGAGTCCAAAGGTTTAAGAAAAAAAACTGGCCCAAACTTAACCTAATTAAAGTTAAACACTTGAACAAGAACGTTACACATAATGTAGGACCAGAATATCGCCACAACGATATTCCTGCGATATTAACAACACTTCTGGATATTAACAACATTTCTGCGAGAACATCGTGAGTACTTCAACAACATCTGATGAATGTTGCAGAATTTCTTAAGGAATGACATAATGACTGACGAATGAAGAAATATGTAAAGAGCATGTGTTGACCTGCGATAGTTATAAAATTAGCGAGAAGGAAAATCATGGTTGTCACGATGATGATCGTAGTGTAAATCTGAGATAAAAGGAAGACTAAGCTGTCGTCCATTATGTAACTACCCTATAAAAAGAGACCCAATATGTACATAAAAGGATGATGTATTTTTTGAGAGTTGAAAGAGTCTTGAGGAGAGAGAAACTTCAAGAGAATAGTTGTAATCTTGATTTCTTCCATTTCTGTAAACATTTCTGAGAACAAAATAATAAAGTGTCGTTTTTAATCTCCCATGATGAGTTGATTATTGTAGAATATTTACAAGGGTGTAGTGTAGGATTTCCTGCAACTACATTTTGGCGCTAGAAACAGGGAGAATCAATCTAAAAAATCTCTAATTACAACTTGAAGATTTGAAGAAATTGTTAGAATTAAAGAAATGGCTGGAAGAAGAAGAAGAAATACATCAGAACCACCAACAATTGTGAGGAGGAGTAAAAGACTTGCAGGTGGAGAAACAAATGAATTAGGAAAATCTTCAAGGATAAGAACAAGAAGAAATAGAACGAGGATTGAAGGATAAAATCAAATTCCACAACCAAATCAACAAACACCAATACAGGATAGAAATGTGGATTATGATAGGGTGAGTGTGCATACTTGGAGATCGGATTCAATGGAAGAAGCAGAAAATAAACAATTAAGAGACGGAAGAGGAGAAGACAGAAATCAAAGAATGGTTGAAGGATTAATTCATGGAGAAGGTGAAAATGAAACAGTAGGTGATCTAAGATAAAGAATACAGGAGGAAAGAAGATTAGAGGCGGAAGAACGTGCAAATTTAACAAGACAAAATCATGAGTTGTGAATGGAGAATTTGAGATTACGAAGTAGAAGATCAAGAAGTACTGTTAGATCGAATTCAAGGTCATTTAGAGAAGAGCCAAGACAAAATTCCCCAATAAGAAACGTTAGAGAAAATACTCGAGAAGAAAAACAAAATCCAAATGAAAAGCAACGTCATAGAGAATAAGAGGTAATTGAAGATCGATATGATCCGCGTGGTGAAACTATGGAAGAAAGACGCAATAATGGAAATCAAGAGGATGGAAATAATCAAAATGGTGAAGAAAATCGAGAAGAAGGTAGAAGAATATTACATGGGCGAGAGATTCAAAGAAATCGAAGAATAACTGAGGATGAAATTGAGAGGCATTATGCTGAACAAGCACGCCTAGCTTGCGAGAGAGAAAGGTTAAGAGCAGAAGTAGAAGAACAAGAATTCCAGAGGCAATACGATAAAATAACCATGATAATCGAGAAAGGAGACGTACGCAAAATCACCATAATAATAATATTCAGGAAGAGTATGATAGAATACAAAGGTGAATAGAAGGACAGCGAAGAGAAATGATGAGAAATGAAGAAATTCGCAGAGAAGAAAATAGACAGTATAATCAGCTGCGATTGCAAGAAGAAGGTGAAGCAAAAGATCGCAGAAGAATGAGTGTGGATGTAGATGAAGATACACAAAATCTCGCAAGACAAAAAGTACATGAACGCAGGAGAATGGAAGCTGCATTGAAAAGATCGATGGAACCAAATTCAACGGCGAATGAGAAAATTTTAAGAGAATTAGCAGAGATGAGGGGAATAATAAATAACAGAAGAGAATGAGGTAGAAGGAAACTTGATAAAGCTATTGAAGAAGCTGTGAGAACTCCATTCACTCAAGAAGTACAGTTAAGAGGAATACCTCCAAAGTGCAACTTACCAGCATTAACCAGCATTTTTGATGGAACTACCTGTGCCGTACAACATGTTAAGGCTTATGTTAGATGTAAGCTACAATGGGAAAACCATGATGCTGTATTATTCAAATATTTTGCATCCAGCTTAACCGGCGAGGAGCTAAAATAGTTTGAGGGATTGCCAAAAAATACTATAACTTCTTTTGATCATTTGCAATCTACATTTCTGGGAGCATATATAAGCAACAATTCATCGCGGCCAGGTATTGAAGATGTGTTTGGGTTAAAGCAGAGGGTTGGCAAGAGTCTGAAACATTTAACCATAAGATGGAAGACAATGTGCAGGGAGATGGCAGGAAGAGTAGACGAGAGATATCTTATCTTATATTTTATCAATGCAATGTTCGCGACCAATCTGCTGTACATGCAAATTTTCAGAATCAAGAATACAATCACTATGACAGAGCTGCGGGAATTACAGGAGGAATACATTGCTTTGGAGGAAAAACAAAATGATGTGGAATCATATCCAATCGCGAATACCAGTTCAGTAGAAGCAAATGGGAGTTTACTTCCTAAAATGATTAACAATGTGGCGAGCATCTCGCAAGCACAACAAGAGAAAGTGGAAATTGATAACCAACAGAAGTTAGTAGCTATGGGCAGTCGAGATCAAGAAGAATATGAAAGGTAGAAGAATTATTACAATCGCGGTGGAAATAGCAAGGTTCAAAGGCTTGATCAGCCGCAAGAAACTTATGGTGGACAGAGGCAAAATAACTTTAGAGGGCAAGGTAATTAGAAGATAATATGGGAAGAAATTAAGATGCCACCTCTGAATGCTAGTATAGAAAAAATTTGGGAGGCTATTATTTTGATGGAAAATATGCCATCACCATGGAATATGGGCAAGGAGCCACATCCTAATAATAGAAATCAAGAATTCTGTCCGTACCATCATTTTCATGGTCATTCAATAAATGATTGTAGGAATGTAAAGAGGATAATTTTGAGGATGATTGATCAGGGAAAGCTAAATCATTTTTAATAGTACATCCACAATCCCAGCGGTTATCACCCCCACCAGATAATCGCAGAGTGAATACTGTCAAAGGAGAAGAAATATTTGTCATAGAAGTTGGAGCCAAAGCAAAGAATTTATTCTGTAATTCCATCGTGCATTCGTACAAAACTATTGAGGATTTCCATGAAAACATTTTAAGAAGATTCTTCGCGAGAGACACATATGGAAAAGAAGTAATGAATATTACGAGAGCCTCGCCATTATAAGAATGGAAGAAAAAAACTATTTCTTTCACTGCACAAGAGGTACCAGAGCCTGGCGAGTTGCACGATAATCCACTGGTAGTAAGGATAGAAATAAACCCAAAGCAAATAGGAGAAGAATATGAAGAAAATGATGATAAGGATGAAGATTCTTGGGTCATTGATAGAGTTCTAATAGATACTGGTAGTTCAGTTGACATCTTATTCTATCATACTTACAGAACCATGGGTGGAAAAGATGAGGATTTGATACCATCAACATATATAATTTATGGATTTAATGGTACTGCCAATAAACCCAAAGGGGAAATTGCAATGCGGATTCCATTAAAGGGGATAACTTCCAGAATTTTGTTCTGTGTTGTTGACATTGAATCACCTTACAATGCCCTGATTGGTCGACCTTGGCTACATGGGATATTAGGTGTAGCATCTACTTTTCATCAGTGTATTATTAAATTTCCTCATCCTAATGGTGTTGGAGTCATTAAGGGAGATTGGGGAGAAAGCAAGAAATGTTATGAGATTGATATAAAATCTTGCGAAGAAAGAGCTGAGAAGAATAGAACTTGGAAGTACAACATCGAGCAACGACATAGATGTCAAAGGTTGATGATTGATACAATAGAGCGACGAGAGGAAATTGATGGCGAACATCTCGCGGATAAAGAAAAAACAACAAAACGTAACAGAAAAGCAGAACCAAAAAGTAGTAAGTAGAAAGGTAAAATGTTGGATTTTAAGAAATTTATGGATGAATTCTTTGAAGAAAATGTTTTGAAAAAATATTTTGAGATAAAATTGAAAAAGTGTACAAGAAAAGAGAAGTTCAGAATAGAGAAATTTTATCAGAGTTATAATACTCGCGAGAAATGCGATTAAAATTTCGCAGAGATTAAAAGAATGGGACAAACCTTTATGGCGTACACCTTAGTTCGCGAGTACAATCTCACAAGAGGCAAATGTAAGACCTAAAGTACGTTATATGAGGGGGAATCTCTTTACTTAACTCAGGGATAAGGTTATACCGCTGCTGGAACCTGAGTCATGCAGATGATGGGGTTAAAGAAAACCTATCCGGGAGAGAGACCTTGGATTTCCATCTTTATAAGGTTATACCCTGATTGGACGACCGAGGATCTCTTCTAAGAAGTGCAGAATATGACTAAGGCACCGAGGTACACAGTTGATCCAAGGGTGCCCGGGACGGATGAACCTACCCTGGCCATCCTTGGTAAGTCTTGGCTATGATGCACTTGGCCTGAAGAAAACCCCAATTAGGGTGCAGTCTTGTAACTATAAGCCATATAGGCATAAAGGATAGAAGCTGCGAAAACAACTGGTTGCTGGTAAATATGGATGGGAGGAGCTAGTCTTGTATGGCCGATGTGCCCTCCTTGAAGGGGAAACAAGGGGGAAGATAAGGGCGGCACCATCCATTAGGGAGTTGGTAAGTGTCTAAAGACGGCAATGTCACGGGGCTTTATGATCGCAAGAACATTTAGGCCTGTCATATTGTCGCGTGACGTAAATTATACAGAGGAAACAAGCCATAAGAGATATGTTTATATGAGATCAATGGGTTTTTACATGAAAGTGTAAAGACGTCCTGCGATTTCATCACAAGACGGCAATGTCATGGGACTTTATTCTCGCAAGGGGATTTATACCTGTCATATTGTCGCAGAAAATTCAAAGAAAAATGGATAAGGCAAGATCAATGGGTTTTTACATGCAAATGTAAGGACGTCCTGCGATTTTGTCGTCAATAAAAATGTGGCAAATTAAGACCTTTAACTAGGAGGGCATAATAAGACCACAAGATTGAAAGATTGCGATAAGTGACGCAGAAATTATGAAATTTGCGATATTCATCGCAGAAATTATTGAGGCAATATACATAGGTTTTACAATTGATATCTCTACTCATTTTTTCTTATTGCAGATAAATAATAGAGGAAAGTATGGGAATGCATAGAATAATGCAATTATTATTCATCATCATAAGATAAAATTGCATAGATCTTATTATATGACGCATTTACATAGATAGTTAAAGGGGAATAGTTATGTTAATTGACTATGTTGCAAAAAAAAAAAGAATTGTTCACTAATTCATACAGATGAAGGCAAAGAAGTTTATACATCAAAGAAATTCATAAGTTGGAGGAACTCACAGAAAATGGGAGAAGCTCGCAGCAATATTACAAGAAAAAGGAGATAAATATACAAAAATTACAAGGAAGATAAAAATAAAAAAAGGAATTATTTAGATCCATCACTTTCTTCATCAGATTTATTTTCATCGCCAGATTCTTCTTCTTCATCGTTATCATTATTATCTTCATCTTCATCAGATTTCTCTTCCTCGCCAGATTTTTCTTCATTACCATTATTATTTTCATCTTCATATTCGCTAGATTCCTCAGCTTCGCTATCAAAGATAACTAGATTTGGGGTATCAGCTGGAATTTCCTTTGTGAGATCGGGATATGTAGAATGAAGAATATCATGATCATCACAGACTCGTTTAATGGCGTTATTACGAACACGGATAAGGGTGTTACTAAAATTCGAAGCATTAATTTTCAATTTTTCCTTCAATCTATAATATTTTTCATCGCGAGAAGATTGATTTCTAGCGAGTTGGCTTTTCTCTCCTTCCATCTCACCAAATCTTTTACGATAGTTATTTTCGGATGCTGCGAGCAAATAGGTTGAGGAGATGAAGAATAAGATGGTTGGGTTTTTCTTTTCTTTAAGGGAGGATCGTCAGATTCCTTACTGCGATGGACATTAGGCTTCCCTTTGGGAGGAGTAGTATATTTCCCCTTGCGATCAACTGTGGATTTCACCTTGGTTCTCGCATGCTTTATTGGTTATAATTCTTCGATTTCCTGTGAACACGGATAAAGATAAGAAATAAGGGCAACAATATATTGTTAAAACTAATGAAAGAATATTTCTTACTTCATATGTGAAAGATTTAAGAGCTAAGAAAGTGCTGGGTTTCCTAAAAGCCTGGTATTTGAGTTTCATGTTGTCAATCTGGAAAAGATTGAAGTAATTAGCGAATCGTGGGGAAGATAGTGAATAATAATTATACAAAATATTGGAGAGAACATACCTCTTTAGTTCTTTCAGGCCAGTTGAAGACCCAAGGTTGATATTCTGAAAGATTCGCGAGTAATGCGCCAGAACCAGAAATATAGGAACCTTCAAGACATAACGAAAAAATGAACCAATTGTCATTGCTGGAGTGGCGAGGGCCTTGATTAGTAGATGTATGCCAATCAATATCTAGCATGAGGACTTTGTTATCAGCGATCTTTTCTTTCTTCTGCAAACGGACACCCCAGCAAGTGCTATCCCTCTTCATAGGGATTATCTTGTAATTTTCAAAAAAGTTCTCCACAGTATAATTTGCAGAGACAATTGGAACATCTTTAAATTGAGGATTCTGAGCAGCTTCAGGGTAGCGAGATCCTTTACCAGTCCCGCGAGAAGCATATTCAAGTAGTAATCGAATACAATCTCCACCCGATTGATATACCGCTCGCGAGAACTTCTCGTGAGAAATTATTTCATAAAATAATGGAAGTTCCGGGTCATAGAGAGGAATGGGAAGACCAGCTTCAAGTTGACCTAGCGATACTATAATCTTCTTGCGAGAGCATTGATAATCAGTGAATAATTTGATGGAAAGATTGGATTTAGGGCCCTGATTTGGAATTGTAGACAGAGTAAAACCTTTGCTTTTGAGTTTTTCTTGCATCTCACTAAAAGCAACCAAATTTTTAGCACCAGCGGCAACCATTTTTAAGTATGGGAATGAAAGAGAAGGTTAGAAAATAAGAAAGAAATCACAGCGATAACAGATGCGCAATTTGTAGAAGAACAGTAAACTTGCAGAGAAATTATGAAGAGAAAGAAGAAGAAAGTAAAAAGAAGGAAAGAAAAGAAAAGAAGAAAAGGAGTATATATAGAAGAAGAAGTTTCTCGAGAATATGAATGCAATAAATGCAAAGAAGAGACATGAACGATCAGATCGCAGCGGTTAGAAAAGACGTGTCAAAGATTTATTAGAAGAAAGAATGCATGAAAACAGCTGGCGAAGGATACAGAAACGTGTCAGAACAGAGATCAATGTGAAAAGATAAGTAGTTGCAGCATTTAGTTCTCATGATCTTCTCTTCTTCGCAGAAAAGACATGAGAAGAGGCATGATGTAGGACCAGAATATCGCCACAATGATATTCCTGCGATATTAACAACATTTCTGCGAGAACATCGCGAGTACTTCAACAACATATGACGAATGTTGCAGAATTTCTTAAGGAATGATATAATGACTGACGAATGGATAAACATGTAAAAAGCATGTGTTGACATGCGATAGTTATAAAATTAGCAAGAAGGAAAATCATGGTTGTCACGATGATGATCGCAGTGTAAATCCGAGATAAAAGGAAGACTTAGATGTCGTCCATTATGTAACTACCCTATAAAAAGAGACCCAATATGTCCAGAAAAGGATGATGTATTTTTTGAGATTTGAAAGAGTCTTGAGGAGAGAGAAACTTCAAGAGAATAGTTGTAATCTTGATTTCTTCCATTTCTGTAAACATTTCTGAGAACAAAATAATAAAGTGTCGTTTTTAATCTCCCATGATGAGTTGATTATTGTAGAATCTTTACAAGGGTGTAGTGTAGGATTTACTGCAACTACACATAAAATAAAACATCAATAGCTAATTGCAACCAACATCATTTCTCGGATCGGGATTCCACAAACAAAGCAGCTTCGAAATGCCTAAAAGGCTCTTTTCTCCACTCCAAATATGCATCTTGAGCTTGATACCTATTCCCTATATATCTTGCGAGAAACTCGTTATATTTGCGACATAATTTGATGAGGATAATTGTTCGATTCGCTACAAACACATCCCCGTAATCCATTTTGTATTTATTGCACTTACCATTTACGAACTTCGGCATATAAGGACCATTCGCAACAAGACCCCAAAAAGGGTTTAAAGGGCGGTGATCTTCCGGGAGATCCGATACTATGTAGTAATTTTTAATCCATTTGGTTTCTTCCTAAACATCCGCTTCTATCTTCGCTTGTTTTACACGTTCGTATATTTCCTTCGTTTCTTTGCGATATATTTCTTCTTTTGATGCTTCTTACTTTTTTGTTTTCCTTCTAAGTTTATCTAGTATAATGGCAATTGAGTTGGTGGTGGATGATGATTGATTTCCTTTTTCCATGACAATGATGATGGATTAGCCAATAGAGATATGTGTTGGAGCACAAATTTTTTTTTTTTGAGGTATCAAGTTTAATGGGAAGTATCAATTCCTTTAAAAAGATGAATACACAATGGCTATTTTCTACTTTATTATACCGGCATTGTCAGTGCCGTACTTTTGACGCCGGCCTAAAAGATTTATGGTTTATGTTTTGAAAAAATAGTGGTTGGGCATTGAATATTAGGTCCCGCCACAGAACAATGGTTCTGAATGTTTCCGGAACAAACTACTGGAAAATAAGATCCATATAAAATTGAGTTTCTGAATGTTGCCGGAACAAACGTGTGTATTTATAGGATGGTGCCGAAATTGAATTTTGAACTAGCCGACATTGTAATAAGGATAACTATCAGCCGGAACCAAGTGCCGGCATTGTGTCAATTATATAACAAATGACGGCATTTGGTTTATTATACACAGAAACCATAAAACTTTGACACGGTAGACCGGCATAGACAGGTGCAAAACATAGACGCCGGAATTCACTAACGGAATTGAATTATGTAAACAGAGTGTGCCGGAATTAAAATTTATTTCAGATGTAATCCTTGTCGACGGAACAAGAATGCACTTAGCACGTGCACCAATCCTTTAAACCAGTTGGTGACCCAAGTGGACAAGTTATAGTCTCGTGAGGGTTTACATATAGATCTACCCACAAAACGTTACCAAAAAATACGATAAAAACCAAACCAAAATGCAATAAACCTATCAATCTTGTTAAGAAGAATCCGTCTCCGGTTCACCCAGCTGGTGGTACTCTGTGACTTTTGTTACCATGTGGTTCACGTTTTCGTCAAACATGAATGCTTCCCCCTTTTCCTGTAAGTAACGCGCTTTCACGGCTACATGCTACAAGAACAAGACACAAACTTAGTTTGTTACATAAAAGTTCAAAAGAGTGGATTGTGTCGAATTAATCGAAAAGATACTTACGAGTTGTTGAGGGGTAAATCTATTGTGGGTAGCGTGAGCGATCCGATGTTTGATTTTTAAATACTTAACCACCCCACCCAGGATTATGTCGGGCTGTTGCTCGATTTGTTGAGCAGTTCTTCCTTACGGATTCCCGTAATCGTGAGTAAATCTGTTAAAAATCTTCAACCACATTGAATACCTAGTACATATACCTATGTTAAAGGATGAGTTTCGGCGTACCATGCTTGGGTGATTTCTAAATCTTCCTCGGAGTCAAACGATGCCATTGGGGGTATGTGGGAGTAGGTTTTATACTAAGCTATGTATAGATAAGACTTCTAGGGTTTAGGGTTTCGTGAGTTTAGAGTCTCAGGGATAGAATAAAGAACACATGATTTTTGGGCGATTGTGTCCAAGTATTAGCTCTCTATATATAGAGAAAAATCTCAAAGGATAGTTATTTTGAAAGCAAAAGTTTCGGCTTTAAAATAATAAAGATGATGTACACCGGTACCTACTTCCGGCATAGATAAAAAATAAAGTACTCTGCTGGAAACCTTTAATCTCAAGTTCAGATTCTGTGGACTATGTATATGCTACCGGTGTGGTTTTAACGAGGCTTGCTATGCTGGAATTACTTACCGGCTGATATTTGATTTTGCGACAATGTCGGTAGATGTAAATTTCAAAATAAAACGGCTAGTTTTTTGAAATTTAAGACCGTTGGGGCTTCAATCTATATAAAACCCCCCATTTCCTTTGCAAAAATCTACACAAACCACCCACCAAATTCGAAATATCCTTCTCTGACGAAACCAAGCCTTAAAAAATAGATCAAGCTAGCACGGTTCATGGTTAAAAACCGATGGGAGATTCATCAAAAACCTCTACCTGCAAAGTAAGTAGATTCAACATTACTAAGGATGAATTGGACAATTAAAATCTTCTATTTCTCTGACGAATTACTAATATAATCTTCTCTTACAGAGTCCTCATTACAGCTGTCAAATTTGCAAGTCACCTTCACATCTAGCCTTGAATTGTCCTTTTATTTATTCTAAGTGTAGAAACTGTGATGGGACACGCCGGTTTTGGGTTTCAAAAACTGATGATGCCGAAAATGGAAGAATGTTCCTAAGGTGTTTGAATCACCCAAAGTGCGAAGAGTTTCAATGGTTTGACAAAGCTGTTGCACTAGCCGAAGCAAGAGAAAACCACAAGGGCCAATGCGACCCTATTGATGGGTGTGATGGGAGTTATATGAAGGGAAAGGAATATGACGAAAGAGAGGATAAAACAATGAAGCTGGTCCTTGACGCCGAGCTTCCAGACGATGTCTTCGAAGAATTTTGCGAAAGGCTCAAAGGATCCATAATTGTTGAAAATGGATGGAAATAGGTTATGAGATCATCTTTAGCCAAAATTACTCCATTACATGTTTTTTAGTATGTTTTAATTTAAAGTTTCAAACCTAATGTAATAGATTACTTAGGAATGAAATAAAAGTGAATTCGGAAATACAATCGGAATAATCTAAGTTCCAAATACAATACCGACATTGTCGTTTTATTAAAATCCATGCCGATATTCTAAATTTTTTCCAAAATAACGAAAAAAACAGATTTCTGGCATGGTTGAAATCAATATTTCAATGCTGGGAATGTCCAAATTCTTTACAGGAACTTAGAACCTTTCATCCTGTTGTTCCAATATGGTTTTAGATAAACCAAGCTATGCCGGTACATGACCGGCGCTGTACAACCTCAATGTTTTAATGCCGGCACCTATGGTCTTTAAACAAAACGTGCATTTCAGTAGAAATCTAAACATGTTCAACATAAACAGACAACTGGATTCTTATTAAATGTTCTTAATCCAGCTATCATTTTACCGAAAGTAAACCAAACAACTAAAGAGTTAATCCAAAAACATGTTTGGAATTGTTTAAAATGTAACAACCACAATCGAAATAAAGAACCGAAACTAAAGAGTTAATCACTTGGTCTTTTGCTTTTTCTGGGCCGGCACCTTTCTTGTTTCCCCGAACAAATCTTTTGCACTTGGATCTTCAATTTTATCAAGCAACTCCTCGACTTCCTTCATTTGTTCAAGGGATATCACCTCTCCTTTTTCGTACCTGCAACTAAACATCTTCTTCATCTTGCCAAGCCGACGCCGCTGGTTTCATGCATCCAACACACAATTAGTATATATATGGTAATATAAGAGTATGTGTATGTTAAACGACTAAGGAATTAACAATACTTACTAGCAATCCAAGAGTCTTATTAAGTTTGGCAATTGTAAGTGGTGCCTCTGTAGGAGTTGGAACCGGAGGGTTTTTCTGTGGTGGAACTCCGCCGTCATCCGGGCGCACGATAAAAGGATGTGACCATTCCAGGTAATTATCAATGTATGAGGAATCGACTTCATCACCGTTGTTCACAAGCTCCCAATTACTGATATCTACCAGACAACTTGGTTCCCTATCTCTCCAATGTGTTGCTTATGGAACTGGATCATACACTACCCTCAACTTTGAGGGAGTTGTAATGCACTCACCCAAGTGAAGAGTGTATCTTGAAGTAGAGGCTGTCATGAATCTAGGTAATTGCTTAAATCCAAGTTGCCGCATCAAACGTCGAGGATCGGCCATAACGTATCCCTTTGGGTGGAACAACGATCCATTGTAGAATGCAACGCTCGGATACCTCGAATAATGCCAGTTTTCTCTAGCCTCCTTATAAGGGTCGAACAAAATGTCTTTGGTAGTCATCGTGTCTAGATCCAATCTCCTATCTATTAGTTGACAATTTTTACCGGGCTTCGGAGTATTGTTGAACTGGTTTCTCTTAGATCTATGCGTATCAGGTTTAGGAAGGTATATAATCTTCAAGTAGGGGTAGTCCTTGAACAATTTTGGGAAGTATTCATAAGCCCACACCTATACCAATGTGGAATCATATATATAAGAATCAATAAAAAAATATTTCGAGTTCATAAAAAGGGTACGATATGCAACTGTACCAGTTGACTCAACCATACGGTCTTCTTCCTAGTATGGTGGTTTATTCTTCAACATTATATGTGAACAATATACATAATACCATAAGTTTAAAAACAACATTACCTGGAGCAAAGTGAAATTGCCGACAAATTGGTATGTAACAGCCTTAGAAGCCCTTTTCATCTCCGTCATCAAATATGCCATTACCACGGTGCCCCAAGAATAGGTAAATACCTCTTCCAACGGATCCAAGTATTGAAGGAGGCTTGCGCAAACCCTGTTTCCACTGGTGTCGGGGAATTCCTTAGTTCCCAAGATGAATAAAAGGTACGCAGCGGCTGTATAACGAATTTGTGCAAGGTCCCATCCATCCTTCAAACTTCTTTCCTGCGTTTTTCAAACTTCTTCTTAAGCATAGTCAACTTGATTGTCTTTGTCCTACTATCCTTGGATATATAAAAGCTTTCCACAGAAGTTTTGAAGTCCCAACCCAACAACTTGTTTGTCAAAGCGTGCAACTTCGACCATTCTAGGTCCGGAAAATGATCTCCTTCTACTATTGATTTTCCAATAACATTCAAGCCCAAAATGTTCTGAGCATCATCCGGGATCAAAGTCATATCCCCAAATGGGAAGTGCATGGTATCAGTTTCGCCATGATACCTTTTGACGAAGCAATTGACTGTCACAGCATCACACTTCACATAATTTTCAACCAGAGCATATAGACCAGAATGTCTTACTAATGTTTGAACCTCTTCACATTCCAAAGACAAATCCCAATCCCCAACAGCTTGGTTTCGGCAAACACGCACAGCCTTCTTGTGATCCTACAATTATGAGATACTATGGTTAAAAGATTTAACATAAATACACAAGAATACATATGAACAAGATTAAAAAAAATCTTACATAGGTTTGATAGATACGAGCCCAAGAGTGCTTGTAGCCAAATAGAATTCTCGGATCGTGAGCTTCACCCCAAATTCTACCAAGATCAAGGTCAGGTATCATGTCATCAACATGAGGAAGGTGGGAACCTTTAACTTTTACTTTGCCCTTCGCTTTGGCTTTGCCTTGTGTCGGTTGTTAACTTGGCCCACCAACTTCGCTTTGGCTTGTAAATTGACTTGGATGAACCTCATTATCTTCCTCCTCACTTTCCTCTTCATCTTGCTCATACTTCTCAATTGTTGCAGTAGGTTCATTGATTACAAGTCGACTTCGGTCACCACCACTCTCCCAAGTTATCCCTCTACAATCATCCCCCAAACGCTTTCTGCGACCTTCATCTTTGCCCCGGGGAGGCAGAGTCTTTGGAGTATCAAGACCGTCCTTCCTCCTTCTCCTAGACACATCATCTTTACTTTTTATTTTCATAGCTTCCTTGGATTTTTACCTATATCATAAGCACACAAAAAGAATATAAGATATCTCATTTTTAGTTTTAGTACGGGCATAGAAACATAGTAAATATTTATTGCCGGTACCTGATATCGGCATTGAACATTAACTACCGATAATGCCGGTATTAATAGGTAATTCTCCTGGATACCAAAAGCTTACTACCGGCACTTCGAAATAAATCTTTACCATGCCGTAACTAAGTACCGGCAAACAATGCAACCCAAATATCTATGCCGGCACGGGTGACAAATTGATAGATATTCCTGTAAGTTTTAAATCTACTACCGGCATACACGAATTATCATTAAGCAATGCCGTAATTGAAAACCGGCATGGTATTCTACACATTTTTATGCCGGTACATAATATTGAGTTTCAGGGTTTGAAACCGGCATTGCATTCATCATAACATATAAGTCGTAACTAAAAACCGGCACTGAATTCAACCTAGATGGAATGCCGTAAATAAATACCGGCATAGTGCTCATACTCAATTCAATGCCGGAATCAACTGAAACTCAACTTTTTCGTTCATTATTCACGATTTTAACCTAAACCCATTGCTATAAATCGATTCAAACACTAATAAATGAGTTCAAAATTACCTAACTTCTAACATAAGCCATCTTTACGAGAGGTTGATTGTCCGACAGCGTTGCTTCTTCTTCTTCTTGCTCTTGAGAAATCCTAGCAAGTCTTTGTTTTAATTTCTCTTCACTAATAAATTGTGAGTTCGATGGGGCTTTTGGTTTCTTTCTTGGAGGCATTGTTATTATTCGGGTGGGTTAATCGACGATTTTTTTTTTTGAATCGACGAAGAACGGTTGAAGAACGATGAAGAAAAAAAAAAATTCAAAACCTAAACCTAAGTCTCTGCCGGAAATCAAATAAAAATGGGGGATATATGTTTAGGATTTTGATTTTAATGTTTTATGGGAAAGGGTATAACAATATTTTCATAAACATTTTTAATTAACCAAAGGGCATTTTAGTACTTTCATAACATTTGGTCACCCCTTAGCAGAAATCATGGGGTGGGGGAAGTAATCAATATCCCCCAATTAGACTGAACATCCCCCAATTGCGCGTTCCTTATTAATTGGTTATGATGAATGATTTATAAAAATTTCATTTCCCTTGATTAATGTAATAAATAAATAATTTTACTAAAATTATATCAATTGAAATTATTGATGTTTGTTTCTCATAAGTGATGGTTGTAATTGGGAATAAAATAGAAATTGATATCAAATAGAAATTGTGCCTGTGCCGTTACGACAAGGGTTAAGCCCTAGTATATATATATATATATATATATATATATATATATATGAAACCCAAATTTAGTTATAAATAAGATATGATTACGTTATTAGACTTTCATTTAAGTTAATTTAATTTTTACGATTCAAGTTATCATCACTTTCTAGTTTTTTTATTTGAAAAAGTGAAGGTTATATTGAAAACAAAAAGTATTTACAGATTACACAACCAGGAACAGTTCACTGACTAAATGTGAAGCACTGTATCCCACTGAAAGATAACTTGATTTACAGAAAAATCCTTGAAGACATTGTCCTCAGACAACCAAAGCATAATTGATTGCTTAATAATGATAACAAGTTCTTCAACTTCCTTAGCCCTGCCTCCAAAAGCTCGATTACCTCTTTCCTTCCACAAGTGCCACATTACTGCATATAAAACTTTCCACCAGACTAACTTACACTTGCCATTAAGATTATTGCATCTCCAGGCTTCAAAATGAGTTCTCACTGAGTTTGATAACACCCAAGCTACTTTAAAAGCCTTAATGAAATGATTCCACACTTCCTGTGCATAATTGCAGTTCACAAAGAGATGATCTGCAGTTTCCTCATGAGTTTTACAAAATAAGCACTTGTCATCTTGGACTTGAACTCTTCTATGTTTAAGCATACTTCTAGTAGGAAAAGAATCATCAAAGTTAGCCCATAACATGAAGCTTACCTTTGGTGGAATGTTTTTTCTCCAAAGAAACCTCCCAAAATTCCATAATGTATCATCTTCCATCTGCCAATCATAACACCTCTTCACAGAAAAACCATCCAGAATATCAATTTGATCCTCCTCACCATTCAAATTGTGCACAGGGCCCAATTTATTGCAAAGCATGTCCCATTCCATTTGCTCCAATTGAGTTAGTCTTCTCCTGCTATTACAAACTAGCCTCCCTTCTGAAATCATATAAAAAACAGAAGCATTTTTATTTCTGCTAGCTTTATAAACTGCATGGTACCTATTCTTAATTGGCCCAAGTGAAGTCCAGTTATCTAGCCAGAACCTTGTAGCTCTTCCATTGTTTAACTTAAAAGTTACCTTCTCTTGTAAAAAATTTGTAGAACTGAGAATATTCTTCCACATGCTTCTCCCTTGGTTTGTTGCATCATCAGATGGCATATGCACCTTCTCATTGTTGTGCAACTTCTGTTGGAAAACTCTTCTCCATAAAGATCTTTTCTCCCTGGCATACCTCCAAATCCATTTATCCTTCAAAGCTCTGCTTGTACATCTCAGGTCCTTAACACCCAAACCGCCCAAAGATTTTGGTCTGCAAATTTTAAGCCAAGAAACCCAACACATCTTTCTTTTGACCTCAGTAGAATCCCATAAAAAATTTCTCATCAGTCTTGTGAGCTTCAGCTCTACTATAGCAGGCATATGAATCAAAGAAAGAAAATAAATTGGAAAACTAGATAGACAACTCCTTATTAGCACCAACCTACCAGCCTTAGATAAGAACTTCCTCTTCCATGTAGCTAATTTCTCCTCCATCCTTCTAATAACATCATCCCAAACTGAAATGCATTTAGCTGTAGCCCCAACTGGCAAGCCTAAATATTTAATAGGCAATTTCTCCACCTTACAACCCAGTTCCAAAGCAAGTTCTTTAACTGAGTTATCTGCACCAATACTAACCATAGAACTTTTTTTCCAAATTTAGCTTCATACCTGTTAAAGCTTTAAAAGAAGTAAGAATAAGAAGTAATCTTCTGATCTCATCCACAGTAGCATCAACAAATAACAAAGTGTCATCTGCAAACTGTAAATGAGATATCATTAAGCCACCTTCAACCACCTGAAAACCATGTAATTGTTTCCTCATTACTGCATCATCAATCAACTTAGAAAGCACCTCAACCACCAACAGAAATAAAAAAGGAGACAAAGAATCTCCTTGTCTTAACCCTTTGGATGGTTTAAACTTCTCAGTGGAACTACCATTCACCAAAATTGATATATTAGATGCAGAAATACACCAATTCATCCAACTAATCCACTTCCTGCCAAACCCATGCTTCTCTAAAATCCTCATCAAAGATTTCCACTTCACATTATCAAATGCCTTCTCCATATCAATTTTACATATCACCCCTGGCTTCTTCTCCTTCAACCTACTATCAATGCACTCATTTGCAATTAACACACCATCCAAAATTTGCTTGTCTTTAACAAATGCACCTTGATAATCTGAAACCAATTTATGCATCACCTTCTTAAGTCTGTTAGCTAGTACCTTAGAAAGAATCTTATAAGCACTTCCTAACAAACTCAATGGTCAAAAGTCCCTTGGAGAACATAAATCTTCTTTTTTGGCACTAAAGAGATAAAAGAACAATTCATTCTCCAGTCCCATGAATCATTGTTGTGAAATTCCTCCAACAGTTTCATAACATCATCCTTTATTATATGCCAACCATGCTTATAAAACTCCATAGAGAACCCATCAGGTCCTGGAGATTTGTTAGCACCAAAACACTTTATGACCTGAAAAACTTCTTCTTCTGAAAACTCCTTCTCCATTTCTTCTCTTTCTTCCTCCTCCAAGCTATGAAAGGACAAATTGTCTAAAGAAAAAGCAACATCACATTTTTCAGTAAACAAATCTTCAAAATAATTCCTCATCTCCACCTTAATGCTATCCTGATCAAAGCACTCCACTCCTTCAATATCCAATTTCATTATAGTATTCCTTTTCTTCTTTGCATTAGCAATTCTGTGAAAGTAAGAAGAGTTAGAATCTCCCCATTTAAAATTATTTTGCTTTGCTCTTGCATGCCACTTCCTAGCCTCCATGTCATTTATATTCTTCAACTTCAACAAACATTTTAATCTCTCTACAAACTGAACCTCATTCAATTTTAGAGTTTCTTCCATTTGATCCAACAAATCAATCTTCTCTTCTAAAATCTTCTTATCTCTCTTCACAGACCCAAACTCCTTTCTACTCCAATCTTTCAAGAAATTTTTTAAATTCTGCAACTTCTTAAAAAAAACAAAACTTGGCTTCCCTTGATATACCATAACATTCCACCATTCCTCCAATTTCTTTAAGAAATCTTTATGAAGAAGCCAACTGTTTTCAAACTTAAAATATGGTTTGCACTTAATATTAGGTTTATTCATCATCAAAATTGGCTTGTGATCAGAAGTGACTCTAGTAAGAGCCATTTGAACCGCATCAGGAATCAACAAATCCATATCCACAGTTAACATAAATCTGTCTAACCTGCACAATAAAGGATCTTCCTGCATATCTGACCAAGTAAATGCACCACCCACCAATGGTAAATCCACCAGTTCCTGCGACCAAATAAAATTGTTAAGAAAACCATTATTCCTACTATCTCCTTCACCTCTATTTCTTTCATCTTCAGACCTCACAGCATTAACATCACCAGCAAAACACAGTGGACCACTCCACCAATTCCTTACTTCAACCAAATCATCCCAAAATTCAGCCCTCTCATTATAACCACAAGGAGAGTAAAGGTTACACACCACCCAAAAAAACACCATTAGATTTTGATTTGAACACAGTTGAAATTGTGTTATAACCCATCCTTTCATTTTCCTTCACTAACTTATTAGTGCTCCAGATTGTAAGAAGACCTCCACTGCTACCAATAGAAGGGAAAAAAAGCCAATCAAACTCATCATCATACCACAATTTTCTCACCAACCACCTATCTATGTTCATAATTTTTGTTTCCTGAATCAGACACAAATCACATTTTTGAGAAAAAATAAGATTTCTCAAAGCATTCATCTTATCAAATGCATTCAGCCCTCGAACATTCCAACTTATGATTTTAAGATCCATTAACAACCTCAATTTGCGTCTGCATCTCCGTAGTCACCTCCAATGGCCCTGTACCTTCAATTTGAACCAGTGCCAGCTCCTTATCCCACTCCCCATCTAGCTTCTCAACTGCCAAAGCATTTCTTTGTTCATTCACCTTTTTGAATCTCTCCTTATACTTCACTACTTGTTTCATAACCACCTCCTTCAGTAATTCCTTGTCTCCATCACAAACACCACCATAAGCACAACAATGAATAAGCATTAGTTCATCCGCCTCCATTACCTTTTCCATGCTCTCAGTATGAGAACATTGAACATCCCCCAGCTTCAACACAACTCTATTCTCCAGATCCGATAACATATTCATCTCCACCACCTCCTCATTACCCCTATTCAAGTGTCCTTCATTCCCATTACTGCTTCCTTCAACTTCTAAAACAGTAAATGAGTTATTAGATAACCTCGAATTTGAATTCAACATTTCCTCCCTAACGGTCAAATTTTGACCATAAACAACCATTTGACTTGGGTCGGGTCTTGACATATTAGCCCTCCGTATGTAAGTCCATTTTCCTGACCCAGCAATATCTGATCCAGTTCCCTTCTCCATCTGAATCGCTGACTCACCATCTGACTCATCTTCTGACTCATCTTCTGACTCTTCTTCTGACTCGTTATTCAAACCTTCCATAACTAACTCCTTGTTTCGTTCCAAAAGACTTGTATCAACAGCATTTTGAATTTTTAAAACTTCCATAATAGCCGAATCAAACCTCCTTAATTCCCGACTATAATCATGATCATTCAACTTGAATTTCTCCTCATAATCCAGATCCCACTCCACCGTCATCACCGTCTTCTCCCCGCCTATCTCCGATACCAACACCGCCGGAATCTTACTGAGATCACCAGTCACCGCAATTCTGAAAAACTGACCACCCTCAAGCTTCAATGTTTTAGTTGCAATTTTAGAAAACCCACCATCAGATATTTCATTACCAATCTTATAAAGTGTATCAAAGTTCCATTTAGACCTGTGTAAACCCCTTAATTTAAACCACTGCATCACATTTGTAGTTTTACCCAAATCAAAATTTCTACCTTTAAACTTATTAGATTGATTATTATCCAACTCCTTTTGTTCTCCCCTGCTTATTGACTGTGTCTTCTGACTTTTAATATTACCTCCCCATGTTGAGAAAGTGATTTGAACCCCTTTGTAATTCCATTTTCTAGGAGTCCATATCTTAATCCACTCCTGCTCTTCTAACTGAATCAAACCCTTCAAATGAGAGTTGGCCTTTATCTCCAAGAATCTGTAAATACCCATCATCTTCTTTATAAACACATCCACCTGATTCCAACTGATCTTCTTAGATACCTCCACTAATCCCATCCTCTGAATTCTTGATTTTACCGAAACCCTCTCACCTGCCATTACCAGTGGAAAATCAGCCTGTGTTGGTCTTTGTTGAATAACCTCCTTCAAACCTGCCTTCTCCAAATATAAATCCAGCACCTCGGCCAATATTGACCAGCAACTCTTATTATCACCACTTGGAATACAAATACTCACAGCTCTATTTGCATCACCTTCTCTGTGTCTTGAGATTCTTATATATTCACCTCCTTCATTTTTCTGTAGTTTAAACACAAAAGTGTTTTCACCATCTGCCTTTTCATACGTATTTTCCATATTTTTTCCTTTATGAAAAGCTTTGAGATTCGAAATAACCCAAAGTGATAGATCCCTTGACAAAGTAATCCAAGCTCGTACTCCTCCCCAGCCCCTCTCTAGAACTTTCACCCGCTCCCTATTCCCCAGAGTTTCCATAGTAATCTCAAAACTCTTACGCTCCAGTTGAATCAATTTTCTCCATGCATCTACTTTCTCTCTGTCTCTTGCTCTCATGCTCTCTCTCTCTCATGCTCTCCACCAAGTTGTCTCATCATCACTTTCTAGTTGCCAGTGGTCTTTCACAGTTCAAAAAAAAAAAAAAAAAAATCCCAATTATCACCGTCACTATATAGTTCTACCATCATTGTTTTGTTTAGGTATTAAATTCTTATTCCTTAACAAGTTTCTTTGGGATTAGAAACTTATATACGGACTAAATCATAATTTGTGGATGTATGGTGCAACATGAAACAACAACCATGTGTACTGTTTTTTATATTCTTGGTGAGACCAAATTATCACCCATTCACGATGATTTATTTGATGGGTTTGTTTTAGAATTCGAAATTGTAGGTAAAGAATTATAAAAGGAGCTAAATACACATGCAAAAACATATATTTTCATTCACAGGAACACGCACAATGTTTGTAAAAAGGCTTGAATAACTAATTTCTTTTCACATGAGAACCACTTGAACTCTTATTTCACACGTTCTCGACAATGCCAACACCTGAAAGTATACACTTATAGTAATATTAATTATTAAAATGTTCTATCTTTAATAAGGAAATTTATTTTTTCACTTAAATAATGGATGATAATTTGTGTTTTCACCGGGGATTACGTGATAGTTGAGATTTTCGCATGAAATAAATGTGAAAGTTTGACCTTTCATTTTAGAAATGAATGGTGATAGTTGGATTTTTCACTTGAAAGTTCCGATTTGCGCCAATTTATCATTTTTTGTGATTAGTGATAACATCAATTTTCACCAAAAGTGTTTCGGTTTTTCACTTAAATTTATAGTTTTAACCTGATAGAAAAATCGAATGGTTAGAAAAACAAATAAAATGTATAAACAATCAAATAACAAAATTAGGTTTCAGGCATTACCGAAACTAAAGATTAAGGAGTCATCAAGAATGAAAAGAAAAATGCAAACAAATGAGTGATAACTTTTTTAATCGGAATATAAGTGATTTGTTATCACACGGTAATTTTCATTAATGTTGATGCATATAATGGCGAATTTTGATTATCCTTATCTAAGCCTAATTAATCGGTGAGTGAGACTAAAAATAAGATAGCTAGTAACGCTTATAGATACGTCCATAATGACCGTGAATTAATGATTTGCTTCTTCTTTCACTAGTGGATAATAGAGTTTTTACCACTTCATGGGATTTACAGAAACGACTGTTGTTGGGCTGACGTACTTATCCATGTTGTGCGCCACATTTGTTTTACTAAAAAAAAAAACAAAAAAATTAAACCTGTTCTGATCATAGTGGTTTTATAGAGGGGTATTTTTGAAAAAACGATCAACCCTCTCACAGCTGTTAACTAACTTGCAAAACGACTGTGAGAAAAAGCATGTTTTATGATCCATGCTTTAGGCACGATTTTTCATGCCAGAACAATGGTTGGATGATAGACTAAATTCGACCAACGGTGATAGATGGAAATTCTCGTTTCTATCGCCTGACTCTATATATCTCTTCTCTCTCTCTCACACCATTATCTTTTCCTTTTCTCTCAAAGAAAAAACTCAGAGATAAAAAAAAAATCAAAGAAAAAAAAATGATCACAGATTAAAAAAACCTGGCTAGCAAGTGATTCAAAACACTATTTCTCTTCAAAATCTATAAACCCCTTTTCTCAAAACCCTATTTCTCTTCGTATCTTCAAAATCTATTTTCTTCAAAACCTTAATTTCGATTTAATTCTCATCACGTAATGTTATGGTTTTACAAAGTCAATGTTCTTGTTTTGTTTGCAATTTCTTGGATGTTAGGGTTTGAATTAATTTTTTGTGTTTTTCTTTTTAATGTAGAAGTCCTTCAGGTGCAGTGGGATTAATCTTCAGGTATAACAACTCCATCTCTTTGATCCGATTTGAATTTCTTAGAGGTTAATTTGGTAGTGGATTATCCAATTCCTTTATTCAATTTCTTTGTTAGGGGTTTAATTGAAGTTCCTTTATTTTTTATATTGTTTAGACTTCAGGTGCAGTTGAATTTCTCAAAGATCTTCAGGTATAACATCTCGACCAAAGTTTTGTTTTAATATTTTCTATGGTTTCGGAATCTTGATATCTAGCTTTCATACTTTACTTTGATTCGTGTTTAGTGTTTTATCATGATGTTCTTATAGTTGAAGTAGGATCTTTTCCACGTTCTTACAGTTGGGATTTGATTTTGTGATGAAACCTCATGTTCTACTTTGAGGTAGTTATTTTCAAGTTATGGAATTGTGTTTGTATAGCATGAATTGATTATATTGATGATCTTCTTCATTCTATCATGATTTGTTATGATTTAGTTGCATAGATAGAAATATTATTTAATTGCAAAGATTTGTCCTTGGTCCTTGGTTTCAACATAGTTAGGCTCAAAAGTTCGTTTAGCTTAATTATTGCACCACCTTTCGCTATTTAACTAGGAAATTTAAGAATAGGGGAGCCTCCTTTTGTCTAGTAACTAAATTAGAACCAAATAAATCCATAGAGCATGTTCCAACATTGCCAGTACTAAATATCATCCTCTTATAATCAAATTAGTTTCTCCTAAAGTTCTGGGGAACCCTACCATCGTACTTGCAATAATATCACAAAAATGAAGATAGTGTGTGTCTGGACAAGTTAGAATACAAGTGGGACTAGAAGCAGCAATGCAGTCTCATTGTGTAGATTTTATTTATGGCTATTTAATGTCTAAATGAACCAGAATATAATTTCTTCCTACGCGTGACTGGCAATGCATTTTCAAAATCCATGCCATATGTTAAAGTCTCATTTATCTGGCTCTTTCGTCCACCCTCATGACCTACTACTGGTATGGCTCCATTTGCAATTAACGAACTTAAGTTAGCAAATGAAAGCTTGGTCCCTGTATAACATTATTAAAAAGTTTAAAACAAAACAAATCATGTTAATCACTACTAATTCCGCATGTACTCAGAAATTTTCAAGAAGATAAATACAACATCCACGATAATCGAATGCCATTTAGTTTGGAGTTTAGTTTTGTACTTAATATGCTATTGATAAGTTGCTTTGAACCACTGCTGCATTGTTTAGATCATTAGATGTATATGGCTAGATATCAATCTCTTACATGTAGGTTTTGTATCATACCAGTGTTGCAGTTTTGGTGTTGTTGCTTATTATGGGTTTTTTTATCAGATAATATTGCGGAGGTAGGTTGATCTGGTTATATATTGTTGTTTTGGAGATAAATTTATATTGTTGTATTGTATAATAAAATTGTTACTAACTAATTTTATATATCTGATGATAGGTACTTGGTTGTGATGGAAGGGGTGTTGTTCGAGGCTTGGGTGGTGGGGTCTCAAAAACTAAGTTGCGTGCATCTACAGTTAGTAGAGAGCAGTTGCGTAAGGAAAAATTAAAGACTGCTTCTGTAGAAAATCATGTTTGTAATCTTGAGGAGACGGTTGAGGATCTAAGAGCCTTCATACGTGTCAACCCTGGCACCAACAATCCTAATAATACTCAGGTCATATATATTCTTAGCACCATTAGTTAGCATTGGAAAACAATGAATGAACCTTGGTCTGATTTTAACTAAAATGATTAACTTAAAATAATTAGTTTGGATTGTTTCTTATTATTGGATGTTTTTTTATTTATATCCAATGAATGTGGATGGTCAAAGAATCCAGTATGCCGTATTAAGGAATATGCACAATGGCTAAAGGTGGATATGATGCATGTAGAAAAGAACTTTGCAGAGAACTTGTTTGGAACTTTCATGAACCACAAGGATAAGTCTATAACTACACAATATGAGGTCGATGAAGGAGCGCGCCATTGGATGGAGTTCATTCCTGAGGGTAAGCAAAAGTCTTATAAGTGTCATGGAAAGGTAGCATTGCATGGTGAAGTTTACGAAGGTCCAGAACCGCTAATTCACAAGGAAAACCATACCAGTTAACTTCCTTACAGCATCAAAAAGTTCGTATTGAATGCTTGAATTTTTCTTATTTTTATCTACTCTATGCTTGTGAATGATTGAATTTTTCTTATTTTTTTCTTCTCTATGCTTGAATGCTTGCATCACTTAGTTGAATTATTTATTAACAAGTCAGATTGCTTGACATTAGTATTTGTGTTGCAAATTGTAGGAGAGATCTTCCTTTAGACTTAGCAGAAGGAGCGCAAGGCTATTTATTCTTATCATGGAGAAGATATTCTCTAAGAATGAAAGGCTGCAAGTCTTATTAAACTTATTACGGAAAGATGGACCAAAATCTGTAATAATCTTTGCCAGTGAGCATGTGTGTGTCTAATCATGATAATGTTTTATTGGTAATAATTAAAAATGTATATTGCTAAAAGATAATGGATAAAGAAACAAGTTTCAGTGAAGAAAGTAAGCCATCTAGATGTTGCGTAGAGGATGAACACTTTCTTCTTATTTTATATATGCAGTCTGAGAAATAAAAGAAAGCTGGAAATGCTCTGTCAACTACTGCTTCTTATGGTAATGATGGTTCGGAGATTTCACTTCTAGAAAAGGACGTGAATTTCAATGCAAGAGAAGCTACACTATCAGTAAGTAACCCTCAATGCATAAGTTGCTAAAAGTACAAGTGATGATTTTCCAATTCCATATAGTAGCTTAAAAAGTTTTAGTTATATGGTTATTTTTTATCGGAAAGCATGTGTGAATGGTGGTTTTTACTTGAGTGATGATGTTTTCATTTTTCCATCCTAGGGAAAAAATTTCTTGTACACAATTAAGACCATCCTAAAAACGTAGGAATTAAGGCAACGTGGAAACTGCTTGTTTGATGGATGTCCTTTTTTTTGTTACAAGGTATCCTACACCAGCAGAATTGATTATCCAAAGTTAGATTCATGGCTTATAATTGTCATTATATTGCAAGGACACTCAAATCAAGGTTTGTGTGTCTCATTCCGATTTTTCTTTTTCAATGTATTTCAGTTATTCAATTCCATGAAATTGTGGAAGTGTATGTTGCTGATTTAGGCAAAGGCATATATTTAAGGATCTGTTAAAAGAGATTTGCTTAAATCCAATATTTTAATTCTCTTTGTTAAGAGCCTTGACCTTGAAACGTTATCTATTAAAGATGTGACCCTAACTAATGAGAGTTAGTATCATTTTAAGGTGATAAACACTTACTAAGTTGTATTGATGGGAATGTTATACTTTTTTTTAATTCTCATTGTTTGATGTTGCAGGTGTGGATTGGTTGGTCTTTAAGCTATCATCGGATGCACATAACTAGTACTATGTCCTGACAATTTGTAAATGTCATTGACAATCATTTTTCAACCCTTAGCAAGAAAACCACAGTGTTGTCTCCTGAAGTACTTATTGGTGCAGGAATTCCTTGTTGCAGGTGATCTTTTTGTACTGATATTAATTAGAATGTTTCCTTTTTCCTTGTGCGTAATTTGTATTTGTATAATCCTGATGATGCATTCTTGGTCTCAATTGTAAGTGTAAGTTATTTTTTACATTGATTGAATTCATTTCAAATTAAATTGATTCATTTTCTTCCATCACTTCGTGATATGAATGATTAATAGGGAGGTAAAGCATTAAGTTTATCATTGGTTAATAGGTAATACTATGATGTTAGGACTTTTTTTATTAAACCTCTAACGCCAAACTTATTTTTTCTGCAGGATAATATTCCGTTCAGTTGGGGGGCTCAGTTCATCTTTTTGTTGGTTTTAGTTTTGTTTCTTTAATGTCTGTAGGCTGGGTTCCAGTGATGGTAAAAAAAAACAAATTTAAGAATGCTCAAGTATAATTATAACTTATAATTGTGTGAATTCAGTACTTGTCTAAAATTTTGTGGGTTTTTTTTACATAACTATCAGCTCGATTAATGTAAATCGAGTTACTGTTGTAAACATATTTCGAATTTGGATTGAATAGTGAATTTTTTGTTATCAAATGAGCATCTATTAAATTTCAGTTTAGTGAATTTCAAATTTTATGCCAGTCAGAAATAAGTTGGATGAATTAGATTTTCTAAATTTTAATGAATTTCAAATTTCAGGCCAGTGAGATGAAAAACTAGTCAGACTGGGATTCAGACGAATCAGATTTTTAAAAAGTATTCAGCCCATATAAACCACTTCTCAAAACTGGCGATTAACTTTTATATTTTCTAATTTAAAACTTTAGAAACCACTGTGAATATCAGTGTTATCGATTGACTGTCAGATGAAGCCGTTTTTTTAAAGATTTCAACTTCTGTGAGACACAACCGTTTTGGAAAAAACCACTCCCAGATTCCAACTGATGACACAGTCGTTTTTGATGATATTACCTCTTGTCTTGATAGTGGTTTAACTTCCATTTTCCACTAGTATTTGTTTTTTTAGATTTTGTTTTTGTTAATCTGGCAGGAAATTAGTTGGAAGCCTAGCAACAAGCTGAGCTCTAACCCCCTTTTGAATAACCGCTCCTAATCTATGAAAAAGATATTCGCCAGCCCGCATATTAACATCATGACTAGCTATATAATTACGCAAGCACTTCAAAAAATCCATGGTATCGTCACCAAGCTCTCCTAAGGTGTTGAAGGCAAGTATCCCAAAACCATAACCTTGTGTCGTGAACTTCTCCAGATATTTGGAATTCTTTCGAGAAACAACATTCTTGATAACAAGGCCCGGAACAAAAGTACGCACCCCACCTCCAGTAAAGGGTGAAAACTCCAGTCACGTTAAAGAAAATGTCCCGTCCATTGTTCCAGTTATGAACAAGAATATCATCTGGTCTCAAAGCAGTGCCATTATTGAACAGAAACCCCAAGTCAACCTGCTTCCTTGCTGGCACCCCCCCCCCCGATAACACATGTCAGCAAAAGTATCCCGCACCAAATCATGTCTAAACTTAAGACCAACCTTATTTGCACAATGTAAGGCATGATCCCCAAAGACATCCATCTCCCTTTTAAAGAAAGGGAAGGAACCATCCACCTCAAGCACAATACTCCTTTGATTATCTTAGGAACATCATTCTCTTTAATACAACAAGAAACTTCTCTATGCAGAATTGCACTAAATGCAGAATCTGTAACAATATGATTACTAGGAGCTTCCTGGAAAGTTGGAAGGAAGGCCCAAGACTTCCTTTGTTATTCTGATCAGTGGCTATTAACTTGTGACTCTTAAGAATCTCCAGAAGGAATTTAGTTGTCTGCCACGAGTTGACAGTGAAATATGAAAGGAAAGTGTATGATTAAAATTGTTTTACATTTTAGTAACTCAAGAACTGATAAAACAAATGTAAACCTAAATGAGGGTACATTTCATTTGTGTGTAACAAGCTAAGTTAGATCTAACGGTTGCAAGATATTAGCTTGGTTGAATCAGGTTTTTTATCTAACGGTGATTATTGAATGCTTTGTTACCATGGTAACTTGGATTGCAAACCCTGATTTGAAAACTATATAAAGGAGAGCTCTAACAATTGGGAAACCTAATAACCACACCCCATGTGTGTTACCAGTTGCATAACTAGAGTCGATTCTCCTTTAACCTTAGGTTTATTTTCGAGACCCTGTAGGTTAACGACTTGAAGACTTCATTGGGATTGTGAAACCATACTCAACTATTTTCTTTGTAGTTGCGTGATATGATCTTTCTGTTTTTATCGTGATTGAGTGCAATCGAAAGATTGTCTTGAGATTTATATCTCCCATAGGAAAGATAGAAAAGTAGTCACAAACACCTCTGTCTCATCTTTTGTGATTCCACAATAACTTGTTTTAGTAGTCAATTAAGTTTATTGTGAGGTGATTGATAATAATAGGTTGTTCTTCGGGAATATAAGTCTGGTTTATCAATTGGTTCCTGTTCACCTTGATTTATCAAAAGACGAAATAAAACCCGTAGGTACTTCTGTGGGAGACAGATTTATCTATTCCTATAGACTTTTATATGTGATACAGATTTGTTTATCAAGTCTTCGACTTTGGGACGTAACAACTCTTAGTTGTGGGTGAGATCATCTAAGGCAATCAAGTGCGTAGTATCATGCTGGGATCAGAGACGTAAGGTGCACAACTATACCTTAAATCAGTGTGATATTGATTAAGGTTTAACTATAGTCCAGTCTGAAGTTAATTTGTAGTAGACTAGTGTCTGTAGCGGCTTAATACAATGTGGTGTTCAAACTGGACTATGTCCCGAGGTTTTTCTGCATTTGCGGTTTCCCCGTTAACAAAATTCTGGTGTCTGTGTTATTTTTTTCCGTATTATATTTTGTTATATAGTTGAAATATCACAGGTTGTGCGTTAAGATCAATCAATTAGAATATCCAACCTTTGGTTGTTGATTTACATTGATTGACACTTTAACATTGGTCTTTGGTACCATTCAAGTAATTCCTCTTATATTTAATCGGGATCACAGATTTCTATTTGTCGATTGCAAATTGAATTAAGAGTTAGAGATATTTACATTCTTTGATATACTTTATTCTAGATTGAGTCTGACTATCTAGTTGATTCTATAGAAAGTATATTGGAGTAAGTTCTCTCAGATTGCCAAACGAATTGTTGGGTGTTGATGTTAGACCCCCGCATTTTCAACATCCCCTCAAATTAAATGAGATAAAAGCTTTGAACTAGAGCAATTCTGTAGAGGACAAGTGGCAGGACTCTATTGGTCAAAGCATTATAATTTGAATTACACTCCTTTTACACCATATATTTAACTGGCTTTTATAACACCATTAGCGAAAACGTGGGTATACAACACTTATGTGAGTATTTACAGCTAATTAATTACTTACACTTGGTTTACACCAAATACTTAACTGGACGTTACTAACGCCAGTTATGTAGACAATACATCCGTCCGTCAAGGTCAAGACCTTACTCTTTTCTGATCAAACTTACTATGGCAAGTCCATAAACAAGAGATATCGAAACTGAAGTTTTCTTCTTCCTCCTTTCCGAGTTCACAAAGAGGTTTGGTGGTGGTGTTCATCAAATCAATCACTAAAGAAGTGGTCTTTGTTCTACTAAAGGTACATGAGTTATTCTTCTTTGCTAAAGTCGTAGTAACAATCGATGATTGAGATAAACTTTCGGAAAAGAAATTTTTCCTTGGAGTTAGCTGCTGGTTTGGATTAACGAAATGTCACACGAATTATTCTAATCCCCGTATGCAATTTTTATTTAACATCTATGAACATAAAGTTGGATTTTGATTAAAATTGTGATGAAGTTTTTGGTTAGATATTTGGTGGTTGATTTGGTGAATGTTTCTAATGAGTTTTATGAGATTAATGAGTAATGTGAGTCATTGGGTTTCAGTACAGTTCGATTTTGCAGGGAATTTTAGCAAAACATATGTGATAGAGTTATCTCCATCACCATCTTAAAGAACGAATATCAAGTGTTTGTAATAGTGCCTAAATCATCAGTTTTTCACCAAAAGTTGTTGCTGTAATCAATAGTTCTAATAGGTGTTGCCATGCGGGTTATGTGGTTTAGTTATGGTGGTTGTTCTTGGTAGATTAAGAAGGTTTCATAGCAATTAAAACAACCAAGAACATTGTTGTTAAACATAACTTCTCTGGTTATCTCATTCAAGTAATTTATATAGCCGGCATTGTGGAGTTGAAGCTAAGAGTTCTAAACTTTGGTTTTTGTTTTATCATTCTTTCTTAATTACCAAGTTAGATAGCGGTCCTTCAGTAGATAGTTTAGGATGGCGTCCGTGTCCTAATATGCTTTTAAAGCAGTGGCAAACTGTAATGACAAAATATGTGATTATGGATTTCTCTATATCTTATTCGTCTTCCATTATTTCTTACTATTATGTTGTGACAAATTGGAAGGAGAAAATAATACTTTTGAACTTTGAAGCTTCCTATATAAAGCTTAAAGACAACCCAAACAATCTGGTGGAAGATGATGGACTAGGTAATGCAGAAAAGCAAATTATATGAAAGCACCTTATCTAGACTGCATCGCCACACTATTTTTTCATACTTGGGATGCAGGGAAGCAAGGAAGTGAAAAATCATAAAAAAGTGTTTCGTTTGCCATTAGTAACCTTGGCCTGAATTTGGATACCGAGTTTACCATTACAGGCATTCCATACGCTACTTATTACTCCGTAAATTTTGTTTTATGATTTGTATATATTGTAATCATTGTTTCTACGATAATTAGGCGAAATCACTTTTTTTTTTTGCTTCATATTCTGAAAACTTATATGTAAATGCACCATAATAAACTCCGCCACATATTAAGCTTTTTGACTAGGCTTCCGCTATCTACTAATTCATTTCTCTCACCACTGATACATCAGCTTCACATAACACATTCCTTTAGTATCAAAATGATTTTATAACAATACCTTAAATATGCTTTATTCTTTGTAGTATAAGGATCTCATCCATAATTTTGAAACCCTGAAATTCAAATGTAATGACTATTTAGACATATACTTTTATGTAGGTTTGTTTTCCATAGTGGACTAAAACTACTAAAGAGTGAATTGAGAACGTGAAAAAGAAGGAAGAGTGGATGGGAGAGTGGTGGTGGTGTTGTGGGATCTGGTGGACTTGGTGATACACTAACTCTGAAGTCTAAAGCTCTTGGAATTTTGAGAGTAGAAAATGCTATTGAATGTTAGTGCCAGAGTAAACCTCAATACTTGCTCAATGCTTTTATTTTTTGCATTAGTTTCAAGAGCTAACGAATCCAAGTGAATTTTTCTTTTGATAGGGTTGCGACTTGCGAGCAATGATAGCAAGTCAAGTCATCCCATGATTGCTTCACTGCTGGATTTCGGGGGTTCAAACCCTATTAAACCAATCCCAGAAACTATGTTAGAATATTAAAATTTTCTCGGGGAATAAATCTCCAAAGAAATGGATGGGAAAAATATTTATGTTGGAAATAATAAAGTGGCAGTATTTATACTTACGCCCATAATTCTTATAAACTTTCTTTGTAAATGAGAAAATGAGATTAAGTACGTATTCCTATCGGACATATAGATAGGCATATATAGATAGACGAGACGGGGCCGTGCGAAGCTCTACCACACCAAATAAAAATTATTATTGAACAAGTTCGTATCACGGGTTAAATATGTCCGATGCGTATGACAGAGCACATGCATTGTGAAGTCAAGCCACACCAAATAAAAAATCCTAAGCGACGGGGCGAGGCGAAGCCGAGCCACACCAGATCAAAAATCATAAGCAACTGGGCGCAGCGAAGCTTCGCAACACCAAATAAAAATGCACGACGAGGGGAAGCCAAGCCACATCACACCAATCTAAAAATATGGTTAAAAGTAAAAAATGATGGTAGATGGTTTTCGGGTCCTCCCGGTGCGTAGCACGAGCACAAAATCTAGTTACCAAATTACAAACACAAGCAAACAAGATTAACTCGCACCCGGTGCGTGGCACGGGTTACTATCTAGTTATAAAAAGAATATTGACATGCTGAATTCTAATTATGCAAAAAAGTTCTGAATCAGTTATATACTTTCTCAATAAATCTTCATATCCAAAGATCTGATTGATATGTAAAAATATTGGTATGTAAAGATCTGATTAATGTGATTTTTGTATAATAAATATTGATATCCAACAAACTGATTGTCATGTCTTCTTTATAATAAATATTAATATCCGCAGATCTCATTGTGTTTTGTGTGTTGTAACAAGTGGCATTCCTTGTGTCATCTATATGCATGAGCTTAATACGAATTAATAAGAAAATATTTTCTTTTACTTTAAAAATATAAAATAAATAAATAATGAGATTTTGTTTTCTCAACGTGGTATTATAAATTGAAGTTTAAGGTTGCAATTGTCCTTTCCATCAAAAATCATTTCAGTTCAAAAATGGGGAATTATTTCTTCATTTTCCTTGTAACAATCACCTATGTTTCGTTACTATTAAACTCGAACATCGCAGTGAATTTAAAGAAAGGGTTTAGTATGAAAATTATTCATACAGACTCTAAAGAATCACCTTTTTATCCAGGTGACTCTTTGACACAAGACGAAAGGATGCAAAGACTCGTAGAAAAATCCAAATCTCAAGCATATTACATCGAGTCACAAATATTACTCCAGGGAAATTCAACTCGCTCCCCGAATATTGATGATCTATGTATGTCGTTAGCTTACGATCCAACTAGACTTTACATTGCAATGGTTAGTTTAGGTACGTTTCCTGGTAGGCGACAAACATTCATGAATTACTATTTGATAGTTGATTCAGGTAGTGATCGAACATGGATTCAATGCGAAGGTGCCACTAAATATTTCCGTCAAGATACACCACTTTATCCTTGGAGGTTATCAACTACATATCATCCCGTTCCTTGTAATACACATCCTCTTTGCAAGGGAGATAAGTGCAATGCTCTTGGCTAATGTACTTACTTATCAAGATATGTAAGTGGATCAGTCACATCTGGTATTGTTGCTGAAGAAAAATTCACTCTAGGCTCCGTTACCGGTGGCCTTGACAATATTAAACTACACATGGGTTGTGGTTTTCTCCAAGAAAATTTTGGATTTATTGGAAATAATCATTTAGCTGGCAAACCTGATCTTATTGTGGGAATACTCGGTTTATGATCTGGACAATGGTATTTTCCAAATCAGTTAGGTGTTGTTGGACAAGGTAAATTTTCTTACTGCTTCGAGATATTTAACTCGGAAATTCAGGGGTCAAACACATACTTAAGGTTTGGTGCAGATGCTATAATTGGAGGCACATGTCAAAAACTACATAGAAATCCTATTGTTGTGCCTAAATTTCGAACACAACTCTATTACTTAAATCTTGAAGATATTAGTGTAGGTAATAAAAAAGTAGGATTTCGCAGTGGTACTTTCGAGCTTAACAGTCAAGGAAAAGGCGGTACTATCATAGATTCCGGTTCTCCAATATCCATGATGTATAAAGATCATTTTGACAAAGTTGCAGATTTGGTGAAGGCACATTTTAACGAGCTTGGAATTGAATATATTGGTTCTCTACAAAATTTTGATGTATGTTTCCGTTTACGGGGAAGATTTGATATTAGTAACTATCCTTCCATAACACTTTATTTTCAACATGCGGAATATGTTATTCAAGATTATAAAGATAATTTCTTGATGGCAACCGTTGACACTGTTTGTTTGGGAATTTTCAGAGGGAATAGCACTAGTATGCCAACTTTTATTCTAGGAGCAATGCAACAAGCTAATAAACGAATTTTGTATAATATTATGGACCAGTCGCTCTTATTCGCTACAGAGTATTGTGAATTGGATTCATAAAGTATAATGCCACCTAATGCATGGAAGTGTCCAAGAATAAACTTATCCCGTACGGAATTTTTAGGAAAAATTAAAAAAGTGAAAATAACAATTTTCCAGAAATGGAGGTAGTATTTTAATTCTTGTAGTATTATATAAAAATATGTTTGTTTTGAATTTACAAGGGGAATTCACAAATATAGGCCCCTTTGTTTTCACTTTCTAATTCAGGCCCAATTTGTTTTTTATTTTATTTATCTTTCAAAAAAGGTAAATGAAATGGCGATATCCTTCACAAAGGCATTTATCTGGACTTATAAAGACATCTAAGTCCTTCATATTGCTGAGTTAACTGATCAGCTGCTGGTGTGATCCTTCATAACATTTCTTAAGAAATTTAAAGCTCAATAAGAGCTTCTCCAATGGCATGCATGTGGAGATAAATGTCAAATCCATCTAGGATACACATCCATTTTATCTAAAATCATTCTCCAATCCTGATGTCTTAAACCAATGTATAAATGACTTTGGGTAGACATTCACCTTGACAATGTCTACCGTCCTAGTCAGCTTTTACTTAATTGAATTGACTTTAATATATTAAATAACCATTTTTAGTTCTAATAGAATCTAATAAAATCTTAATTATGGAAAATAAAGTTTATACTATTTAAAAGAAGAGGTTACATGCAATATTGTTGGAGTTGGTTTTTTTTCTCTCCCTAATTTTAAGGAAAAAGAAGATTGAAGATGTCTTATTTGTGTTACCACATAGGAAACACACACAATGACCATTGGAGAAGCTCTAATTTTTTCTTTCCTACGAATTCGAGTTAAATAAACACCAATAACTCTTAAGAGTTTTCCCAATGGTTATTGTATGTGTATCATATGTGGCAACACAAACAAGACATCCTTCTTCGTATGTTTCCTTAATGTTAGGGAGAAAAATATTGACTCTAAGTTCTTATTTTGATTAGATGTAAATTTTATTTTCAATAATTATAAGATTTTATTAAATTTTATTACAACTAAAAATGATTATTTAATACACTGAAATTAATTTAATTAGGTAAAAGATGACTATGATGGGATGATACTTGATATCCTTTGTGTGAATTTCTTGGACTGACATATACATAGAGGATATCAACCCAAAACTAGGGCACATCATATAGCATATATATACATTGGTTAAAAACGTTAAGTTTATAGAAGTATTATAAGGGAACTTGATGTGTATCCTAATATATATACTTCACTTGACAATGCAGAAGCTCTAATCGTTCATAAATTCTAAAACATCTATCATTCTATCAAAAAATCAATGTCAAAGCCTCACTATAATCATCAATCTAACTATTCAAAAAAACCTAATTAAAACACACCCAGTAAAAAATAAATTGGAAAATGTTAAAGGATTTCAAAGACTTTCCAGACATACCAAGATTGATTTTAATGGAAACTTTGTTGGAAATTTAGGGTATGAAAACGAAACATCAATGGCTTGAGGGAATGTAATCACTTTACTTAAACTCCCACTCACTAAGAATTTATTGCGAGGTAGAATGCAAACCGTTTACCAGTATACAGTCAATCCTTTGTATGATCGACGAATCACCCTTGAACTCTAACTGGTATTTTCTACTCGTTTACGAAAGAGGCAGAAGAGTTAGAATAATGTGTGTGTCAAGTATTAATTGAAAAACCTTTATATAGATTACAAGGGATAACATATGTATAACACCATCATCGTGGACATGTCTCTTAGGTATCAATAATATCCATTCATTATGGACATGTCTCTTCAATTCCAAAACTGAAAACATATGTAAGTAACTAATGCCTCTTCAAGGCGAAATAGTCACATCTTTTTGTTTTTTTCCCTTCTTAATTTCAGGTTACATCTATAACTAAAACATTTATTTAATCTATACCCTATTTGAATATATTGATCAGATATTTAACAATCCCCCACTAGATTAAATATACAAGTGAAACGAGTAATGTGATGACTTTATGTATACACAAAGGTGTCATTACGATTAAACCCCTTACTTAGTGTATATGTTTCAAAGTTATTTCGAAGTTGAAGGTGGCCTTAGCTTTAAACCTCTTGTCCTATGTGACACAACCGAAATTACCACACACATAGAAACATCAATACCTATTTTGAGTTCGAGATTTGGTTAGAATTATTATGGCCTTATGCTTGCCTGGTTTCATGAGAAATCCTAAGAGGACCTCACTCTTATGAGAAGTGACACCACTTCTATTCTCACATAGGTGATCATTCTAGTTTTCTCGTCATTTTGAAAACTTTTTCACAAAGAATTGGATTTCATTAAGACTAGTAAATCAACCTCGATTCATTACGGTACACATCATCACTCACTTTTATAATTTGGGTTTCAAAACTTAACTATTAAAACTAATCACTTCTCGGTAAATTGTTTTTACCCATTAAATCGACGAACTAGTTATTTCCTAGTGGTTGGTCGGGTTACCATTACCGGTGATTAAGTAATTTGAGGTTACTGTTGATACATGAAAAATAATTATCCTTTAACAGGGCTAGGGAGCCCCTGAAGGGGAGGAAAACCCAACGTGAAACATGGGGGACTTGGGGACTAAGGCCCAAGTCCACTAAAAGGTATCCATATGATGGAAAGGATAAGGAGAGAATTAATAGAAAATGAGAAGGTTGTATTAGAGAAGGAGTGGTGTTAGTGGTAATTTTGGAAGTTTATGACATGTGGCGTGATGTCATAAAAAGTAGGGCTTTTGGGAAAGTCTATAAAAGTAGGCATATAGTAAAAAAGCAGGGGTCTAACAACCACACCCAATATTTCGATTAGCAATCTGTATGGACTAACACCAATATACTTTCAAGAGAATCAACTAGGCTCAATATTAATAAAGTATATCAAAGATTTATATACCTATTTCTTGATTCAATTCTTACTCAAGTAAATAGAAATCTTCGAATCAATTTCCAAAGATAAAAACTTGAATGGTACCAAAGACCAATGTTCAAGCATTAATCAATTTCCAATCAACAACCAAAGGTTGGATTTCACAATTGATCGATACAATGCACAACCTGTGATATTTCAATTATATAATGAAATATAATATAGAAAAGAAATAACACAGACACCAGAAGTTTTATTAACGAGAAAACCGCAAATGCAAAAAAACCCATGGACCTAGTACAGATTAAACACACATTGTATTAAGCCGCTACAGACACTAGCCTACTACAAACTAACTTCGGTCTGGACTGTAGTTGAACCCCAATCAATCTCACACTTATCAAAGGTACAGTTGCGCTCCTTACGTATCTAATCCCAGTAGGATACTACACATTTGATTCCCTTAGATGATCTCACCCACAACTAAGAGTTGCTATGACCCAAAGTCGAAGACTTTAATAAACAAATATGTATCACACAGAAAAGTCTGCGGTAATAGATAAATCTGTCTCCCACAGAAATACCTACGAGATTGTTCCGTATTTTGATAGAAATCAAGGTGAACATGAACCAATCGATAACCCAGACTTATATTCCCGAAGAAAATCCTAGTATTATCAATCACTTCACAATAATCTAAATTGACACGGTGAAAGAAGATATTGTAGAATCACAAACGATGAGGCGAAGATGTTTGTGATTACTTTTATATCTTGCCTATCGGAGATATATATCTCAAGATAATCATTATGATTGTACTAAATACGATAGAAATAGCAAGATCATATCACACAACTACAAGAAAGTAGTATCGGTCTGGCTTCAAAATCCCAGTGAAGTCTTTTAGTCGTTAACGTACAGGGTCTCGGTAGAAACCTAAGGTTAAAGGAGAATCGACTCTAGTTAATACAACTAGTATCACACAGGAGATGTGGGTATTAGATTTCCCAGTTACTAGAGTTCTCCCTTATATAGTCTTTCAAATCAGGGTTTGCAATTAATATTAGCTTAGTAACAAAGCATTCAATATTCACCGTTAGATGAAAACTTGATTAGATTCAAGCCAATATCTTTCAACCGTTAGATAGAAAACTTAACATGTTATACACAAATGAAATGCACGTTTTAGGTTTGTGTAACCGTACCCAAACATGTACATTCGTTGGTTCAACAGTAGTTAACCAAAATATTATCCATATGATCACTTTCATATTAACCATATTCTTCTTTACCATAAATAGTTCAAATGACTCAAATGAACTAGGTATAGAGTTGTTAAATTGCTTAGATCTTATAGAAGTATACAAGACACAATAGAAGTAAAAACGATTTGATTCAATCGAATCGATTCATGAACTTTATAGCCATGGTTTGCAAACTTGCATTCCTTAGTTAATATAAGTATAAGTTCACGAATAATCATTTTTATAAAATAACCAACCTAAGTATGCGGACTAGGTACGCGGAATAGGTTTGTAAAAGTTTACAAACTCCAGCAGATTTTCTCGGGAAGAGAACCTCCGACACTACGCGGACTGGGTTCGCGGACTCTGTTCCGGTTTTCCTGAGCAGCAAAGTACGCATACTTTGGTTCAAGGAATAAGGACTTATACATGTATGTGTTTCCACACAATGCTTATATCCAACAATGGTTATATAATCTAAACTCTCATTTCAATCATTGAAACATTCTTAGAGGACGTTATATAGTTGTTATTCACAAACCATTTTTCGTCAAATCTATTTTCAAGTAATTGAAACATAACATGGCTTTCGTCACTAGGTAAAGATGAACTTGGCCAAAGCGAAAGCTTACCAACACATATTTCTAGAAATAGATAAGCGAGATAAACTTGGATCGAAATAGAAAATATGTATAATCGAAGTCTATATAGCAAAACGACTTTTGTCTCAAGATAGGAGATATAGTAGATAGACTTTTGAGTGATAGATAAGTTCAAGTCTCCACATACCTTTTAGTCGATGAAGTTCCACCAGTTCCTTGAGTAGTCCTTCGTCTTGTATGATGATCCCCATGGAGTTCTTGAGCTCAACTACACTTTCTATCCTAGTCCGAGACTTAGATATAGTAGACTAGAAATCAAGACTTATAGTTTTGATCACTAACATTGACCAACATTCTTGAGATATCAACGCATGCGAGTTCGACCGAGCAGTGCTCTAACAATTTCCCCCTTTGTCAATTTTAGTGACAAAACTATCAATACATATGGAATACAAAAATAGATAAATAAACTTTTGTAGCTCTTCTTCCACATGCCTAATCTTCAACATTACTCGAAATCTTCGTCACTTCCAAGTACTCCAATGATTCCAAAGGTTGTAAGTTTAGCATCATTGTTGTTGAAAATCCGTAGCTATAACAATGAGAAAACGAGAATTCTCAATCATTGTTATACAGTGTCATAGTATTATTATACATCATCAAAGTTTAATTATATCACAACTTCAACAACAATATGGTGATATGTATCACTCCCCCTTAGTCAATACTCCATCTCACATGGAAACCACTCCCCCTTACATAATGATCCGAAAACCATATGTATTTGTAGTGTGAACTACACATTATTTCTCCCCCTTTTTGTCAATAAATTGGCAAAGGTACGAAAACGGGATCCTAATGAAAATTTCCATAGAGACATTTCATGACCAAAAGAAAGTAAATATCAACTTTTTAGATGCAATCATATATCCGAAGCTAAATGCTTTCATCAAGGAGTTTATAAAGATACAAGATAACTCCTATAATATTCCACAGCCGCACTCCCCATAAAGATTTGGCAATTAAGCACAAGTTCAATTAAGAACTCTCCCCCATAATATGTTATTCCCGAAAGAATAAAAAGAGTGACCTTAATTTCATAAGAAAATAAGGATTTCTTTGGACATAACAAATCATATACGAATATGAATTTGAATCCAAACATACTCAATTAGATTAACCACAAGAGAACCCATAATTAATTTAATCGGAATTTCTCGACATAAGAGAACTTACGGAGCCTCACAGTATATACATAAAAATATGGATCGGGGAAGATCAATACTGCGGAATAGACAAGGATTCATTATATTTTCCATCACTATTTGCACAATGACATACAATAGACATAATCCTTGTAAACAAAAGTTCATCCTATCTTCCATCAATATTTTCATAATGACATAATAGGCTTCAAACTTTTGTAATGTCAAAAGTTCATTCATTTTCTTATCAATACATGCATATCGACATACGAAAGACTTAACTTTTGACCAGGTATGGGACAATCATAGTTCACGGATGCAAACACACATATCTCATAAAAAATTGCAATATATAAAACCATAAAGATTAATACTGCAAAAATCATCTTCCAAACAATTTTTTAGAATTTAAGCAAATAAACCTAAAAACATGAAGATGAAAACGTTGAACATAGCTATGTGTAATCACAATAATGGATATTCCAAACTCTAGTTATTCTTTTAAACAAAACAAGAAAATAAAATTCTTATCCGAAGATTTACTAGGAAAAATCACAATTTACTCATCATCTTCATCATCGGAGACGCTCCAAGATGCTTGAATCATGTTCAATTCTTCCTTGAGCTCGGGAAACTTAGTTGCAACCAATGAAAACTGTTCTTGCACGCACTTAACCCTTGAATTTACCTTACACACACCCTTGTGAATTCTTTGAAGAAGACTCAAGGTGGTAGGGTCACAATCGTCATGGTAATCTCAAATTTCCAATATTGTTAGGATTTACAAAACCAACAAAGCATTAAAGCACAAGAAGCATGAACAAAACTAATTTAGGGCAACCATCAAAAACACAACTTTGGCTATGATTTCTAAAAAAAATAACCAGCTTACTGTAAAGTTTGAAATATGTATCTCATTTGGTCATTTTCGCAAACACTTGTCAGGCTACTAAGATATTCAAATACAAGAATGATATCAATGAAAATCAAAACAGTGGTTGTTGTATAGATATTTAAATATCAGTAAAATAATTTATGACATTCAAAATTATCCCCAATTCGCATGCAAGGATTAAACACAAAAAGGTATAGGGTTTCAAACAAAATTTATAATTATGGAAAAATTATTGAAGCAAACCGTGAATATTAATTCTTAATCAAAGGATCAGGGAAAAGACGATTCCTAATAGTGGCAACAGACTATTTCAGCAAATGGGTAGAGGCCAAAGATCTCGCAAGAATCAGAGACTCCGATGTCTTCACATTCATCTTCCAAAACATAATCTGCAGATTTGGCATTCCCGCAGAGATCGTTTCTGACAATGGAAAGAAACTGCAAGGAAAGAACATAGATATGCTATTCGATACGTTCAAAATTAGGAAAAAAAAAATCCACTCCCATTTACCCGCAAAGCAATGGCCAAGCCGAAGCTACCAACAAAACGCTGGCTCTAGTTCTCAAGAAGTCCTTATATGAGCATAAGAGTCGGTGGTGTGAACAGTTGCACAATGCGCTGTGGTCATACCGAACCACAAGAAGGCCAGCCACCGGAGAATCTCCGTTCCTTCTCACATATAGGACCGAAGCAGTCATCCCCACTGAGATCATCATGCCCACCACCAAGACCGAAGCATGGGAGAAAAACCTCACCACATATATGATGCTGGAAAGACTTGACGATCTAGAAGAAAGAAGAGAGGCAGCGTTACAAAGAATGGAGAATTACCAACGAAGACTAGCCATAGAATATAATAATAAGGTTAAACTTAGAAACTTCGTAGAAGGGCAGTATGTACTCCAAACAATACCGCAATACCAGTGAGAAATAAAATGGGGCAAACTAGCACCGACTTGGGGAGGACCGTTTGTCATACATGATATTGCCGGGAACGGGTCGTACTACCTGCGCAATCTCAAAGGAGAAATCCTGAGACACCCCTGGAACGCTAAGTACCTCAAGCCATACTACCCTTGAAGCAACGCAGTTCTGCACATGTGAGAGAAATACCAGAATAAGAAGACAGCGTAGCTGTTGAGCGTGTTTCTGTCTCTGGACGAGGAATAACATACCTTAGCATATTTATCAAATGTAATTTTTTGAATTGGGGAAAGTACCGGAATACAATCCCTCGGGACTCCCCTATCAGCGTCTACCATTGTACGACCCTGAGGAAGGATTCCAGTAGAAAGGGATACCCGACCAAATAATAAAACATCGGTTCAGCGGAATTGATGCTTGTACATATTTTATTAAGGAATCACATATCCGAGAAAAACTGTATTGACCCCCACCGTTTGGTAACCTTCTGGCCCAAGGATTAGCCAACAGGGTGACAGGTCCTCAAATAATATCGAAGGTATCACCGAACGTACCTTCGATATTATATCAAACACTTTCCAGTTTCCTTTCAACGAGTATTCACACTTTATCTAAAAAAACTTTATAATGTAGGAAAAAATAAAAAATAAAAAATGCATAACAAAGAGCAACGATGATCCATTACGCAAAAAAAAAATACAAGTCTTAGAAAAAAATTCAACTATGCAAAAGAAGAGCCACATGCTACGTAATCAACAAGGATCAAATCATAACTTTCACAATAGTTGCAGGACAAATATATCAAGGAAGCTTCGTGTGAGACAAATGAACGCTCTGAAGAGGACTTGAAGGGATCAGGTACAGGACGACGCTTGTATTTCTTGGAAAGACCATGATCCTTGAGAAGGGATTGTTGAATTGAAGCCAGTATCTTGTTCACTTCTTCGGCAAGTTGGCGGTGGGCTTCATGCTTAATATATGCTGCCTTGAGCTCAGACTGGCTCAATAGCAACGATAGTTTCCCCACCTCTTGGGTTGCTTCTTTCGCTGCAGCGTATCGGGACTCAGCTAACCCTTCGAAATGTTTTGCTTGCCTTTGCTGAGTTTCTACTGCAGATTTAGCCTTTTCAAGTTTTTCATTTGATCGGCCAAGTTGTTTCTTAAGATCTGAAAGGAAATAAAGGCAAAAAGAATTAAAGTGAAGGCATAAGAAGATCATTCGTGAACAAACGAACATATACCTTCGACATTAGCCGAAGCTATCTCAAACTCATTAATTACAGCGTCTCGTGCATCGTCAAGAAAATCATATTCATCGAAAATTTTCTTATAGTCCAGTTGAAGATTTGTGAGGGCAAATTGACACTCATCCAACTCTACCTGCTTCATAGAATCAGAATGGTGAAGAAGATTGACCTCATTAGTCATTTATTCAATCCCCTTGGTAAGTCTATACAAATTTACTTCCAAATCCCTCTATGACTCAGCCGAACGAGAAACTTCGGTCCGGGAAGAGGATAAAGCTTTACTAAGGGCATGGGCTTCGGCCCTATCATCATCCCTCTCACAAACGATACGTTGCACATAATCATGAGGAGACTGAGCCCGACGAAGCCCCGCTTCCAACTCAGTTACCTTAGCCTCCAGACCGGAAATCATAGTACGAGCCTCACTAAGATTGTCCCGAGTCCAAAGTAAGGCACCATTAAATTGACGACGCTCGACATTCATACAATTCTGCATATCGACCATCTGCTCACACCTATGTCTATGTTGTGCAAATATCTGATTAAATTCATCGGCATGAGAGTTCCATTTTTCCTCCGCCTCAACCACCCAGGCTACTAGTTCACTAATTCGAGAGGCTTGTCGAGTTCTTTCACTACGAAGCCAAGTCAACTCCCTGGCATCACCCGCTGAAGACATGGCCGACTAACTCAGAAAGAACAGTCCGAAGAAAATAAAAGGGAGAGAATAGAAAAGCGAACCTATGGAAGACGAAGCCCGAGCACGCTCTTTTTCTAAATCAGCGCGAAGAGAGACCACCTCCTGACGAATCTTTTCCTCGGTGGCCCTAGCCATCTCTTTCTCTCTCAAAGTGTCCTTCAACCTCTGAATCTCCTCATCCTTGGTTCTGACGGACTCACTTGCGCAAACAAGTTCGTCATCCCTCTAACGAAGCTTAGCCTCCATCTTAAGGGCCTTAGCTTTAAAAAACTGGTACAATGTATGGTTGCAATACTCATTATTCACTAACTTTAATCACCAAGAAAGTCGGTATCATCAAAAAAAAGCGAGAAACAACGAGGTCACCGCAAAGAAGAAAATATCACCTCAAGGATGCACTGCTGAGGAAAACCATACTGATAACCGTCAGCCACAGCCATCATCTCAGAAATGGAAGAAGGAGGTTTAGTCAACAAGGTTGAAGCGACCGCACCCATATCTCGACCCCAGACCTCAACTACCCTCTCACGAGAAGACATCTGCATACGCTAACGAGTAAAATCATTAGAAGGCCTCTCCTCAGGAACCATAGGAGCGGAATGGGGCACATTCATAAGACCCATATTTTTCAACCATCTGTAGGTCTCGTCATCATCACTTCCTTTCACAGCAGACAAAAATTCCTCATAAGAAGTAATAGAAGCACCCCCTCAAGCGGTGTCACCACCCGCATGAGCTATGCGTTGTTCCTTATCAACACTGCCATCCTTCTCCCCTCCGTAGATGACGCATTTTCCTTTAGCTTCTTTCGACGCGTGAAGCTCAGTATCCTCACCTTCAGAGCTTTCTTCTTCAATATCATCCTCGACGGCTACCTCCCAATCATCGCTTGGAGACAACAACCTAAAACTCGAAGGAAAACCCATGTCCTCACCAATATCGGCTACCCCACCAGACGAATGAATTTTCCCGAAGGAAAACTCAGGACTTGTTTCAGGGACATGTACGGATGCAGGACCTGAAGACCGAAGACCAAATTATTTGTTCAAAAATGGTGAAGAAGTAACTCCAGAAGTAGTATTGGTTTCATTCTTGTCTCCCCCTAGAGAAATCTCTTCGTCGGTCTCTTCGTTAGCGAAAGGGGTGGTATCTATTCGCTCCTCTTCGTCAGATTCATCTTCGTACTCATCATCAGATCCTTCTTCATTTTCAACAGGATTGGTAACCTCAGGGACCCCGGAATCAACAACGTCAACAGTGGAAGATTCAAGAGGATTAATCTTTTTCTTCTTTGAACCCTATCAAGCAAACGAACCTAAGATTTCCAATCTTATGGGCAAAAGATCTATATAACTGAGAAAGTAATAAAATCATAAATCTTACCTTCGCGACGGAAGAATCCTTTGAAGTCTTCGGGGAAAGAGTATGCTCAGCGACCTCCTCTTCAATAGCCTCGTCGGCATCATCGGCCTCGACACGATAGTTAAAGTTCATACTAGCAAAATTTAAATCCCAGGGGCAGGAATTACTGTAGCAAGGAGGGGCACCTTCATGAACCCTACTCTGAGCAGTTGGTTGCCAACCATGATCACCAAGGATCCATCCATGGGCCTAGGGACCGATAATTTCAATAGGAGTGGCGTACCATTCGTAGTCATGATCACGACGAAGCTTTTCCTTGTCGGGAAAAGGTTCCGGACGGGCGTTATTCTCTGTACCAGGAATGAAGCGCATCTTAGTATCACTCACTTCGCTCAGTAGATGAACCTCACCACGAAGAGCCGGCATCGTACACAAACCAACGCTCCAAGTCTTCCGGTTTCAACCATTAACATAATATCCAAAAGAATCATTGAAGTTCCATGGGGTATACAAGTTCCTCTCCTCCTAGTTAAGTTGGTAGCAGGTCATCAACGTCCTACCCTTGCTTCGAAGATAAGCCTCCCGGAGAGTTCGAAGATAGTTCCCACTCAGCTGTACGACTGAGCGACAATGTGTGTGAGGGGTATAGCCTTCACGATATGCCAGGACATCGTAGTAAAATGAATCACCAGACTTGTAGAGAGAAAGCATCAGACCCGCTTCGAAGGCACCAACGGTTGTCAACAGATGTTGGGAGTCGTACTTATAACTAGAGATCATGTCATACATAAGTTCATCACCTTGATTGTAAATACGAATATCGAAATACTCGAGACCATGTCTATCTTTAAACTCCTCCAAATCAATATTTCTTAATGACACCTTCTTTTTCTTCTTGGGGTTAGTAGAGGTGTGACCCGAAGGAGCATCGTCAGATAACGTGGGTGGAACTGAAGACCTCTTCGAAGGGCACAAGTCGTCGAATTTTCTCTTTTATGCTGGCTTCCTAGAAAGATCCATATACCTCTTAGATAGTGGGGCAGCATGTGGCACTCCGGGTCCTTGGGAAAAAGAAGTTCTTGGGGGAGCAATTGATTGAAGAGGCTGAACCGCCAACGGTTCTGAACGCTGTTGGAAAGTTTTACCTGACGCTCGACCAGCAGGATGACAAAGGCCCCTAGCATGATCCCCACCTTGATGGGACGAAGATGACGTATTTCTAGAACGATGGGGATGATGTGAAGACGTCAGCGGGTCCTTCGGCAGAGATATGTCAGGGCTACGTTGTAGAGGGTATCTGTAAGGACTCGAGGAAGGAGTTTGAAAAGGACTACCCTTTCGATTGTCATCAGTCATGATTATCTACAAGGGGAAACAACGAGAAATGAGACCAAAAACAAAACCCTAATCATCAACTTACACCAAAAACACCATTACTGATAAAACAGGGTATAAAATTTTCAATCTTCGCGATGGAGAACAGGAGCAAGTATATATATTGTCGTAGGAGATGTTCCCCATTGCAAAACTAAAAAATTCACAATAGCAAACTCAGAAACCTAGTTACAGCAGCATATATCTAATCACGGCATATCAGTACTTACCGGAGTTAATGAAGAAGTACAAAGAAAGGGCGAATGCTTGCAAACAGTCGAAGGAGGGTAAGACAGCAGTAAAGGCGCGGTACCAGGTAGTAAAGCTACCATATAAAGTGAAAAACAAGAAGAAAAGAAGGAATTTAGGGTTTATAAAAAAAAAAAAAAAAGAAGCAGGAGAAAGAGACAGTAGCAGGAAGAAGAAGAGGGAATAAAAATTCTCACATTCATTACCCCCCCTGTATTTATTTCCAACAAGAAAGAGAAAGCTATCCCGATATCCAAGGGGGAAGTTATTACAAATAAGTGGGAAATGTGCACAAAGAATATGAGAAGTAATTGCGGGAAGAGAATGAACAATTTTTCTTCCAAAATATCGGTTAAATTCGTCAAAATTAAGGAAGAAAATGGGCAAATTGTATACACATAAATATCTATTAATATCGGATTACACATGTCCCCCATCAAGAAAATTGCTTTGACTCCCCCTATCATGTGTATGTCATCAACAAAATCCAACGGTGTCATAACCTAGGGATACCTGACGAATAATACCCCGAGAAGTACCCTAGAAGATTCGGAACATACTTTACTCCATCCCAAGGCGAATTCAAATTGAACGGTGGATATGGGAGAGACTGACAAGGAGTTGACAACTGCAGAGGACGGTTGTCTCACACATAAGTTTTCCCCCAACCACCCGCATTAAAATCTTCAAGTACTATATACGTGTTGAGCATTCTTTGGAACAAAAGGGACGCAGAGCATCGTAATCGCATGTGACCGTTGAGAAGCTTCGAGTCAGGACGAAGGTATCAGCGGGATGTGTGTTGAACCCAATAAGATAAGGTCAAGTGGATCAGAAAGGGTGGTCCACATACTCCACCTATAAATACTCCACTCTTCTTAGAGAGAAGGGGTCGACCATTTTTTAGGAAAAGAGAATAGTGGAGAGAGAAAGGGAAATTGTAAGAGTAAGTGAATCATGTATTTTACCTTCTTATCTTCGCCCCCTACTCAAAGTCATTTTGACTATGCCTTGTAACCTTATAATACATATAGTAAAGAACCAACTCCTGTGGACGTAGGCCTTAGCGCTGAACCTCGTAAATCATTGTTTTATTTTTCATTATGCATTCAGTCTTTAGATCCGTAACAAAGGCAGCGTTTGATCCGCAGTTGACCTTCCTACGACGTGAAACGATGACGAGCCCGCATGCTCAGAGTTTCTCCCGCATTCTTTATATGCTATTTACATTTATTTCGATGATCAAAGTGTTTTTGCTATCATTGTGAACTTTGTTTGTGAACATATTGATATCCTCGTTATTTCTATGTTCACAGAAGTAATATGGAATATGTTAGGAGCAGAAGCAAAATAACAAGGTGATCACAGAAGAATACGTCCACTAGTGATTATCGATTTATTACCAGGAGTACCACTATAATATGCAAGCAACCAATTGTTGTAAAGGTGGTGTATTAACAAAATAAATTCAAGATCCTTCGAAACATGGAGCATATTTTCAAATGGCAGTACGAAAGGCACTGCTGATGGAGACTACTAATGGCACTGCAAAACCCAATGTTAATCAAACTGTATCAGCTGCACCAGTTGCTAGCCTCCGAGTAAACATGAGAATAAGCATGATACGGGTAAAGATAAGAGGCATTTTCCGGCTAAAGATGCAAGTCATGATAAGAGAAACATGAATAAGGGGGAAGATAAGAATAAGAATAAGCCTCAGTTTAATGTTGATGATGTAAATGGAGACAAGAATGAAAAGGATATGAAAAATAAGTTTCACGACGGTCATAAGAAGAGAGTTTTAATAGTGTTTGTACCCTAATATTTTACACTAGAAATGGGCTTGCTTAGGCCTAGTGAGCTCACGACAGTCAAGTGTAGCTCACTAGGCCTCACAAGCACTATCCATAGAAGTCCATGAACAAAGATCCAAGTCAAGGCAAGGAGGGCCCACGCCATCATTTCCATGTCAGCATCTAAGTGTGCCACGTCAGCACCAAGGCACCACAAAAAGTGTGCCCCGTCATCTGGTCGACCACGTCATCAAACAGGTCAGCATGATGTCAGCAAAGCTAACGCCGTCAAAGCCGTTATGACGCCATTACAATAGCAGCGAACCAGATCTCCCAGAGGTAACACCGTTAGTTGTGCCGTCAGGAGGTGAGCATGACGTCATCATTGTGATGTCATCGATGATACCGGCCTAGTGGTGCCAGCAAGGCGTCATCTGTCGGTACCTTCCCTGGCACCGTTCTTCTTCTCAGGCGACGATAGTAACCAGTCCGGCGACATTGGCGGCTGACTACCCCGACGACCATTGCCGGCCGGCCAGTTTGCAATATTACAGTGCGTCACGATTCAGCGCACTTATATAACCCCGGATTGGCACACCCCATTCTCTTGTTCTGTCAGATATTTGCACCTCTCCAAGCCAAGCCGAGTTGTCTCAGTCAGCTGAGCAGCTAGCCAAGCCAAGCCAATAGCTCACTGGATTTTTCCTCCCTATGTTGTTAGCCTTGCGAATTTTTTTGCCCCACTGTAGGGTTAAGTAAACTATTCCTCTTGGGCTTGGCATTTACACTCATTTGTTTGGGTCAACCATTTGCACCGTTTTGATTGGTTAATTCCATAACCCTAGAGGATTTTCTGGAAACATCTAGAAGGGTTGCTGGCCAAGTCATGCAGAGAATGCACTGAAATATTCCATGAGGCATGCAAGGGCCAGTCAATGAAATTTACGCCAAGAGGGCATGCAAGGGCTAGTCAATGCAATTTATGTCAGGAGGCATGTAGGGGCCAGTTAATGCAATTCATGCTTACCTTGAAATTATGGTAATATCCTGATTTGCAACATATAAATACATGGGTTCACAACCCTAGGAGGTAAGCATCAGAGGTTTTTTGCAGGTACCCCCCCCCCTCCAACACTGATCACGTGGAGAGAAAAGAAGCAGTTCAATTTATTTTAAGATCACCATCAGATTCGTGTTGGTGGAGATGGAGTTGGATGTGTCATCCTTACTCCCAAAGGTTCGAGGATCGATAAGGCGACTAGATTAGGCTTCGAGCATCAAACAATGAAGCTGAATATGAAGAAGCAATTATCGGTTTAAAAGTTGGCAAATAGTTAGATGCGAAGAACGTGAAGCTGGTAACTGATTTTATGCTAGTAGTTAACCAGTTTCTGGGGACCTACAGAGCCAAGGAATAGAGGATGCCCCTATATTTAGATCGTATGAGAGAGATGGTAAATGAATTCGACCAGTTCTATATTGGGTAGAAACCATGGTTGGAAAACATGCTGATAAGTGCATAATTCATATGATTTTAGTGTCCATTCCATACTTGCTTTAACTACTATTCTTGCATATTTTCATATTATTACTCTTGTTTTCTCGTATTTGCCTCTATTAGGTGAATCATCCAAAAATGAGCTACAAAGTGCTGAAAAGAGATAGGAAGAGAAGTATTCCAAGTATCCAAGTGCCCAAGTCCAAGAAAGTGGAAGAAATGCGATGAAAAGGAGCAAAACGCTCAAATCAAGAGAAGGGCCAAAGACCGAGATTAACTCATTCAAATTAAGGATTTCTCATCACCATCTTTAAGAGAATTGATAGTTAAAAATAATGCAAAAGAATGAGGTCATTCCGAGTTCGGACGAAGAAGTTGTGTCCAAAACAAGCTTTTTATCGAATACCGAAGACTAGAGTTGTTAATTTCTAACCCGGCCCGCGGGTTAGACCTAGATTGGCTTGTTTCGACCTGGCTTGGCTTGGACCGTTGTCTAAACAAGCCAGGTTAGGGTTGTCATATCTAGCCCTAGTAAAAACAAGTCGGGCCAGTTCAAATCCCTCTTCCCATTGAGTTTTTTATACGTTTAAGTGATTTTACGTTTCATCCATCCAATTTGACAAGCCAACCCGCAACCCTTCAGAGCCAACCCGTCTAGGGCTATGGTTGGGGTTTTGGGCTTGTACATGGAGAGTACTAGGTCTAGGGATTACCCTAACCCTTCCATGGATTGTCAAGCTAGGGTCGGGTTGATCCTAGCTTGCCTCGTTGACAGCTCTACCGAAGACGATAAAGTATGCAAACGGGTACACATACTTTAATTCCGAAAATTTCTGCTGGAATTTGAGGTACACATACTTAAGGAGTATAAAAACGTGTATGCATACTTATGAAGGCCTAAGGTCACGGTTAGGGTCTTTATTTCATAGTTTTGGGTCGAGTTCTTAAACCGAATTAAATACTTGATGGCCAAGCTTTGTAAACCTATAAAAAGGTATTAGGTCATGTAAAATATATATCGATCATCTCATATCATAAGCTAGGGTTTATCCCTTTAGGGGGAAACCACCATTATTTATCTTCTTTATAATATGAGTAGATAAATCCTTTGTTGATTAAGGATGAATTCAATTTTCTAAGCGTGAAGCTTTATTAATAATACAAGTCTATTTGATGTTTTAATCATCATCGTTTGTCTTTACCATATCTAGTGTTTATGAGTGATTTTTAGATTGATATGGGATGCATACTAGATTAGTCTATTTATTGTTCTATCGCTAGTAGAAGTTATGAGATAAGTAATCATCGATTAACTCTTTACACAAGTAGAGAACACGAGACCTTACAGAGGGATTTTGTGGAGCAATCGTGTGTAAAAATAACACCATCAAGTAAACCTTGATCTAAAAGTTTAACTAATGGGATTAACCTAAATTCACAAAACTTAAAGCGTTCGATTGGATTACACCTTGAGTGATCTACTACTTGGTGGTTCGTTGGAGAGAATCTGGTAGTCGAGAACTTCCAGATCCAGTGATTGAAGGAGTTTTGGGGATAACACTGATCTAGCTGTTATTCTACGGTTGGTGATGAATGGTTGTTATGAACGATAGATAAGTATATTAATCCAGCTATCAATTGTTAACGGCGAAGGATTTCTTAATCATCCCTTTCTTCTTATGGTCTCTTCATTTATCTTAAAACCAATCCCCCTTTGTTATTTACTTTATTTTGTTGATCAAATAACCTATCAATTACACACCTCTCTGTGGGAACGATCTCTTACTACCGCTATATTACCAGTTAATTAGTGGGAAATATCTTTATTAATTTTTTTCATTAAAGACACGCATCATAGGCACGCAGACGCTTTAGCATATCTGTGTTCCGTAGTCAAAACTGATACCACCCGTTTCTTTGTAGTGGATTTCTAAGAGTTACCTAGCATCTCCGACAACCATTTTGTTCTGGATCTCGAACACGCTAGTGGGGGCGAGAGGGTAACTACATCAGCACATGAACATGTTGAAAACGTTGACAGAAATATGGATGTTGATAGTCCAGTGATAGATGATTCAAGCAATCTTGCTGAAAACGCTTCAGACTGGCGTCAACCTTATATTCGGTATTTTACAACTAGTGAACTTCCAGAATATGAGTAACTCGCTTCAAAAGTTAAAAAGAATGCATGGAGATATTCAATGATCGAGGTACAGTTATACCGCAAACCTGTAGCTTTGGAGCTATTCTTGTGGGAAGGATAACAGATATTGGTAGAGGCTCACGAAGGAATATGTGGCAACCATTCTGGAGGACGCAGTCTCGCGCACATGATACTTACCCAGGCGTACTTCTGGACATACATACAGAAAGATGCTAAAGAATATGCATAGACATGTGTGTTATTCCAATAGCATGCTCCAATTCCTAAAAGGCCCGCCAACGAATTGCATCCAGTTTTTAGTCCTTGGCCGTTCGATAAGTGGGGACTAGACATCGTCGGACCACTCCCCCGAGCTCCTGGAGGAGTGAATATATATTGTCCGCAACTGATTATTTTACAAAATCGGTTGAGGCAGTGGCATTGGTACATGTTACCAAATACAACGTAAAAAGGTTCATATGGGAGAAAATCGTCTGCAGGTTTGGAATCCCACACGAGCTGGTGTCAGATAATGGAAATCAGTTCAATTCCGGAGTGATCAAAGAATTCTTCGAGAACCTAAACATTCGCCATAACTTTTATGCTCCATATTATGCTCAAAGCAATGGGCAGGCGGAAGAAACAAATCGTGTTATTATGGAAAATCTCAAGAAAAGGATACAAAAGGCGAAGGGAAAGTGAACAGAGGAGTTCCCTTGAGTCTTATGGTCTTACCGGACAACCCCAAAAAGATCCAATGGATTCTCCCCATTCACATTGGATTATGGAACAGAGGTGGTCATACCCGCTGAGGTACACCAGAAAACTACCAAGACCCGTGTTGTTGAATCTGGAAACAATAAAAGCGTACTGGCTTTGGATAAAGAGCTTCTGGAAGAACAAAGAGAAACAACCTTGCACGAATTAGTTCGATATCAGTAGGCAATCAAGCTGAGTAATGACCGAAAGGTCAAAGAATGAGCGTTTAAGCCAGGGAAATATGTCTTGAAGAAAACTCGAGCAGCCATAATGGAACCAAACTGTGGAAAGCTCGGAGTAAACTGGGAAGGTCCAGACATAGTCGACATGCCAGCATCTCGTGGATCCTACTACCTAAGGAACCTAGATGGTACTCAGGATTCAAAACCATGGAATCCATGGAATTCGTTCCACTTTAATAAGTTTATATCATTAGCTAAATTCGCATAGGAGTAGTTTCATTCAAATCCTGCTGTGCTGCACTCTTTTTCCTTTATGATGGTTTTATCCCACTAGGTTTTCCACGCAAAGGTTTTAACGAGGTAGCTGTTGTTGGGAAGTAGGTACTTATCTTATTATTCCAATTCAAATATTTAAATTCAACATTATTTTTGTACTCTACGCTTTATCAAAATTGTTCGTATTTGACTATGAGCTACTGCGTACAGTTCGAGTCCGCCGTTAGTCCCAAATGGCAGAGCAGTGCAGTTCGAGCTTATTTTCAACAACATCTCCCACACCTTGCAGATAGGGTGAATGCACAGTTTGAGTATTTTTACCCTATTCCAAACGTACCCATCGTATGTGATGCCAATAAATGTGGCGAACACTTTCTCCTACCCAGGCATGGGAAAGTGTACACATCTCAACTCTGCACGCATCTTGAATAGTAGGATTGGCCCTTTGCACGAATTCAAGATAGCAGAATAACACAAACTGTCATTCCATGCGCGGGAAAAATGCAGTAAGGAAGTGCACCCTTGCGCGAGCATTGAGCATCATGACACAATTACATACTGGGGGAGAGTTTTATATCACTTCAATCACTTGGGGGCAAGATATAAAACACCTCAGATCACAAACAAAATAATACCTGGGGGCGAGTTGCATAACACTCCATAATGCTCTTGGGGGCGAGTTATGTAACACTCCAGAACAACGCGAAGTTCAGTCGCAGACAATATTAGAGAAACCGAACTTCTTAACCCATAAAAAGTTATGGATTAAGAGGGGGAGATGTTTGTACCTTAATATTTTACACTATAAATGGGATTGCTTAGGCCTAATATGCTCCTCTTATTAATCAAGTATGGCTCACTAGGCCTCACAAGCACTATGCATAGAAGCCCATGAACAAATATCCAAGTCAAGGCAAGGAGGGCCCACGTCATCATTGTCATGTCAGCATCTAAGCATGCCACGTCAGCACCAAGGCTCCACAAAAAAGTGTGCCACGTCGGCAACGACACCACATCATCAAACAGGTCAGCATGACATCAACAAATCTAACGTCGTCAAATCCTTTATGACGTCGTTACAATAGCAACGAACCAGATCTCCCAGAGGTGACGCCGTTAGTTGTGCCATCAGGAAGTGAGCATGACGTCATCGATGACACCGTCCTAGTGATGCAAGCATGGCGTCATCTGCCGGTATCTTTTCGGCACCGGACTTCTTCTCAAGCGACGATAAATACCAGTCCAGCGATATTGCCGGCTGCCTACCTCGGCGACCATTGTCGGACGGCCAGTTTGCAATGTTACAGTGCGTCGCGATTCAACGCACTTGTATAGCCCCTGATTTGCACACCCCATTTTCTTGTTCTGTCGGATATTTGTACCCCACCAAGCCAAGCCGAGTTGGCTCAGTCAGCTGAGCCGCTAGCCGAGCCAAGCCAATAGCTCATTGGATTTTTCCGCCCTATGTTGTTAGCCTTGCGGATTTTTATTCCCCACTGTGGGCTTAAGTAAACTATTCCTCTTGGGCTTGGAATTTACACTCATTTGTTTGGGCCAACCATTTGCACCATTTTGATTGGTTAATTCCATAACCCTGGAGGATTTTCTGGAAACATCTAGAAGGGTTGTTGGCCAAGTCATGCAGAGAATGTACTAAAATATGCTAGGAGGAATGCAAGGGCCAGTCAATGCAATTTATGCCAAGAGACATGCAAGGGCCGGTCAATGCAATTTATTCCAGGAGGCATGCAGGGGCCAATTAATGCAATTCATGCTTACCTCGAAATGAGGGTAATATCCTGATTTGGAACATATAAATACATGGGTTCACAACCCTAGGAGGTTTGCAATATTCTCTACACAAACACCTGTAAAAAAAACTCTAGCTAACTTAAGCATCAGAGGTTTTTTTGCAGGTATCCCCAGTACTGATCACGTGGAGAGAAAAGCAGCAGTTCGATTTATTTCAAGATCACCATCAGATGAGGTGAGAATATTTTACCTTACAAACAAATAGGTAGTAAAGCTGTTGGTGATGATGCAGGTGATGGTCAGACGAACACTACGGTAATAAACCCAGACCCAGTAGATATGATTATATACCAGGATTTCTGTTTGTCATGTTAATAGACCAGGTGACAATGTAGCTTACTAGTTAGTTAACAAAGGTAGAAGAAAACGACTTTTTTATTTTTTATTTATTTTTTTGGGAAATATCCCAAAAAAATTCGTTGATATTGTAATGGAGGATATAATTAACATGAAGTTATCAACTAATGAATGTCGTTTCCTGTTTCAATGATAAATTTATTTTGTTGTTGATACTTTCATTGACAATGAATTTTTAATTGTTTGCCACAAGGGTACCCTTGCCACAATATACTTTCCTATGCGGGATTTTAGAGATAAATTCGTGACAAAAAATAATTAATATTTCAAGACAGAAAGTGGGGATTTTTTCATTGGAAGCATATTTTCTCATAGTGTGTTTATCGGTTCTTAATGGGGTGTTTGCTATTCCTATCAAGTTATTTTTAGTCTTTTTGATTGTTACGAAGAATATCGATGGTGTTTGGGTTTACAGGTCAATTCCTTTTTTTCATTTTTATATTTTTGGATATTCTAAAAATAAAATTTCTTATCTTACTTACTAGTTTTTTTGTTTTTTGTATTTTTATTATTTTTGTGTGATTGATTTTGATTCAACTATATATTGATTCAGATTGTATGTCTTTCGTTAAAATCATTTTTTGTTAAGACAAAACTAGATGAATTACCGTAGTGATAATTAGGTAAGTTTGAGTCTCAGAAGAACCCAATAAGATAATCATCGGGTTATATATTTAGCTTTATGGCTGAAATAAAGAAGGATAAAAAGAACACCTGCTAATTTACATCAAAAAAAGCAAAGTGTTTAAGTATAACATGGGTTTACTCAATAAATACTTTTATCGATTTTCAAATAGTTTAATGGATTTACAAAGTATTGTGTTATTGGTTGTATACTTTTAAAATCTCTTTCAAAGTTTATGTTACTCGTTGTAGATTGTCAAAAGGTCTTCTAAAGTTTGTGTTACTCGTTGTAAACTTGAAAATTCAAAGACTTTGCATACTTATCTATTTTCAAGACTTTGAGTGACTTTTGGGTATATATTTGCCTTGATAAAAGTCTTGCAAAATATGTAAGATTTTGGAAGACTTCCAATTTTTTTTATAAAGATGTTTTTTTTACTCTATCTTATTTTTTTTCATGAATTCACAATCTATAAAACTCCTATTATAGATGAGTATAAATTATATGATATGATTAAACATTTTTTTTAAATTTTAATTATCATGTACAAATATACAATAATTATTATTTTAATTTATTGTTACACTTTATTGTATTTCATTGAACCAAAGAAATAAGTTATATATATAAAATAATAATAATTTATTTTAGTTTAGTTGAAGTTACTATAATAAATAAGCTACAATAAATTTTATATTTATGTCTATCATGCATATTTCCATATAAAATTTGTTTATACAACTCTTCAAGACTCTACAAATGTCTGCAAGACATTAGACAACTCTGCATAACTCCACAAAAGTTTGCTCAATTCTGTATAATTCTCGCAAAGCTATTAATTTTCATGACTCTTTTTAAATCTCTACAAATCTACAAATGTATTTATTGAGTAAACTCCGGTAAGTATATGGGTTTTGTTATCTTGTGCACCCATGCACAAGATAAGAACCAATCATTAGCATTGGAAATGATTAAAAACAATAAAAAAATATGAGAGATGGTGTATTTTGCATTGGAGAAAGCAAATGCTTATGGGTTTTTTGAATTTTTCTTTATAGAAGTGCAAACTTTACCTTCTCCAATGCAAAATACAACATCTCTCATAAATTTTTTATTATTTTTTTATCATTTTCAAGTGATAATTGAATTTTTGTCCCTACTTTTGATGGTCTATACAAATATCCTTATCACATAATAATTTTGTCCCTCTTTATCTATAAGCCCATCAATAATTTAGGGACTTCCAAATATACCCCATTTTTAATTTTTATACCTTATTGACTTCTGCTTCTTCTTATCTCCTTCATTTCTCATCCGGAGAAAAACGATCGAGCTCACCATCTTCATCTCCGTCTCCACCACCATCTTCATCTCCGTCGCCACCATAACGAACGCAACCAACACCAACACCACAATCATCTCAATCGTCATTATCACCATCTTCAACCTTTCTCACTTCCTGTAACTCGGAAAATGAGATCTGGATTTAATTGAGCTGATATCAAGATCCAAATCGAATCATGATTCAGTACGCGGGATGAGTAAACATCACCAGAGATTAAACTTTATCCTACAACAATTATGCGATGTGGAAAAAAAAATCACGGCGGTGAATAAAGACGGATCGATAAAAGACTTGTTGAGACGCCTTATGGAAGTAACTCGTGACGCTGAAGATTTTTTTCACAAACTCGAAGCTCGAAGGTGTGATATTCTTGATCCAAACAAGGTAAAAAAATATTTTCCAATCTATTGGTAGTCAGATTGGTTCAGCTATTAAAAAAATTAACCGAGGATTTCGTCAAATTATAATGGATCTGAACAAGAATGAGAATATTATTGTGATAGAGCTGATGAATTCGAGACTATGTAGAAGGTGCCGCTGCTATGAGTTTTAAGAATGAAAATGGTGGTGAACTGAGATGAGAGTTGCTTGTGATGGTTTGATATGAGTTTTGGTGATTAATGGAAGAAACATCAACTATGGTGGTTTTGGTTGGAATGATGAAGTTGGTGTTGGATTTTGGTTCTGGTTGTTTTGGTGGTGGTGGTGCTGGAGATGTGTGATTTGTTGGTGGCGGTAATGGTGGAGAGGTTCTAATGAGAAATTAGTCATGGAAATAGTAGTAGAATGGTGGTTCCGGTTGTTGTAGTTGTCGAGATTGGGTTTTGAAGCTGGTCTTGGAGCTGTTGGTGTTTATGAAGCTACTAGTAATGAAATATGGTGGTTATATTTGGGTCGAAGCAGGAAGTGATATTGGATCAACTATGGTTGTTGATCCATCTATATGGGATCAACTACTGTTGTTGATCCTTTGAACTCATGCTTTTGTAGTTTAAATCATGTAAATTTGTTCCAATGTTGAACTTGTGGTGCAATGGTAGCATGACTGACTCCATGTCAGATGATGCGTGTTTGACTCACGCCAAGTTCACTCCATTTTACATGGATCAACTATCATTATTGATCCAATTTTACATGGATCAACTTCCATTGTTGATCCACTAAAATTGGATCAACTTCTACTGATGATCCTTTTTTCTTGGATAAACTAGATAAACTTCTATTGTTGATGGTTTTGTTGGTGGATCTGAAATTGCAGCTGATGAAGTGGTAGCATTTTTCCATCAGCATGGATAAACATCCATTGTTGATCCAACTACAATAGATAAACTTCTAATGTTGATCCAACTGCAATGGATAAACATCCACTGTTTGATCCAACTGAAATGGATCAACTACTTTTGTTGATACAAAAATATCTGAACCAGTGGTGATGGCGGCAATAGACTAGTGGTGGTGGATGACTGGTGGTGCTTAAGGAGTTGTGGTGAAATATAAGTGGTGGTGGCGGTTGGTAGGTGGTGGTTTTTGAACGGTAGTGGTGGAATGGTGGTGGTGGTGGTGCTAGTGGTGGTGGTGCAGTGGTAGAGGAAGAAATTTGTTGTATTTTGAAATAAAGAAAAATATTATATGGGTGATGGTATTAAGGTAATCTAATATTAAATGGATAAGGTTATAAAAAAGGAATGACATATTTATTGTTGCATAAGGATATATTTGTAGGGAGTTAAAAGTAGGGACATATAATTAATATACCCCATTTTCAATGCCAATAATTAATGCTTATTTTGTGCATGGGTGCACAAGATAACAAAACACTCTAGGTATAAGACAAAACATTTATGAACACATAAAAAAAAAAAAAAAAAAAGCATTGGTGATTGGTGATTGGCCAACACAAATACCATTAAGCAATTCTGTATTGTGCACGAGACAGTTCGCGACAGCATTTTAAATCTACCCGATGGTCTCACGGTAGCTAGAATTTCACACGAGCTAGATTTGCATCATTTTGATGTTGGCATGGAAAGAAACCCACCTTAGCCTCCATTAATTTCTTGCTCAGATTTAGTCCTTTTTGGACTAGATCTGAGCAAGATTACTTTTTCTTTTTAAGTTTTAATCGAATAAAAGTAGTTTTACTGGTTTTTTGATGTCATTTCACATATTTCTTCCCTATTTAGAGCGATTTTTCTTCGCCATTTGGGGCGACTTTGTCTTCGCGTTCGGAGCTATTTATTCAAACCTTGATCGCTGGTTCGTGACTTGATATTCTCGATTCAAGAACATCGACAATCCAAAGGATTTAGGGAATCTGAGTTCGTTTGGATTTATAAGAGTTTGGGCAAATAACTCCTTTGTTATAGGAGTATCTCTTATTGAAGAAGAATAAAATCAGATTAAATGGTCGGAATCGATTCCGGATTATACCATCATCCTTCCCTACTACATCTATAAAAATTCGGTATATTTACGGTATATGGCTCTTTCTCTTCGCGATGTACTTGTAATTGATATCTACATTTGTATTAGGGTTGTTATTATCTTGTATTTGATGTTTTTGTTATTCTTGTAAGCGATCATGTAATCACATTTTGATTTGTTGATTTGAATAAATTGAAATTGTTGATTGACAAAAAAAAAAAAAAAAACCCACCTATAAATAGTGCAAACACAAAATTAGTTAAAAAGATCAAAATCAACAATTCGTGGGTGAAAAAGATATCTAGATTTTGATATTGTTTAAATGGACAAAAATGTAAAAATAGCCGGGATGTAAACAGTTTCATCATACCCATTTTCAAATATTTTTTCTTATTTTTAATTTACGTCAGGATGCATCCAGTTTCATCCTTGCTATTTTTAAAGTTTAAGCCAGGATAAATCCAGTTTCATCCTTGCAATTTTTTTGGTGTCAATTTCACTCGTACTAATTTTTACTCGTCCATTAAAACCATGTTTTAAAAATATTTGGACAAATGACTCATAGAGCAGCACATTGGTGGCTTAATACTAGAAAAGAAGAAAATAAACTAGCTTTAAAGCTGTAAGCCTGTAGCTGAAACTTGTGATACTTAGTGATTTGACTGGAAAATGAACCGTCTAATTATGGAGATGCTTAGTTAGGAATAAACATGCTGTAATGCGCACATTCGTTCATTACAGACAAGTACTGCATTCAATGTCAATAATACTTCACTGATTAATAAACGTTCAGTCGGCGAGCTTATTTTCATTGCGGTTATAAGTGTTGTTTCCGGTGTTGCTCTCGCACTTGCTCAATTTCTTACCCCAAAAGAAAGAAATAAAAAGGACCAATATAACGATTCTTTTACTTACAATAAAGCAGTATCCGGTTAGTGCGGACTCAGGCCATACAGCCATACTGAACAGTTATGGGAATTCTCGGATAACCTACTTAGGTTATTGAGACATATATTTATATTAAGTTGTATGGATACATGTTACAATGGACTCTAAGACGGATCCAACATATATATGGATTTTACATGGATATATATTCTACACACCCCCTCAAGCTGTACACGGTGGTAAACAACGTGAAAGCTTGTCACATAAAAAACGAAAACGCATAGTAGATAAACCCTTCGTAAAGAGATCTGCAAGCTGATGCTCAATGGATATATATCGCAGCTGCAGAGACCCAGAGGATATCCGTTCACGTACAAAATGATAATGAATCTGTATGTGCTTTGAACGATAGTGTTGTATAAGATTGAGGGCTAGATATGTAGCACTGATGTTATCACAGTAGAGAAGAGGAGCTTGCGAAAGGGTGACACCAAGATCACGTAACAGATACTCAATCCAAATAAGCTCAGCAGCAGTGGATGACAATGCACGATACTCGGCTTCAGTACTACTAGTAGAGACACTGGGCTGCTTTTTGGAACCCCAAGAGATGAGATTTTTGCCTAAGAAAACACAATGACCTGTGGTAGATCGAGAAGTGTCCGGATCACCGCCCCAATCAGCATCAGAGTATGCCGTAAGTTGCAAAGTAGAGTTACGCCAAAAACAAATACCATGACCCAATGTACCCTTGAGATATCTAAGAATGCATTTAACTGCCATGAAATGAGTATGAGTTGGCCTGTGCATAAACTGACTAACCTGGTTAACTGCATAAGTTATATCTGGTCGTGTCATACTTAGGTATTGCAAACCACCAACCAGGATTCGATACAAAGTAATATCAGGAAATAAAGCACCGTCATCAGAAGTGAGCTTAGAGCGAGGTGCCACAGGAGTAGACACAGGTTTGGAATCAGCAAGATCAACACGTTTTAAAAGATCCAAAGCATACTTGTTTTGTGTGAGAACAAGACCAGATGAAGTTATAGTAGCTTCTAAACCAAGAAAATAATTTAAGTCACCCAAATCCGTCATTGCAAATTGAGTTTGAAGTGTTGGAAGAAGAGATTGAATACCTTGAGTATCACTGCCCGTCAAAATTATATCGTCCACATAAAGGAGAAGTATAATGATTCCCATATTGGATTGCCGCACAAACATGGAGTGATCTGATTGCGAAGAACGAAATCCAAGTGCTGTGAGAAACGAAGCAAAACGATGAAACCAAGCACGGGGTGCTTATTTCAAGCCGTATAGCGCCTTGTGCAATAGACAAACATGATCAGGAAATCTAGGATCAACAAAGCCTTGCGTATGTTCCATATATACCTCTTGATCAAGAGACCCATGTATAAAATCATTTTTAACATCTAGTTTCTTAATAGGACAAGATGAAGAAACTACCAAACTGAGAACTAAACGAATAGTCACAGGTTTTACAACATGACTAAACGTTTCATCATAATCAATGCCATGCTGTTGAGAATACCCTTTGGAAACTAAGCGTGCTTTGCGTCTGTCTAGTGATCCATCAGATTTCTTTTTGACTCGATAAACCCATTTGCAACCAATGATATTCATTCCCGGTCGACGCGGAACAAGGGACCAGGTGTCATTTCGTAAAAAATGGATTAATTTCCTCAAGCATAGCTGCCCACCAATCTGAAGACTTGGAAGCTATAGTGAAGCAAGATGGTTCTATTGGTAAGGAAGCATACGTAGCTGCAAAACTGTGTAAGATAGGGTATCGAGTAGCAAAACAACCCTTGAAACTCCTAGGTTGAATAGTATGATCCTTTAGGAGAGTAACCATAGGATGCACATTGGTGGTCGACGGTGGGGACTCCTGTGCAGCTGGCATGACTGAAGACGACGACGACGCAGATGACACGGAAGCTGTAGGGGAGGAATCAGCAGATGAGGAATCACCGGAAAAAGATAGTCTAGTAGGCGACAAGGGAGGATCACTAGAAGTTTTAGACGAGTGAGGATTAGTGGGTGTAGTAGGATATAAAGGAGAAATAGGCGATGACAGAGAAGGAGGTTAAGTTGACGTAACAGAAGCTGGAGAAGGTGGAATAGGTACTGGAGTTATAGGTGAAGATAGATGTGTAGCTTTAATTGTGTTGGGCCAGCTTAATAGAGTACAAGTAGCAGGATTAGAAGATGAAATGTTTAGAGTAACACCAGCGTCCGCGGGATACGGAAAAACAGACTCATCAAAAATCACATGGCGAGAAATGTAAACACGATTACTAGAGACCTCTAAGAATTTGTAGCCTTTGTGCTTATCACTGTACCCAATAAAGACACAAGGAAGTGTTTTTGGTTGTAATTTATGCTGGCGGAAGTGAGAAAGTAGAGGATAACAACGACAGCCAAAAGCTTTGAGAAAACCATAGTCCGGAGCTCTATTATGCACAGCAAAAAACGAAGTATTATTAGACAGAACTGGAGTGGGGAGACGATTTATTAAATATGTAGCAGTGGCATAAAATTCAGCCCAAAAACATTCTGGTAAACCACTTTGAAGCATAAGAGCACGACCATTTTCAGTGATATGACGGATTTTCCTCTCAGCAAGGCCATTTTTTTGAGGCGTATTGGGGCAAGAAGATCGACCTTGAATGCCATTAGCAAGAAAATAAGATTTCAATGGATTTGCATACTCAGTACCACCATCAGATTGTAAGACAAGAATGGACGTTGAGAATTGTTTTTCAATCATAGCTTTGAAATCCAAAAAACAGCGAAACACTTGAGTTTTATCAGTGATGAAATATAGCCAAGTGAAACGGGAACATTCATCAACAAACAGGAGAAAATAACGAAAACCACAATTGGATGGAAAAGGTGCAGGACCCCATAAATCTGAATGAATAATAGCACCAATTTTATTAGAATAGGTAGTTCTCGACATAAAAGGAAGACGATGGTGCTTGGCACCTACAAAGCTAGCACAAATAGATTGAAAAGAGCAACTACTAGATGAAAAGGGGAAAGAAAGACTAGACTTAATGGACTGAAACACACGATGATTGGGATGGCCAAGGAGCATATGTCAAATTGCAGGACTTGTACGAGTACCAATGGTAGCAGCAGAGAAAGCGGATGGAGTGGATGACACAGAGGAACAATGATTGCTGTGGAGAATATGATACATGCCATCGTCAGTCTTTCCCTTGTACAGAGGAGTTCCCGTTCTCCGATCCTGTATGCAAAAGCCAAATTTATCAAAGACAAAAACACAATTAGAGTCACGAGTGAGTTGTCCAACAAATACTAAGTTTTTGGCAAGTGAAGGCACATGAAGAGTATTTTTCAATAACAACGTAGATGTGGGAGAGGTGATGGTAACATCACCAGTGCCTGTTATAGGCAAGAGTTTGCCATTGCCTACAAGAACTTTTTCATTACCATTATATTCGACACGATTCGACAGTTGAGAGGCATCAGAAGTCATGTGTGCCAAAGCAGCAGTGTCGACAAACCAATGGTTCTCATAGGGCATAGACTGCACCTGCATCGCTGAAAATGCCTGAGGTAAGTCTATATTCTGAGCTTGCATGATACGATGACAGTTGGAGGCTATGTGTCCAGCAGTTCCGCACCATTGACAAACTACGGATGATGAAGGTGGGGGACCAAGAACTGATGGTGCAGTAAAACCACCATAGCTACCACGACCAGGAGCATAAGAACCACCATAGTTACCACGACCATGAGCATTATGCCAAGAGTTGTTGGAAGAACCATTGTTCCAGCCATTATTGTTAAAGTTTCCACGACCATTGTTATTCCAGTTTGGTCGAGCATTAGTGTTCCAGTTGCTACGACCACGACCATTGTTATTTGAGTTCCAATTTCCGCGACCATTAGAAGAACCACGACCACGATTTGAGAATTGTCCACGACCACCGGACGGTGAACCAGCAAATAGAGCACTTGAACTCTGTAAGTCAGATGACGGGTTCTGAAGACTTTGAAGATATTGTAGATGAGAATCATGATGAAGAAGTAGAGCATGAAGTTCAGTAAAAGTGGGTAGGGAGGTTCTTGCAATTACAACTGTATAGATACTTGTCCAATCAGCTCCCAATCCACGAAAGGTTGTGGAAACAAGTTCAAGATCAGACACAGGTTGTAAAACAGCAGCTAATGAGTCAGAGATTTCCTTGATCTTGAGGATATACTCAGAAATAGAGGAGTTACCCTTTTGAATGGTTGATAAGTTTGCTTTGAGTTGCAGAATTCTGGCTGGATTGATGGTAGCGTAGGTAGAGCGAAGATATTTCCAGACATCACGAGAATTGCCGCGTCTAGCACATTCAGATTTTAGAGGTTCGGTGAGGGAGCAGTTGATCCAAGACATGATGGTTTGGTCGATGACCTCCCATTCTTCATAAGCTGGATTAGGAGTCTTTTCTTCGGTTACTTTGTCAACAAGTTCTGGAGCTGGGATCTCATATGAATCATCAAGGTACTTATAGAGACGGTGAGATTTCAGAATGGGTGTTATTTGGGATTCCCAGATAAGAAAGTTAGTTCTATCTAAGAGAACTATTTTGGTTGAAGAAGGAAGAAACGATGAGGTCATGAAGGAGCCAACACTGACCGATTGAGAAGCAGCAATAGTTGGATATCCTATGTTGTGAGACATGATTGGAGAGGTATATGAGGCCTGAGTTGAAATAGTTGACATGGTGAAAGGAAAAAGAAGAACGGAAGAGCAGGCTTAGGGTTTTGGAAGGAAGAAGAAGTTGAAAACTAGGGTTGCCGAGAGAACGTTCTGGCTCTTGGTACCATGAACAGTTATGGGAATTCTCGGATAACCTACTTAGGTTATTGAGACATATATTTATATTAAGTTGTATGGATACATGTTACAATGGACTCTAATACGGATCCAACATATATATGGACTTTACATGGATATATATTCTACACATACACTAAGCACTGGAGAGTACATATAAAATTAAATGGAATTTTGTTTTCAACTTGGTAATGGCATTCTCATTAATGTTTTTTTCTCTAATATTTATTGATTGATCTAATACTGTATGGATTTATGGATTGAATCTAAAATGTTACCGTATAGCTTAGAAGTTAGTACATTATGAACATTGAATTGATGATATTAGTTGAGGGTTAAGTCCCAAACAAGATGTAGGTCCACCACATCTGCGTGACAAATGGTGCTAAGCCTATAACAAGCATATATCTTTCACAGTCACCATTTATACTCTGTTGGAGCTTTGCAAGAATGGGAAAAAATGACTAAGAGATTTATAGAGAGTGATGCAAAACAGATGGTTAGCATATTAAAGAGAGAGCACCGATGCCATTCCCGGAAAGATCAGATGACAAGTTTTCAAGATTAGAAGTCTACATATGGCATTGCTTTGTGAAGAGAAATGCCAACCAAGTGACTCATGTGTGTTGGCCGAGTTCGCTTCCTTAAGCGAATGCTTTAGACGTTGGCAATCCTGTCATCCTCCTCCTTGTATCGCACTATCGCTACTCTTTGTATTAAAGAGAACAGCACAGTTGACGGATAGGATGGAATGTACTAGATTTAGATTATTTTTTATTTTGGCATGGAATTAAAAAACCTGGCGTTTTGTTCAATTTTATTTTGTCAGAGCTGTTGAACATTAGTGGGTTACGAAGAAAAAAAAGGCACTCCGCTTTAAAGCTGTAAGCTTGCGTGACTTGTGATACCTATGATATGTCTAGCATTAGCCATTAGGGAAACAAACTTGTAAAACGTCTAATTATAGAACGTTTTTATTTATTTATTTTTGTTAAGAAAAGATTATAGGAGTACTAAAGATTAAACCTCTTCTAGATGAAGAAATATTCCCACCACGATGTTAAACGAGTAATGTTAAGGGACATTCAGAGAAATAAACATGCTGTAGTGCACACTCATTCTTCCGTTTCACACACATATACTGCATTCAATGTCATTAATTTACACTCTATATATATATATGCGCGTCTGTTTTGAGTCACTTTTGTTTGTTTTTTAGTTTTAGAGAGAAAGAGACGCAAATGAAATCTCACTCTTCCACTATACTCTCTATAACAACTAGTACATGCCATCCTCGTTATATATACCCTTTCTTCTCATCTCTCTTTCTCTATCTCTTTTCTCTCTAAATCTCTCTAAACACTCCTGTTCTCAATTGAGTGGTGCATGATCTCTCATCAAATGGGTTTTTCTAGTGTTTTTAGATACATATTCTTATGTTCTTCCTTACTCTTTCACCTCCACATTTACAAAGCCGGTAATAAAAAAATTTTCTTTATGTTTCCTAATCAGTTTCTTAAACATTTGATGTTTTTACTATTCTAAATCTTATATTTTGATTAAAAAAAGTTTATGATGAGTGATCTGTTTTGATGATGATCAGATGGGTTTGATCAATTGGATCCACATGGGATGATAGAAATCAAATGGGATATCTTAACTTGGGAAGACGATACATACAATGTAAGTTTCTCTTATTAGTTCCTTTTGATTTTTCGAAAGATGGAATTAATTGAGTGGTTTGAACGATTCAATTTCATTTTTGAAATCGGTGCATGTTAGGAGGTTTTTCATGCAAATTTAATTAAGAAATCTTTGACTATACATATTCTTCGTAGAATCCGGAACGTAATTAGTGAAAATTATTTTATTGTTTTGGTTAGGGTAAACGTTTGACGAGATCATCTCTGCCGTTGAATGGTGTTGGAACTTGGAAGAGGGTTACAATTAACGGCTCTGAGTATCTCAGTAGGAAACAAAGAATGTTTCTCCCTAGTGGGTCCCACTTAAATTATGTCAAAATGCTGCTCAAGTGACCGGCAAAAAATCAGACCCAGACCCCTAGTTAAATCGTTGGGTCAGCGAATCGACTCTCCACTTAACCAAAGTTTGTAGATATTTTTGTGATAGGGAGTGTGATGTAGCCTGGTGTTTGTTATTCTTCTTATTTCTGCTTTAATGTCTTAGTGTAACATGATGTTTTTGTACAGGCACAAATCTCTATACTTAATAAGCAAGCATTTCGACACATAGAAAAACCTGGTTGGAGATTACGTTGGACATGGAAAAATGATGAGGTAATATGGAGTATGTTAGGAGCAGAAGCAACAGAACAAGGTGATTGTAGAAGAATCCCAGGAAAGCCTCCACACACTTGTGAGAAGCAACCAGAGATAATTGATTTATTACCAGGAGTACCTTATAATATGCAAACAAGTAATTGTTGTAAAGGTGGTGTATTAACAACAGAAATCCAAGATCCTTCTAAACATGGAGCATTTTTTCAAATGGCAGTAGGAAAGGCACTGTTTATGGAGATTGTTAATGGCACTGCAAAACCCAGTGTTAATCAAACTGCACCAGCTGCACCTCCACCTTCCGATGATGGTGATAAAGACCAGCAGCCTCCGAGTAAAGATAAGCATGATACGGGTAAAGGTAAGGAGAAGCGTGATCAGGGTAAAGATAAGAGTCATCGCGGTAAAGATGTTCATCATGATAAGAATCACGGGAAAAAAGAAGAAGATAAGAACAGGGACAAGCATAATTTTAACGTTGATGATGTAAACGACGAGAAGAAAGAAAAGGAGATGAAGAACAAGTTTCACAATAGTCATAAGAAGAGAGTTTTAATAGATTATGACACTGTTGGTGGGGATGCAGGTGATGCTCAAAAGAATGCTACAGAAATAAACCCAGTAGATATGATTATACCTCAGAATTTCAGTATTGGCATTCCTGGTTATACTTGCGGACCCCCAAAACTGGTTGCACCAACTAAATTTCTTGTGGATAAGGGTCGTCGTAAAACACAAGCTCTCTGTAAGTATATCGATTGTCCTAGAAATTCCTTCCATTCCTTTTTTTTTCCTTACTTGTGTGTGTGTTATAATGGAAATTGTTACTATTGTACAAAGTGTAGACTATCTATTTTGTTGAAGCTTTTGGCTGATATTGTCGTTTCTTTTCCTTCTCTAATCTAATGAGTTGTTAATTTTGCAGATACATGGAAATTGACGTGTACCTACTCACAAATGCAGGCATCACAGACCCCTACATGCTGTGTTTCAATGTCTTCATTCTACAACGACACAATCGTTCAATGCCCTACATGCAGTTGTGCTTGTCGTAGAGATCCAACTAAACAATGCATCGAGTAAATAATATTCACTGACCTCTCTAACATTTTATATCTATTACCCAATTTAGCTTTACATTTTCATTCGTCATAACAATGGTTGGTTTCTGTGGTATCTAACAGTCCCACAAAAGATGTGCAGCCTCTAATAGAACTTCCACACAGTGAGGATGAAGTTGTTCCTCCTAAAGTTTGGTGTACAGAACATATGTGCCCAATTAGGATTCATTGGCATGTCAAAACAAGTTATAAGGACTATTGGAGAGTCAAGGTTACCGTGCACAACTTCAATTTCGTCAAGAACTACTCCGATTGGAGTTTAGTTGTGCAACACCCAAACTTGAAGAGTTTAGTTCAAGTGTTCAGCTTCAACTACAAACCGTTATTAGTGTTTCCCACAAGTAAGTTCTTATTATTCTGTGAAAATTTAATGGGTTTCTAGTCATATTTGTGCTCGCTTTTAATGCTACTTTCTGGTTATACTCTTGTTGCAGATGATACTGGAATGTTTTGGGGAATTCCATTCTACAATAACATGTTAATGCAACCAGCAGTAGAATCTGGAAATGTACAAACAGAGTTTTTATTTAGAAAAGATCCAGGATTTACATTTGGTGGAGGCTTTGCTTTCCCAGTAAAAATGAGCTTCAACGGTGATCTCTGTGTGATGCCTCCTCCAGATCAATACCCTAGACTTCCAAACAGTAGCTTCTCACTTTCTAGCAACAGTAGGCCAATCCTCTTTTCTTTGTTCCTACTCTTGCTTTCCCTTTATATTGTGTATTAACCTGCCTCTACTGCCTATTTAAGATGTTCTAGTTAGAAGAACTCTGGTTAATTCATTTTGTAATACAGATTTGTTGCACAGATAACTTCAATTGATTCAATCGTATACTTATTCCGCGTTAATGCCCTTTTTTCTGGCGTGGATGGTGTGTAATTTTATGAATGCACTGCAGCTTATCCCAGTAACATGAAATTTGTATTTTGATTCAGTAAGATGAAGCTAAACATTAACTGTTTTTTAGGATGCTCAGATTTTCACCCTTGTCACCACCAAAAATTGCACTCCTGGTAATGATAAGAGTTTGATTCTCTAGTACAAAATTTAGGACTATCTATTTGTAGTTGTATGCCTTTCATTATTGTGAAATTTCGTCAAATTTTGTAGTTCAACTTGATTTACCGAGTTCGTTTTGAACTGCCTGCTCCCTACGTAATGGAAGTAACCTTCTCTGCTGAAGATAACAATTCCACGGCCTAGGTTTGCTGAGATTCGACCAGATAGTGCCTCATCAATCCTTATGAGTGCATCTGGGTAGAATTATAACCAGCCAACGCAAAAATCTAACACATTGAAACTATGTTGTAAAAGGCTAGCGCCTGGCAAAAAAAGGTGCCCAGGCGCCAAATTATACCTAATTGTGTTTTTTTCTAAAAAAAAAGACCCTCCTCGCTTAGGGCGCCTTGCCTAGCGTCTTTTACAACATAGCATTGAAAAAGATTATATAACTTGGGTCTTGAACAATATCAGAGACATGCATTCCATTAAAGATTTCACACGATCTAGTCAAAGGAAATGATATATCGAGTTCTCATTAACTTTCACATACTAAAAGAAAGATAGAGATTACAAGACTCGAGGAACTTTAAGCTAGCAACAAGCAGAAACATGACCAAGCCACAAACTAAATCCGTAGTCTAGCTTGAAAGGGACACCTAAACTACTGAGACGCTAGCAAAAGCTTTACTGATCAAAATAGCTGTGAACACAGAAATTACGATGGCGTCTACATGTTTACAAACAATGTTCGCAGGTCGTATATGAAAACGTTCGGGGATTTAAGTAAATAGATGATGATAGGAACACACTAGCCTGTAGACTCAGAGCCTTCACACTCGTCATCGTCTAATCCGGTGGGACTAAATTTATCAATCGTGCTACTACGATAAGCATGTTTATCAGTATAAAAAGCATAAGGAAAGTGCTGAAATGTAAATGACACAATGATTTACGTGGTTCAGCACTAAGGACTACATCCACGGGATTTGTGTATCTCTATATCTTGAGAAATTACATGGGTAGTCAAATGACTTTAAGTGAATAACGCTGCCTTGGGAAATAGAATTTATACCGACTCTTCCTATTTTCCTATCTTCTCTCTAGTTGCTTCGAACTGGTTGCCTCCCCCATCTCTTGATGTATGGGGGTATTTATAGGGGTAAGTTATGGGGCCCGCTCTTGGAGACCGTTACAACCTTATCTTCTTGATTCTTGTGCACATCCCACTGCTATCATCGTCCTGATCCGATGACTCCAGCGGTTACCTTTGAGGGTGATGGATCTTCTCCTACTACTCCACATGCTGCTTGACACGTATCCTCTGCGCGGTGCATTTAATGAGGGTGGTTGGGGCGGTCTGCACGTGTCGGGCAGATGTCGGAAGCTCTTGTCACATCCCTGTCAGCGAGTTCTCCCTCTGCCGTTGATCTTGAATCTTCCTCGGGATAGAGTAAAGTGGATCATAGGGCCTTCTTTAGTACTTCTCAGTGTCTAGGTGCTTCAGTGCTCCCAGGTTCTGCACCGCTGGATTAACCTGATGATGAATGTGGGTAGATGATGGATGTCCTTGGGTATAAAGACGTGACATCATGTCTTGATGTCTCAAGATGTGTGTCCTCCACGTGTAGTGTTTTCAACACGTGTTGAGTGACGGATTTATGTGTATACAATTTGCCCATTTTTTCCAAGTTTGAAGTCGATCAAAGCTTGGGGAAAAACTTCATTCACCACCATCCTCACTCTCTTCATTAACTCCTCCATATTTTTAGTGCACGTTTCCCACTCCTAACATTAACTTCCCCTTGATTCATGTGTCAATTTTATTTGCTTTTTTGCTATAAATAGGAGAGAGTCCTTTATTTGGAATAAATTTCATTCTCTTCTTTGTCAGTTCACATTCTCCTCTCTTAAACATTCTCCATTTTTCTTTTGTTCTTTAGCTCTTAAATTCTACTGGTGTTGTTCAAGGTCATTGTCATCAGGATAATTTGGTTGCGGCTGGTCGTTCTTCGTCTTCGTGCTTTTCACGCTTTTTCTGATTCTAGGTATGGCGTTTTTCTTCTTGATTTTTGCTTGATGATTATTCTTCTGCTGCTGTTTCTGAGTTTTGTGATGAAGAACAATAACCATGAAAGTATACATACTTGCCCATGTTCTTCATCGCGAAACTCAGGCCCTACTGTTGATTTCCCAAAAGTAGTTTCTAGCGTTTCTGGTTTTTACAGATTTGATTAAAACTGCTTGATCTCGGGACTTTTCATCTCTTGATGGATTTTTATGAGTTGTGATAGTCATAAGTCCTTCTTTTAGATATCTCTTGACTCCTCTGCCACTTTGCAAGTATGAGTGATCGTCAGCGGGTCCCTTATAACACTCCTCCGTCTAGTCCTTTCAGATCCCTTCCTCCGAAGGATTCAGGTGTTTCTCCACCGAAGGATTCAGGCGTTTCTCCATCGAAGGGTGGGTCATCTAGGGCTTCTCAGTCTGATTCTGGTGCTCGTAAAAGTTCATCTGGTCCTTGGATTTCTTTTCAACAAAAAGAAGATCCACCCAGGGGGTCTAGGTACGCAGTTCAACGGCCTGCCAACCCTCCTCCTAGCACGGAGCCGATAAGATCTCAACCCATCCGTACACTGCCTCCTCAAGCTACGGTGACTCCTCAGGCTACGGTTCCTCCTCCTAAGGCTAAGGAGACGCAGGCCTCCGGGTTGGTAAAGGAATATTCTAAGGTTCCTATTTCGAAGATAGATTCGTCAAGGAACCCTTCAATCAAGAGAAAGGCTTCGGGGTTGAACACTTAAAAAGAGACAACATTGCATAAGGCTACTGATTCTGATGCTTCCTCCGATATACGAAGCATCACGGTGGGTAAGAATAAAGTTTATTTTAAACACATAGATATTGAAGCCTTCAAGGTGAAGCTTTTGACGTTAATTTCTATGCTCCCGATGATGATCTTACTTATATTTAATCAATAATTATAAATACGATGAATTTCACTTGCTGACAACGATGAGGCCTTCGAGGCTGGCCTTATGTTACCTCTGTATAAGTCCGGTGACTCCTTCTACTATGATGTCCTACCTAATCGCGAGGGTTCTACTCCACATACTTATTGTCACTCATTAGTACAGCTGATCGGGAATTATCTTCGTGCACCCTTCGGAGTAAAGGGGAGACAATGATCACTTGCTACGTTCCTAATCCCGCTGAGCAAGAGTGGTACACTCTTGAGAACTTTAATTCTTCGTTATGAGATTATGTGAATTGAAAGAATCGTAAACCGTGGAGTGTTGGTCTTCGTAATATCGCTGCTCCTCATGGTCAGATTCGTTAACTTAGTGAAGTGAGTGATACGAAGCTTCGTTATGTTACTGGTACAGAAGGGTCTTCTCAGCGGAAGATTTTTACTCCTCGTGAGCGGTTGAAGCGTGATCATGATTATGAGTGGCATGCTACCGTTATTGAGATAGTTGGTCCTTGGGCATTTGGTTGGTACCGGGTCATCATGGATGGCGTCCTGTCGCTGGTATCCAACCTAGAGCCAGCGCTCCAGCTCGTTATGGTGACTTTTTCCCCTGGAGGTTGAACTTTGCTAGTATGAGTTTTGAATATGCCTACGATGTTGCGGATGAAGAATAAAGTTCTGAAGCTACTCTTCCTCCGAAAAGAACGAAGGTATGATCCCTTGTATTTGCCCCTTTTTATTTTAGGTTTTGAGATTGGTCGGATCATGAAGAAAAATTTCTCCGTACTCCATGTTGAGTGATATACCAGCGTTGATTAGGCATCGTTGCTCTAGGTACCAAAGAAGAAGAAGATTAATCCCGTTCAATCTTCAAATGTTGTTGGTGGAGAAACATAGGTTCCTGATGAACTCACCAGTCCTGTGAATAATGAGATTATGGCAGAAGACGCGGGGACCGATGATGAGGAAGATATAAAGACTTCTACCCCCAGTCACGAGGAAGGAGCCAAAATCGGTGGTGGAGGTATCGAAGAGGAGTTTTCCCCTGGTGGTCAAGGAGGTATTCTTGATGGTGTGCCTATTATACCGCCTTCCCAAAAACAAGGGACCAAAGGCACTGATGCTCAATCGTCGATTCCTACCGGGTCTGCCCAGGAATTTTCTTTTGGCAAGATCTATTCTTCTGGTAGTCAAGTTGATATTGACGCTGCTATGGGGATAACTTCGGATTTTTTTTTTGCTTTTTCTGAACGATGAGTGGGATTTTCTTGGTGAGGCCGCTGGTGAGAGAACCGATGAAGCCGAATATAGCTCTGATGGTGAATATGCCGAAGCCCGTGATAATAGGGAGGCTACGGCTAAGAGAAACTCCGATGCTGGGAAGGGAACCACTGGTGGTGAGGCTTCCTCTGAGGCATCTTCAGAGGGATTCGAGAGGCATTTGATGCTTTATGGTGATGATGCCACACTTGAGTGGATAATGAAGAAAAACTTGATGTTTTTGTCTAACCCTGCTCCCATTATTCCTGGTGAAACAAGTTCTAATGCTTTTACTCGTCGAAGAATGCAGCTAGCGTCCCCTGATGAGATTGCGGAGGCCTGAGAGAAAAATATAGGGTCTAACTCCCCTAGCATGTTAGTCGATCCTCCGTATTCTGTTTCTGGTATGATGGATATTGCCGATGGGTACCAATATGGTTATCCTCAGCAACAGATTCTTGAGGTAAGTCTTCGAGAAACTTCTTAGGCGAATTATTCAATGTCGTGGATTTTGTAATTGTTGCTTGTCTGTATACTAATGTAGGTAATGAGGAATGAGCACTGCAACCATACCTGTATCAGTTTTTCAAATCTAAGGCTCTTAAGTTAGAAGGAAAGCTTCGTCACAGATAAAGTGAGTTAACCGCTGCTGAGGCCGTTATCGCTGCTAAGGATCAAGAGATATTGGATTTGAAAAACCGGTTGAAATGGAAAAAGAAACTAGGTGCTGAGGAGGAGAAGCTTCATCTTGAGCTTGCGCTGGTTCGTACTGAGTTGGATAAGGCTCGTGCTGGTGCTTCTGCTTCCCAAGGTTCGTTAATTTTTTTTTCTTCCTTCCTTCTTAGTGTGCCGTCTGAGTCTCCCCTCTCATCTTCAGCGGTCGACCCCAGCTAGCATGGCTTCGAAATGAGAGAACTCTCCAAGCTTCTCGGATCCGAGAGTTAGTGCAGCAAATTAAGGATGAATCTAATAAATAGAATTCTCGGGCCGATAAGCATAACGCCTTGATGGTTAAGTGGCGATAAATTCATAGCCAGAAGGTCGATACGCATAATCTGTATAACTCCGACCGTTGTTTGTTCAATGGGACCCTGCTATGGACTTGTGAGAACCTTCGTTTGGAGGGTGAGTCTGTTGCCCTTTTAGAGGCCCAGGTAGCATATTTGGAAGAAGAGCTATGTCATGCTCGATCTTCCCCTGGTTCTGAGACTCATAATTATGTACAACAACTTGTTTAAGAGAGGGACGAATCTAGGGCCGAAGCTCATGCTCTTAGCAAGGCTTTAACTGCTTCTCGGAGTGACGTTGCTCGTTTGGTTGATTATGAAAAATATCTTGAAGTTAATATGTATAGGATCACTAAAGGCATAGAAAAGATGAGTGATGAAGTGAATCAATTTCGTCACTTAGACTCCATGAAACAGGTAGAGTTAGACGAGTTTCAGTTCGCTCTTACGACTCTTCGGTCGGATTATAACAAAATATCCGATGAGTATGATTTTCTTAACGAGGCCCGGGACGCTGTAGTTAATGAATATGAGATAGATATGGCTAATGTTGAAGGTATAAGTTTGTTTAGTCGTGGGTAACTTCATATTTCCCTTATGCTAACTCATTTGTTCTTTCTTTTTCAGAGCTCGAAAAAAAGCTTAACCTCGCAAATGAAGAGCTTAAGAAGGCTCAATCTTCCTTAGTGTACCAGGAGGGCCAAACTAAGTATTTCAAAGGGTTGGCCGGGTCTCGTGATGAAGCAGCGCATGAATCCGCCAGAGAAGTTGCTCGCTTGAAGTCTGCATTGGGACAATCAGAGCTTAAGTCTACCGTTATTTATCACAAGGCTTGTTGTCAACTTACCGAAGAGATTAATAAAACTCTGGCTAGAATTGATCAAGGTCTCCCTAATGATTATAACATTGTTAAGCATTATCCCCGTCGTCCCGTTCCTGAGCCCCTTGCTTGCCTCTCCGACCCATCCTCTGGGGGCAGTGTTCCTTCGTCCCAGAAAAAGGGTGCCGCTGACCATTCTGGACCTTCTGAAGAGAAATAAGCTTCACCTTTTGCTATAGAAAGTTAATCCTTGCTGATTATTTGGCTTTGGGATATCCTGTCATGTATTTTATTTTGATTTTATTCAACTTCCCAAGCTTGTAATCAACTTTAATGGAATGGATCATCGTTTGGCTACTTTTGTTTTACCTGTATTGTTAGTTTATTTACTTTTTTAGATAACATTCATATCTTGATGAAATAAGTAAGCAAACAAATCAAGTAATAATAAGTGTTTGAGGGCAATAACAAAGGTAGACACCTTAGTTATTAGATTTGTACCTGCCCCACTGGCTAATCCTTGGCCAGAGGATCACCATACGGTGGGGGTTGAGGCAACGTTCCCAGATATATAATGCATTGATAGAATGTTTACATGCATTTATTCTGCTGACTCGTTACCTTGTTAATTGGTTGGGTATCTTTTTCTGCTTGAATCCTTCCCCATGGTCCTACACTTATAGACGCTGATAGGGGAGTCCTGAGAGATTGTAAATGATTACTTTCCCCAATAGATATTATGCAACAAAAAAAGTTGTTTGATTAATGTAGTGAGGTTTGCTACTCCTCAACCAGAGATAGAGACACGTTGAGCGGGTACGCTACCCTATTGTTCTGTCCTCCTTCACACAGATGCACTCTGCGCTTCTTATATGGATAGTACGTCTTGAGATATTTTGCATTCCATGGATGTCTGAGGACTTCTCCCTTTAGATTTTCCAGGTAGTAAGACCCATTCCATGCGATGTCGTTTATTATGAAGGGCCCTCCCCATGTAGGTGCTAGTTTTCCCCATTTTTTCTATCGTTGGTATTGTGGTATGGTTCTCAGCACGTACTGCCATTTTACAAAATTACTTAGTTTTACCTTCTTATTATACTCCCTTGCTAGCCTTCGTTGGTAGTGTTCCATTCTTTGTAACGCTGCCTCTCTTCTTTCTTCCAAATCATTGAGTCTTTCAAGCATCATGTCAGTCGTGAGGTTTTTCTCCCAAGCTTCGGTCTTTGTGTTTGGAATGATGATCTCTGTTTCTATGACAACTTCTGCTTCGTATGTGAAGAGGATGGTGATTCTCCAGTTGTGGACCTTCGGGTTTTTCGGTATTCCCATAATATGTTGTGTAATTATTCACACCATCGTCCCTTAAGTTCGTCTAGTTGTCTTTTGAGGATAAGAGCAAGAGTCTTATTTGTTTCCTCAGCTTGGCCATTTCTCTGGGAGTAGATGGGTGTTGATTTGTTCTTCCTGATATTGAAGGTATCATAAAGCATGTCAATGTTTTTTCCTTGTAGTTGCTTACCGTTGTCGGAGACAATTTCTGTGGGAATGTAGAATATACATATGATTATCTGGAAAATAAACGTGAACACGTATGTGTCTCTGGTCCTAGCAAGAGCTTTGGCTTCTACCCATTTGCTAAAATAGTCCATATCCACGATCCAGAAACGCCTTTTCCCCGACCCTTCGATCAGGGGGCCGACGATGTTTATTCCATATTTAGCAAATGGCCAGGGGCTATCAACAAAGTTTAGCTTTGTTGCTGGGGCATGGATTCTCTTGGAAAAACGTTGACACTGCTTGCATCATTTTTACATCTTGGCAGCGTATTGTATCATCTGAGGCCAATAATATCCTTGCATCTTGGCTTTGTCGGCTAGTGATCTCATCCTGTTGTGGTTGCCAATGTCTCTGTAGTGTATATCTTTTAGAACTCTATGTCCCTTTTCTCTTGATAGGAAGCGAAGAAGCAGTCCAAGAAAATATTTTTTATACAAGATCCCGTCCCGAAGATCATACCTTCCTGCCTTTGACTAAATTTTACGAGCTTGTTTATAATCCGTGGGTAGTACATTATCTTTAAGGAAGAGATAAATTTTGGCCCTCCAATCTTCTTCGTTTGTGAAGTCCTCATCCTCATTTTCTCTTGACATAATATCATCTTCGAGAAACTCGTCCGCGATCTCTTCCCCTACGTCATCATCATTGATATCTTCACTGACATTGTCCTTTCGGCCGGAAGCGAGGGATTCATGAGGAACAATTGAAGGTTCGTATACCTTTGTTACTTTGATTGCATTAACATGCTCATTTTTAAGCATGGATGATATGTATGTTAATGCGTCAGCGTGTCTAAGATCTTTTCTGCCTAAGTGGCAGAACTTGATGCTGGGTATCTGGTTTGCTAGAGTCTGGATCAAGCCCATGTACGCTGATAGGGTCTTATCATAGACGTTGTACTCCAGTCCTATCTGTCGTATGACCAGTGGTGAGTCTCTTGTAAGGAGTACATCGGTTATTCCCATTTCTATTATTAAATGAAGAGCATGCATTACTACTTCGTATTCTACAATGTTATTGGTGTTCCCTTTGAATTCCAATCTTAGCGTGTGTGTGATCATGTCCCCAGTGGGGGTAGTGATTACGATGCCTATGCCGTCACCTTCCCTATTTCTTTATCCATCGACAAAGACCTCCCAACGTCTTTGGTTTGATGGCACGAGGATATCTACCGGGTCTTTATCGTCTTCGATATATGGTGTTCCTTTTACCTCCTCGTCATCTATTAAAGGTAAGTCATCTAAAAAATCCGCAAAAACTTGTGACTTTTGGGAGTGTTGGATCTCATGGATGATGTTGAACTGATCGATATGGGTGTTCCATTTCGCTATCCTTCCTACTTTCCCAGCGCTTTTAAGGACAGATTCTAGTGGTGCCTTGCATGGAACGCGGATATAATGAGTCAGTAAATAGGTCCTCATTTTTTGAGTTGCCCATACTAGTGCTAAGATGAGTTGTTCAATCTTCGTGTAATTCCTTTCTGCTGAATTGAGGGTCTTGCTGACATAATATATGGGTTGCTCTATCTTCGTGTTTGTTTTGACCAATACTGCACTGACTGCATCCTCCGTTGCTACTATGTAGAGGGACAGTACTTCATCTGGATCGGGCTTTTGTAAGATCGGGATCGAGGCCAGATATTCTTTGATTTTCTGGAAAGCTTCCGCACACTCTGCAGTCCACTCGAATTTGCTTCCTTTCTTGAGGGTGTTAAACAAAATGCCTGCATTTTTCTGAAGATCTGGCGATGAATCTTCCCAGAGCTGCTAAAGAACCGTTGAGTTTTTGAACTTCTTTCAGAATCTTCGGTGATGGAATTCCCATGATAGCTTGTATCTTGGATGGGTCTACTTCAATGCCCCTCTTTATCACCAAATATCCAAGAAACTTCCCTGAGGTGACGCCGAATGTGCACTTTTCTGGATTCACCTTCATGCTGTGCTTTCTCATGGCTTGGAAGACATCCCTTATATCTTGATGATGGTCCTTATGTAGCTTGCTTTTGACGAGCATATCATCAACATAGACTTCAAGTGTGTTTCCGATCCAAGGCTTAAAAATTACATAAACCATCCTTTGGTATATTTCCCCGGCGTTCCTACGTACGAAAGGCATTCTTGTGAAACAGTAGAGGCCGTGTGGGGTATAGAATGCAGTGTGGTATTGGTCTTCCTCTGCCAGAGCTACCTGTTTGTACCCGACATACCCGTCCATGAATGATATCTCCTCATATCCTTCGACCGCTTCCACCAACTGATCGATGCTTGGGAGTGGGTAGCTGTCCTTTGGATACACTTTGTTGAGGTTGGTGAAATTAATGCATATTATCACTCCTCCGTTCTTCTTGGGTACGATGACCATGTTGGATATCCACATTGGGTATTTGACCTCCTTGATGAACGCTGCCTCTAACAGTTTGTGCAGCTCTTTTTCAATTGCTTCGTGATATTCTGGCATCACCTTTCGTATCTTCTGCCGGAATGGGATGGTTCCCTCCTTTATGCGAAGCTCGTGTTGTACTACCTTCGGATCAATCCCTGTCATGTCTTCTAACTTCCATGCAAATATATCTGCGTATTCATTGAGTAGTTTGATTAAAGATAACTCTCTTTCTTCATCCATCAGGGTCCCGACTTTGATCATCTTCCTGCATTTTTCCGTTCCTATGTTGACTTCCTTGGAAGGTTCTAAGGACGTAAACGTGGGATTTGGTTCCCCTAAGAAGGGAACATTCTTTAATTATCATTTGGTATGGTCCGGGGCCTCCCCTGTCATGGAGTTGCTTTCTTCGGTATTTAGAACTATGATTTCCTTTGTCAGACTCTTCCCAGAGATTTATTCAAGGTATATATCGATTTCCTTTTCTTTTGCAGCTTCTTTGTTTTTGCTCCTTAGGAATTTTCGCTACTCATGCTGGTCGTTATTGAGCTGAGCCTGTCCTGCCTGGCATTCACGGGAAGTCACCTGATCCCCTTTTATTTTTATTACCCTTTCGGGTGTTGGAAATCTTAGGTATTGGTGATAGGTGGCGGCCACCCCTTTGAGCTTGTGCACCCATATTCGTCTGATGATGGCATTGTAAGGTGAGGGAGCGTTCACCACGCTGAACCGCGTATCGACCTTCATTGGCCCCGCGTTTACTTGTAAAACAATATCCCCCTAAGGGCTTTGTTGGCACTCCGTTAAATTCGTAGATGGTATAGTACGATGACATCAGCTGTTCCTCGTTAAGCTTCATTCGCTTAAACGTGTCGAAGAATAAAACATTAACCGAACTCCCTCTATCAATGAGGATATTTCTGATATTGCATCCTGCTACCGGTAGCGTGAGGTGATAGACACATTTTTGTGTCTGATATAATCTTGCTTCTATATGTTGTTAGTGCTCGATCTTGTACTTATTTGGATATTTTATGTCTTTGTAGGTGTTTTTGGAGAAATAAGCTTTTGCGGCGAATTTGGCTAGAAAAGTGGTTTTTGCGCTCGTGGGAGAAAATTACTATACAGACCTCCATTTTGGATAAGGGGTAACCAAATCACTAAGGGGTACCCTAATTGCTATTTACACCCCAAGTGTTAAAGGCACCCGGCAGGCAGATAAGGGCACCCCATCTTCTATGTTTGAAACTGAAAAATGACGAGAATTATCAGTCTTCACCTGTGAGTTCATTTGCGGGAATTTCGGTGGAGTTTTCTACGGACTTTATTTGGAACAATATCACTACCTTATATACATCACTACTGCGCAGAGATGGAAGAAAATCTCATCATATATGTGAACACGAAGATTACGTAGGGTTTCAACGTGTCCACAACCAATCTTCGCATGTACGGGGTGCATGCATTAAGGTATGAATATAGTGCAAGATGCTTGGATAGACATTGATTCATTGATTCCGAACCCCGCGGGTTTGTCATGATCTCCTCAACATCTACAATTAAAGATCTATGAAACACATGCGGATATAAGGATAGACAAATACGAAATATAAATGAGACAAGGATTTATGTGGTTCAGCTCTAAGGCCTACATCCACAGGTCTGGGGGAGATTTCACTATGTGGTAAATGATTACAAGAACAGTCGAAAGACTTTAGGTGATCTCTGGAACCCGAAGACTCATGCTCATACTTACTTCTCACTGATCTCTCTCCCTCTCCCTTTAAAATTTCCCCCCTTCCATGTAATAGGAAGGGTCATATATATAGCTAATCTACGTGGGTCCCTTGGAAAAGAGCTGTTGTAACCTTATCTTCTTGTATTTTGTGCCTAGTCCGCGGACATCTCTGTCATCCCGCGACTTCTATTATTCCTACACTCATCACGCTGGCCTACCCTTGTTCTTGTCGTCGGTTAACCGAACGTGCCCTTTTCGCCAGGCAGTGTCAGTCCTTCCCTGTCACGTATGCGTCAGTTGGACTTTCCCTGGCCGTTGATCAAACCTTGCCTCATGATAAGATAAAGTGTAGCAGGGAAGTTCTTGGGTGTTATGCGGGTATACCTTCCCTTGATATCCCTTCATCTTTGATCGCTTATCTTGACAGATGGTGCCCTATTTAGACCCACGGATGTTCCTATGTTTCACCCACCTTTGTGACGTGGCTTCCACGTGGGGATGCTAGTACACGTGGCGAGGGAGGTAAATAAGTGTATCTACAATTTTCCCCTCTTCTTGTGACTAGGCGCCAGTTATAGTTGGAAGAAGAATCGTGTGATATGTTTTTATATCCCTCCTCATAACTTCTCCTAAAAAGGAGTTATTTGTATTTATTGTGCACGTTTCCCCTACCCAGTCATGATTGCCCCTTTGGTAATGGGCGGTTTCTTCTAGTCACATAAAAGAAGAGAGAATGATGGAATGTGAATTAAATTCACATTCCCTGTTTTATTCTTTGCCCCATTTTCTTCTTTACCCTCTTAATTTCGCCTGCAACTATTACCGCTGCTTCTGCTGCTGTTGCCGTCGTTGCTGTTGTTGCCGTCGCTGTTGCTGTCGTTGCTGCTGTTGCTGCTGCTCCGTACAACTATTGATGTTTAGGTAGGGTTTTCGTCTTGGTTATTCGCCATTTTTATTCCTGTGGAATTTTTGATTTTCTGGTGATGAATCATGATGGGTTTTAATCCCATGCATGTCATGAAATCGGAGATTCCCCCTGCTGAACTGGATGTTTTACTGGCTATATTTTGATCCTTTTTGAGTGGGGTAATGAATTGAGGGTTTCATCGATGGCTGGTAAAACTTAGGGTTTTCTTCGCGTTCTTCGCTGTTCTTGAGATTTCCTTGTTTTTGATCTTCCTTGACTCTGGCTAGTCCTCGTATTTGTGTTTGTGTCTGCAGATATGTCTGATCGTCCGCGGGTGCCTTATCAAACTCCTCCGCCGAGTCCTCATAAATCTCCTAGGAGAGATCCTCATATCAAGGGTGGAGTTTCTCTTCCTCTTGCTCAGGGTAACCCTCGGGATAGACGTCTATCCTCATCTTCTAGTCAAAAGCCTTCGCTCCAGAGAGGTGATCCGCCGCGGGGGTCGAGACACGCCGCGAGCCGACCTATGGATGAGTCTCCTAAGAAGCGGCATAATCCGCGTACTGAACTTTTAGATGTGCAGCCTCTCCGCACCATGCCTCCACCGCGGGTTAATCTTCCTCCGCCTTTATCCGTGCCTAGCTCAGGCAAGACAACTAAGAATCAGCCTGCGAAGAGGAAGGCTTCAGAGATAGAATCTTCGGGAGACGTGGTTCCTCCTAAGAAGAAGGTAGCGGATTCTGCGGAAGATGCTGCAGGAGACGCTTATGAAGATGATTCTTCTGTCACTTTTCGTCCTTTACCTTTAGGTAACAAGAAGTTCACCTTTAGGCACATAGATCTCGAATCCTTCAAAGTGAAGCACAGTCTTCAGCACTTCTAGGTGCGCTTTCATGCCCCTGATAAAGATATAACCTTCAAGATGGTTACTAATTATCAGTACGATGCCTTTCACTTGTTGACCACCGTGGGTGCTTTCGAGGATGGTTTGATGCTGCCCTTATATAAAGATGGTGATGATTTATACTACCGGGTCTTATCTAGCCGCGATACTGCTAAGAAAAGTCATAACCGCGGGGTGCAGCAGCTGACGGGAAACTATCTTCGTCATCTCCGAGAATGCTACCTTCGTAGCAAAGGGCAAACGATGATGACCTACTATGCCCCCAATTTATAGGAGGAGAAGGGATGGTATACTCCTGAAAATTTTAACAAGTCCTTCGGAGATTACGTTAATAAGAAGACACGCAAGCCTTGGTCCGTGAATCTGCGGAATATAGCTCCTGTCAAGGGGGAAGTCCGCCTTTTGAGTGAAGTCAGTGATTCCAAGATGGCGAGGATTCCTGGTGCTGAAGGTCTTCCTATTCCTGCTGATGAGAGGATCAAGCGCGATCATTATTATGAATGGTCTTCCACTTTTATTGAGGTTGTTGGTCCGTGGGTCTATGGCTGGGTTACTGGACCCCATGGTTGGCAACCTACTGCTGACAGCTCCTACCGCGAAACTTCTCCTTCTCGTTATGCCCATTATTTCCCTTGGCAGATAAGTTTCGAAGGTATGGATTTCGATCATAGCCGTGATGTTGATGATGCGGATGACGAGGATATCTCCGACGCTAACCTTCTGCAGCGGAATGCTAACATTAAGGTATGTTTGTATTCTTCGTATATATGCCCCTTCCTTTTATTAAGTAATGTAAATTATGCCAAGGAAAGGAGATACTCAAGGATATTTATTATTATGTCTCGCAGGTGGTTAGAAAGAAAAAGATCAACCCCAAGCAATCGTCAAATTCTCCCACTGAAGACTCTACGCGTTTCGAGGATGTGAGCAGTCCAGTGAACGCTGAAGAGGATGTTTCCGACGAAGAAGAGCGGATTGATACTTCTCCACCTTTTCCAGAAGGAAATAGGGATGGTGGCGCTGATGGGGGCGTTGTTGGAGGTGGTGGTGATCAGGCCACAGGTGGTGATGTTGGTGGTGTTGTCGATGAGGCCGCTGGTGGTGGAGTCAGAGGTGGCGATGGTGATCAAGGAACTGGTGGTGATGGTGATCAGGCCACTGATGGTGATGGTGATCAGGACACTGATGGAGCAAAGTCGATTGGGGTCGTGGACATAGAGGTCGGTCAGTAGCGGCCATTCGCGGACAAGGGCAAGGGAGTTGCTTTTGCAGTTAGCATTGACAAGGACGGGGGTGCTTGTGGTGAGTTTTCTTTCGGTAATGCTTTGTCCGGGGATCAGTCTTTCGACATGGCCGCGGCTATGGGACTCGTCTTGGACTTCAGTCTTCTTCCCCCTGGTGATGACTGGGATGTTCTTAAAGGTAGTGGTGGGGGTGGCGCGGCACCCGGGTCTGATGCTTAGGTTATGTTGGTTAATCCGGAGGGTTTTGTTGGCCCCTCCTCCGCTGTTGTGGGGGATTTAGAGCAAGGCCAAACTAGTGCCGCACCTGGTGGAAATTCCTTGGATTCTCCTTCTGGTGATTTCTCGCAATCCTTGATCGCGGATGATGATGACGCCATTTTGGCTTGGCTTAGAAAGAAGGATTTGCTTGTCGTGCCGCACCCTGCCCCTGTGATTGAAGGGGAAAAGAGTTCGGATTCTTTTACTCGCCAGCATATGGAGTCGACCTCTGTGGAGATAGTAGGTGTAGAGTGGGATAAGGATCTTGTGGCCAGCGGGATTGATCTGGTGGTGAAACCTCCTTCTACTGTTGTTGTTATGATGGCTGTTGCTGATTGATACCAGTATAGTTATCCTCAGCATCGACTATTGGAGGTACGTCCCGTTCTTTCTAAACCTAATTTTACTTCGATATGTTATGTTGACTAATTTATTTTTGATCCGTAGGTGATGAGGAGTGAGTATTGTAACCATACTCTTTACCGGATCTTTAGGGCCAAGTCTCTTAAGCTAGAAGCGAAACTCCGCCATCGTGAAGGAGTGATCTCTAGTGTTGAAGCTGCGGCCTCTGCTAAGGATAGGGAGATAACTGAGCTGAGGGATCTTCTGAAGCGCAAGGAACAGCAAGGCGTGGATGAGGCCATGCTTTGTTCCGAGCTAGCTTTGGTTAAGGAAAAGTTAGAGGTGGCTGAGCAGAATTCTTCATCCCTTTCAGGTTTGTGCCTCCTCTACTTTGCTTTTCAGATGTTTCCTATATGTTCTGAGTTGTCTCCTTCTTCTCTACTCCCGCTGTATTATCTTCAATGGGTGCATTCCCTGAATCGATGTGGCTTCGTGGCGAGAGAGTTCGCCAAAAAGGTCGTATTGCAGAGTTAGTTGAGAAACTTAAGAGCGAAGCAGTGAAATGGAACGCTCGCGCGGATGTCCACAACGCTATGGCCGAAAACTGGCGCCAGAAAAAATTTTATTGGGTAGATTTGCAAAATCGAAATGATCACGACCGTGAGTTGCTCAATGGGACTCTTTCATGGACTCGGGATAGTCTCAAGGAAGCCCGCGGCCATATTTCCTCCCTAGAAGTTAAGCTTAATGATATGGAAGGAGAATTTCGGCAAGCGCATTTTTCTCATCCTTATGATGTGCGGGTTTACATGCAACGTCTTGCCAAGGAACGAGATGATGCTAGGGAGGAATCTGGCGCTCTTAGTCGTGCCTTATCCGCGTCTCGAGCTGATGTGGCTCGTCAGGCCGAATATGAGAGAAACTTAGAGGTGACTATGTACCTCCTTAACAAGGGGTTGGAGTCGAAGAATGATGAGGTTAACCGATATCATCACTCGAACTTGATGCTTCGAGATGATCTTAGTGCGAGTCAATATGCTCATAATATTCTGCAGGTAGACTATGATAGGCTATCGAATGAATATGATTATGCCGCAGAAGCACGGGATTCCGCGGTTACCCATTGTGAAGGTATATGTCTTTGTTATCGAGTGTGCTTTGTGTTGTATTTGTCATTATTCACCGTCTTCTTCTAATATCCACAGAGCTCCAAGGACAGCTTCAAGCTGCGAATGACAAAATTGCCGAAGCTCAGGCTAAGGTAGTTCAATTGGAAGGGCAGGTCAGCTACCATCAGGGTCTGGCCTTGTCTCGAGAAGAAGCGATGAAGCACGCTACTGAAAAGGCGGAGCATCTTTCCATTTCCCTAAATCAAGCTGAGATGAAGAGCGTAGATATAGGCTTTGTGGCTCGTAAGCAGTTGGCGGAGGAGATTAACATGACTCTTGGTGAGATTGAGTTGGATCTCAAGAAGACCCATGGTATAAGCAAGAGTTATACCCGTCGTCCCGTGCCCACGCTCCCTTCAGGTTCCTCCGGCCCCTCATCTGGTGGTAGTGTTCCTTCGTCGTTAAAGGAAAAGCCAGCGAATGGTGCTCCTTCTCAGTATATCATATCTAGTATGTTGGGGATTGATCTCAGTTTCTTAATCTTCTTGGCGTTTTTGCTACTTTTCTTGCTAGGTTCGTAATCAACTGGCGTGTAATAGATCAAACTTTAGCATCCAAACCTGAACTCGTATTATGTTGAATTCGCATCTATTGGTTTTATAAATGAAATTAATATATTAAGTAATTCCGTAGATTTTGTAATATGCGGGATTCGTTTTGCAAACCACGGATCTTAGTTTATAGAATTTTGAATGTAGTGTTCATGCAATTTCGTAGGTTGGTATCCTCGGAATTGTCTTGCGACCTGTCACCCCGTTCAGCTAATTCCTGGGCCAGAGGATTACTGAGCGGTGGGGGTCTAGCCGGCGCTCAAGGATAGCGCGGCTTATAACATTGCTTGGGTATCTCGTTCCATGGGAAGTCACCCCCTGGTCGTACACTTATAGACACTTATGGGGGAGTTCAAGAGATTGCATGTGTATGCTTTGTTCGGGTTGTTCCCGGTGCATTGTAGTGAGTATGTTCCACGCATTGTGCGGGACATTCACCTTATTAAAGTATAATGCAGGTTTTTAATGATAATAACTGCACAAAAGTTTACGTGGTTCGGCCATAAGGCCTACGTCCACGGGGTAACGATAGTGTTGACACTTTATTAAGATATGGAATGGTTTTCAATATACATTCATATTTTGTTATTTTGTTGATCTATTTATGTACGGATAGGTATGTGAGTGGTATATGTACGGATAGGTATTGAGTAGTTTGAGTAAATTGACATGAGTATGGGTATATACATGTATCTCATGCAGCATTGGTTATGGGTATTGAGCGCATCGGGATGCGCATAGGTAATGAGTAGAGTTGTGTCAACTGAAGATGAAAGTTTGTATTGATTGAAAAGTTGAGGCGTGCTATTCCTCCATCAGAGATAGAAACATGCGGACTTGTAAGTCAATTTTCTTCTTCTGAAATGCATACGAAGGTGATATATTATGGATAGTATGGTTTGAGATATTTGGCGTTCCACGGATGCCTTAGTATTTCCCCTTTTAAATTATGCAGATAGTAGGAGCCATTTCCTGCGACGTCGTGTATTACGTAGGGTCCGCCCCAAGTTGGTGCTAATTTTCCCCATTTATTTTCTCGCTAGTATTGGGGAATGGTTCTTAACACATACTGGTCTTCTACAAAATTCCTATGTTTTACTTTTTTGTTATATTCTCTGTCCAGCCTGCGCTGGTAGTTTTCCATTTTTTATAGTGCGGTCTCTCTTCTTTCTTCGAGATCATCAAGCTTTTCTAACATCATGTCCGTGGTGAGGTTCTTCTCCCATGCTTCTGTCTTTGTTGTTGGTAGTAGAACTTCCGTGGGGATTACTGCTTCCGCCCCGTACGTGAGTAGAAATGGAGACTCCCCAGTAGCCGATCTTCGAGTTGTCCTGTATGCCCACAGAACGTTATGTAATTGTTTACACCATCGCCCCTTGTACTCGTCTAACTATTTTTTGAGGATGAGCGCTATGGTTTTGTTTGTGGCTTCTGCTTGTCCGTTGCTCTGCGGGTATATGGGGGTGGATTTGTTTTTTCGAATTTTGAAGGTGTCGAACAGCAAGTCGATATTTTTTCCTTGTAGCTGTTTACCATTGTCGGAAACTATCTCCGCGGGGATGCCAAACCTGCAAATGATGTTTTGAAATATGAAAGTGAAGAAGTCTGAATCACGAATTCTCGCAAGTGCCTTGGCTTCTACCCACTTGCTGAAATAATCCGTAGCCACTATTAGGAATCTTCTTTTACCAGTTCCTGATACAAGCGGGCCCACTATGTCGATGCCCCACCTTGCGAAGGGCCACGGACTGTCCACCGAGTTCAACTTTGTGGCTGGGGCGTGGATTTTCCTGCCAAATATTTGACATTCCTCACACCTTTGCGCCATTCTGGCCGCGTCTTGGATCATTGTTGGCCAGTAGTAACCCTGCGTCTTTGTCTTATCTGCGAGTGATCTCAATTCGCTGTGATTTCCTGCATCTCCTCTATGGATATCTTTCAGGATGCCATGTCCTTCGGATCGGGACAAACAGCGACGAAGTGGCCCTAGGAATGATTTTCTGTATAAGGTTCCGTCCCTTAGCTCATACATCCCTGCTTTGGATTGTATTTTCCTAGCTTGTTTGGTGTCCTGGGGTAGCTTCCCTTCCTGGAGGAAAGAATGGACTCCGAGTCTCCAATCTTCTTCCCGACTGTAATCGTCGTCCTCATCTGCTTGTTGCATTATATCGTCGTCTTGGAAGTTATCGAATATGAGATCCCCGATATCCTCATCAGAGACATCCTCCATTGCGGACTTGCGTTGGTTACTCGCGCATATCCCCTGGAGCTTGATGGATGGTTCATATACTCTTGTCACCTTGATTTGTTTGACATCTTTATTCTTGAGCATGGACGAAACATAAGCCAAGGCATCTGCGTGCCTGAGTTCCTTCCTGCGCAGATGTCGGAACTTGATTTTTGGTATTTTGGAAACCAACGTTTGTACCAAATCCATGTATGCCATTAGTGTTTCGTCGTACACATTGTATTCGTAGCCTATATGTCGTATGATTAGCTGGGAGACACTGGTCAGCCGTACTTCTTGTATCTCCATCTCGATTATCAAGCGGAGGGCGTGGACCACTCCTTCGTATTCTACGATGTTATTTGTATGGCCTTCGAATTCCAACCTGAATGCGTGTACGACCCTATCCCCTATGGGCGTGGTGATAACGATGCCTAACCCCGCGCCCTCTCTATTTTTGGAGACGTCTACGAAGACCTCCCATTGCCGTGGGTTCACTGGCTCAAGAATATTGTTTGGTTCCTTTTGCTTTTCAATTTCAGGGGCGCCCGCGGCTCTCCATACCTGTATGCGCACTTCTTATTCGTTGTCCATAGGTAGGTCTGCTAGGAAGTCCGCAATTACTTGGGATTTCTGAGAGTGTTGAAGCTCATAGTGGATGCTGAATTGGTCGAGGTATGTGCTCCATTTAGCTATGTGTCCTACCTTTCATGCCCCTTTGAGGATGGATTCTAAGGGTGCTCGACACGGGATACGTATGTCATGTGTCAAGAAGTACGTTTTCAGTTTCACAGTGGACCATAAGATGGCTAAAATCAGTTGTTCGATTCTTGTGTAGTTTCTTTCCGCGGAGTTCAGTGTTTTGCTGACATAGTAGATTGGTTGTTCCTCCTTTGTGTGGGTCCTGACAAGTACTGCGCTTACCGCGTCATCGGTTGCTGCGATGTACAATGCCAAGACTTCGTCAGGGTCCGGTTTCTGAAGGATATGGATCTCTTCTAGGTATTGTTTGATGCCTAGGAAGGCTTCTTCGCATTCTACAGTCCATTCAAAAATTTTTCCCTTTTTCAATATGTTGAAGAAGAACTTGCACTTATCCGAGGATCTCGAGATGAATCTTCCCAAAGCGGCTATGGATCCGTTGAGATTTTGTACTTCTTTTAGGTTCTTTGGGGATGGCATGTCTACTATGGCTCGGATTCTTGCGGGATCTACCTCAATGCCCCTTTTTGTCACCAAATATCCGAGGAATTTTCCAGATGTTACTCCGAAGGTGCACTTCTCAGGGTTTACCTTCATGTTGTGCGCCCTCATATCTTCGAAGATGTCCCTCAGGTCTTGGTGATGGTTCTTCTTGAGTCTGCTTTTCATGAGCATATCATCAACATATACTTCTAAGGTACCACCAATCCATGGCTTGAAAACATCATCGACCATCCTTTGGTATGTTGCTCCTGCGTTCCGGAGTCCGAAGGGCATCCTTACGTAGCAATAGAGGCCGTGGGGCGTGTAAAATGTTGTATGTTGCTGGTCTTCTTCTGCTAAAAATAGTTGATTGTACCCGGAGTATCCGTCCATGAATGATAGCTCATCGTATCCTTCTACCGCGTCGACTAGTTGATCGATGCTGGGTAGTAGGTAGATGTCCTTGGGGAATGCTTTGTTCAAGTTGGTGAAGTCGATGCAGATTCTGACCCCGCCATTCTTTTTTGGTACAATCAACATGTTAGAGATCCAAGTGGGATATTTGACTTCTCTTATGAAACCAGCTTTCGCATCTCTATTTCCACTGCTTTGTGATACTCCATGGACACCTTTCGCACCTTCTGTCTTACCGGGGGTGTGCCAGGTTTAATGCGCAGCTCGTGTTGTACGATCTTTGGATCTATTCCGGGCATGTCAGATAGTTTCCACGCAAAGACGTCCGCGTATTCCTTAAGAAGTTTCACCAGAGAGGCTTCGCGTTCTTCATCCATCAGAGTTCCTATTTTGATCTTCTTTGGGCTCTCCTCAGTCCCGATGTTAACTTCCTTCACCGCCTCCAAGGATGTGAATGTGGGTTTTGGTTCCCCAAGGTGAGGAACTTTGTTTAATTGCTATTTGGCAGGCTCGGGCTGTTTGTTGGCAAGAGCGTCCTGGCTAGCAATTGATGTTGATGCTTCCATGTTCCCTACGGAGTGCTCCTTGGATAAGCTTTTCCCTGAGATTTCTTTCAGGTATTCATCTATGGATTTGTCCTTCGATATTGCTTTGTTTCGAGCCCTACGGGTTCTCCTTTTCTCGCCTTCTTCATTGTTGAGTTGCATCTGGATTTCCTGGCATTCTTTTGCGGAAGCTTGATCACCCTTGATCTCCATCACTCCTATGGGGGTAGGAAACCTAAGGCATTGATGGTAGGTAGCTGCGACTCCCTTAAGCTTGTGGACCCATCTCCGTCCCATGATGGCGTTGTAGGGTGAAGGCGTGTCTACCACACTGAAACGAGCGTCAACTTTCATGGGGCCTGCGTCCACCTGCAGAACAATATCTCCGAGAGGCTTCGTATCCGTGCCATTGAACTCATGGATTGTGTGGTGCGAGGTCGAGAGTTGTTCATCATTAATCTCCATGCGTTTGAAGGTATCGTAAAACAGGACATTTACGGAGCTTCCTCCATAGATGAGGATTTTCTTTATGTTGCATCCTGCAATTGGCAAGGTGAGGATCAGGGGATTGTTGTGGTCTTCCATATCCTCCTCAATGTCCTTGATTTCGAAGGTTAGGGGTGCGTCCATCCATTCTTCGTGATTTTCCACTTCTTTCCCCTCTAAATTGTAAAGCTCACAATAGTCTTCAAATTGTTTCCTCAATATTTTCCCTATCTGTGCAGTTAGGGTTGGTTCTTTGCTTTCTGAGCAGGATATAGTATTCACTGTGCGGTTGCCTTCCGGTAATTGGACTTGTTTGCTGCGTTTGGTTCTATCTTCCGTTCCAGCCTTTTCGACATATTTCTTGAGATCCCCTGAATTTATCAGCTTTTGTATCACTATCTTGATATTTTTGCACTTCTCTGTTGGGTGCCCGTTGAAGCAGTGGAACTTACAGGATTCTTTGGACTTCTCTGAAGCCGGTGGTTGCTTCCCTGTATACCAGGTCCAGTCTAAGTTTTCGCGATCTTTGATTTCCTTTAAGATGCGTGAGTAGCTGGTATTGAGCTTCGTGTAGACTTGATCTTCGAACCTTCTACCATTACTTTTGTGGTCGTCTTTAGGATCCCTTTGGTAACCACTTGATCCGCTTGCTTGTTCCGCGGAATTGGTCCGTGGAGGTCGTTGAGCCTGCGCTCTCGGATTCTTCCAACCTTGCATGTTTTTCGATGATTATCCTCAAATCTCCTTCTGTGGCGGGGATGATTCCGTGGATTTCGACAAACAATGGGCTCATCCTGTCCAGACCCCACTTGTAACAATTAATACTCACCACGGGATCCACATGTCCTGTAGTAGCAGGATTTCCCACACTACACCCCTATTAAGATCCTATAGAAATCTAAGTGAAACTAGTTGAAGATTGAAGAATTAAATGAGACTTTTATTATTTAGATCTCAGAAATGTTTACAGAAAATATTCACACTCAGAATTACAACTTTCTTTTCTGGAGTTTCTCTCTCCTCAATATTTTCTCAACTCTAAAGAATACATCATCCCCCTCTGGACTTACTTGAACCCTTTATATAGGAAATTACATAGTGGGTGAAAGCTAAGTTTTCCCCTTCTTTCGGATATATTCTGCGATATCATCGTGGTATTTGCAATATTAATCTTCGCCAACTTTTGTAATCCTCATGAAACAACACTCTCATAACATGTCTCTTCAATCGTCAGCTATTATGAAGCTCACTTGTGACGCTCGTCAAATGTTGCTGAAGAATCCTTACGACACTCTCGTGAACAATGTCATTTATACTTATAGGAATATTTGACCTTCTCGTGAAAGCGTTGTTCTTACTACGAGAATATCGTTGTGGCGATATTCTGGTACTACATCTTGCCTCTTCTCATGTCTTTTATGCGAAGAAGAGAAGATCATGAGAATAAATTGCCGTAATCTCCTATCTTTTCACCTCCATTTTTATTCTGACACGTCTCTAAACCTTTCACCAGCTGTCTTCATATAATTTTATCACCCATATATTTTTCGACACGTCGTCTTAAACCGTTGTTATTTGACCATTCACGTCCCTTCATTGTATTAACTATATTTATTTTCTCGAGAAACTTCTTCTGCTATAAATACCTTCTTTCATTCTTCTCTTTTTCTTTCTTCTCATTCTCTTTCCTTCTTCTTCTCTGCAAATTTCATCGCTTTCCCGCAAATCGCGCATCTACTATCTTTCGCCATTTTTTCAATCTCCTTTCATTCCCATTCTCTCAAAATGGCTGCTTATGGTGCTAAAAATCTTATTGCTTTCAATTTGATGCAAGAAAAACTTAAAAATCAAGGATTTGATTTATCTTTAATCCTAGATCAAAGTCCCAAATCTGTTCTTTCTCTTGAATTATTTTCTAACTTCCAGTGTTCTCGTGAAAAAATTATAGTTTCTTTAGGCCAACTTGAAGCTGGTCTTCCACTTCCTCTCTACAACCCTGAACTTCCACTCTTTTACCAAATAATTTCTGATAAGAGATTTTCACGAGCGGTGTATCAACTTGGCGGGGATTGTATTAGATTATTACTAGAATATGCCTCTCGTGGTGCTGGCAAAGGATCCCAATATTCCTAAGAACATAGAAGTCTTAAATATAAACATATTCCGATTATCCCTGCAAAGTATACTGTAGATAACTTCTTTCGAAATTACCAGTTACTCCCCATGGTAAGGGATAATACCTGTTGGGGTGTCCGTTTGCATAAAAAGAAGGTCGCTGCTGAAAATGCTCTTATGCAAGACATTGATTTTCATACCAATACAAATGATGGCCCTCGTCATTCTAATGACGATAAGTGGTTTATTTTTCCCTTATGCCTTAAAGGTCCTTATATATCCGGTTCTCTCCAACTTCCTGCGAATGTCTCTCACTATGAACCATGGAATTTCAACTGGCCTGATAGGTCTTCCGATGTATATTCTCTCATCTTCTTATGCTATTATTATTTTTTCCTTCACACTCTCTCTAACTTTTCCGTTATCTTGTAGGTTTCCAAAATGAAGCTTAATTACCAGAAATATAGGAAGCCCAACACTCTTCTAGCTCTTAGATCTTTCAAAGATGAAGTAAGAAATATTCCTTTATTAATTAACAATATATTGTTGCCCCTATTTCTTATCTTTATCTGTGTTTTTAGGTAATTGAAGAATTACACCCTTTAGAGCCAAAACCTAAGGAGAAACCTTCAACTAATCGTAAAGGGAAATCTACTGTTTCAAGTGAAGGAAGACGCTCCGCCCCTCGTGATAAAGAACCCAACGAGCCTCCTTTGAAGAAGAATAAAACTCAGCATTCTTCTTCTCAACATACCCAATTGGATAAATCTAATGATGAATTTATCGGAGAATTTGACGATATTAGAGAAGTTCCCTCTGTGAAAAATTCTTCTCCCTCTGATTCTTCCATGGCCCAACTGTCCATGCTTTTTGGAGATTCTTCTCGTGGAACTGCGAATGAGTATGGTGATGAGACTATTAATGGGCTAGCTCAAGCGCTCGTCAAAGTGTGCGATGCTCCAATCTTATCTGATAATAATTCTCTTCGTGGAATTTCTGGAACTCTAACTCCAAGCTTCTTAAATGCACTTGGTATTCTGGTACGTTTTCTTAATTGTTTCTTAATTCGACAGATTTCTCTCGTCAAATTTTTTATACTTATAAAACTCTGTTGCAGGTTGGGAGAGCTTCTTTTGCTGCTGCTGATTTAGATAATAAATGTGCTTCATTTAAGAAAAAGGTTGTTAACCTTCGCCAAGATAAAGAGAAACTAGAGGCTGAAATTGCTTTGAGCTTCATGAAAAAATAAACTGTTGGAAACTAAAGCTTCAGTTGATAAACAGAAGATTTTGGATCTTAACAATGCCAACAAACAACTTTATGGTATGATTTACTTTTTCTTTCTTTTAGATTTTTTATTTTTCTTTTATATAGCTTATCCAAGCAATCATTTTTGCATATATTTATGGTCTAACTGACGAAGCTACGTTCCTTCAAACCTTTCCCGAACATGTAGATGATAATACTCTTCTTGCTCGCCTTAATAACTCCTTAAGTAATTTTGCTGACGAACAAATTAAATCCCTCTCTATAGAGGAACTTAAATTTAAGTTTAATCTCCTGACCATTGAACACAGACACAATTTAGGATTATCTAATAAATTTAAGCGTCTTTTTCATGAATCAAAAGAAATGATCAATGGATTAAGAAGTAGAATTAGTGATCTTGTTGACGAGAAAGATCAAGCAATTAGAAACGGCAGCGAAACTCTAGCAGATTTCTACAATATTCTCCTCGAAGTTCAAAAGGAAAGAGATAAACTCTTCTGCGAAAATAAAGATCTTCTTGCAAGAGAAACTCAAGTTCGTTCTCGCCTTCTTATTACTAGCGATGATGAGTATTCTTGGGCAGCACAGGTTCTTGATAATGCTAGGAATAATTTAGGTATATATGCTAGTCTTCATGATGATCAATCAGACTTAATTAGGGACTTGATTTCTGAAAAAGAAGGTTGTTAACCACTCTACTCTATTAACCTTTTGCTTTTTATTATTCTTTCTTATAACTTCTATCTTATCGATGCCTTATTCTCTCAGATTCTGAAGACAGATGTCGTGTAAGGATGAGAGAACTAGAAGATATTAATCATCAACTCGAGAATGATCTTACTGCTCGCAACAATAAATACTCATGATTGAAATCTCAATTTGGGATTACTTCTGCAAATTTTAACAGATCCCTCCTCATTACTCGTAATAATACTACTAGGAAGGTTTGCGATGATCATGGAATTCCTCATTCTTTGTATCCTGATCTTGCAAATGCAATACCATCAATGGTTCAAGATCTTGATATCTCTGATACTGATGAAGATCTTGACGAAGGTGAAGAAGAGAATAATGATGAAGAAACAAATTCTGGCGATGATGAAGAACCCAACAAAGATAACGAAGAAGAAAAATCTGGTGAAAAAGAAGAATCTGATAAAGATAACAATGTTGATAAGTGAAATAATGTATTTGTCTAACTTCTTTCTTTGATGTAATCAATCGCGAGTTTCTTCAATTTGCGGCAACTTTCTTCAATTTAATGTGTAAATTTCTTTGCCCCCTTATCTGTATGAATGAAATAACAACCTCTTTTTTGCAATATAACTTGGTCAATATAGTTTGCATCTTCTAATTATCTGTTCCTTAATATCCATATAAATTTCTCATATGGTGATGAATAATAATCTTCACTATTCTATTCATTCCCATACTTGCCTCTTGCCTCTATTATTCATCTGCAATATGAGAAAGTTAATAAACGAATATTTTGGCGAATTTCATGATTTCTGCGATATTTTCGCAAACCTTAATATTTTTGCGATCTTATGGTATTATCATGCCTTCCTACTTAAAGGTCTTACTTTGCCATAGTATTCTATCCGTGACAAGATCGTAGGACGTCTTTACATTTTCATGTATTGACCCATTGATCTTGTCTTATTTGCATTTCTTTTATTGTACTGCGACAATATGACGAGCCTAAGTTTTCTCGCGTAAACAAAGCCTCGTGACATTGCCGTCTTGCGATGAAATCGCAGGACGTCTTCACATTTGCATATAAAAACCCCTTGACCTCATCCTAACTTTTTTATCTTATGGCTTTTTTCCTCTGTATAATTTACGCGACAATATGACAGGCCTAAATGATCTTGCGATCCTAGAGCCCCATGACATTGCCGTCTTAAGACACTTATCAGCTCCCTAATGGAGGGTGCCACCCTTATCTTCCCCCTAGTTTCCCCTTCAAGGAGGGAACATCGGCCATACAAGACTAGCTCCTCCCATCCAGATTTACCAACAACCAGTTGTTTTCGTAGCCTCTTGTCCTTTATGCCTATATGGCTTATATTTACAAGACTACACCCTAGGTGGGGTTTTCTTCAGGCCAAGTGCATTGTAGCCAAGAATTACCAAAGATGGCCAGGGTAGGTTCGTCCGTCCCAGGCATCCTTGGCTAAACCGTGTACCTCGGCGCCTTGATCATACTCTGCACTTCTTGGAAGAGACTCTCAGTCGTCCAACCAGGGTATAACCTTATAAAGTTGGAAATCCAAGATCTCTCTCCCGGATAGGTTTTCTTTAACCCCTACATCTGTATGACTCAGGTTCCAGTAGCGGTATAACCTTATCCCTAAATCATATAAATAGATACCCCCTTTATGACGTGCTTGTAGGTCTTAAATTTGCCTCTTACGAAATTGTATTCGCGAACTAAGGTGCACGCCATAAAGGTTTGTCCCATTCTCTTAATCTCTGCGAAATTATATTCGCGTTTCTTAAAATTTCTTGCGAGCTTCAAATCTCAATAATTTTTTTTTTTTTAAACTTTTCAACGCCATTTTCTTCACTCAAAAAGAAAAAACAACTTTAACCTTCTATTTCTAGCGATCTGCTCGTCATATTTCATCTTACTGTCACTTCATTTTTCTCATATTCCTTATCATCTGTTCTTTTACTTAATGTTTTCCCGCAAGTTGCTTGTCATTTCCTCCTTTTATGCTCTTTATATCTGTACCTTTGCTGCGTTTTATTATTTGTTTGATATCCGCGAGGGACTCGTTAGTTACTTCTTCATGTTTTTCTATTGAATCAACCATTAATTTGTCACTTCTCTGTTGCTGCTTAATTCTGTACTTCCAATTGTTGTTCTTCCCTGCTCTTTCCTCACAAGACTTGATATATATCTCATAACATTTCTTACTTTCTCCCCAATCTCCTTTAATTACTCCAACACCATTTGGATGAGGGAATTTAATGCACTGGTGAAAGGTAGATGCAACACCCAATATCCTGTGTAACCAAGATCGACCAATCAAGGCGTTATATGGTGATTCAATATCGACAACACAGAATAAAATCTTGGAAGTCATTCCTCTTAACGGAATTCTCATTGTGATCTCCCCTTTAGGCTTGTTAGCATATCCATTAAAACCATAGATTTTGTATGTCGATGGTATCAAATCTTCATCTTTCCCACCCATGGTTCTGTAGGTGTGGTAGAACAGGATATCTACGGAACTACCAGTATCAATTAGGATTCTATCAATGGCCCAAGACTCTTCCATTTCGTTATTGTTTTCTTTATTTTGTTCTTCTTCTTCTGCTTGTTCTGGTTTTATTTCCAACCTTACCACCAATGGGTTATCATGAAGCTCGCCAGGCTCTGGTACTTCTTGTGCTGTAAAAGAAAGGAATTGTTTCTGCCACTCTTCTAATGGCGAGATTCTCGCTATATTCATTATTTCTTTTCCATCCATATCTCTGGCGAAGACTCTACTTAAGACATTATCGTGGAAATCTTCGATGGTTCTGAAAGAATGCACAAAAGAATTACAAAATAAATTCTTTGCTCTAGTTCCAACCTCTATAAAAAAAGTTTCTGCTCCTTTTACATTAGTCATTCTGCGATCGTCTGGTGGTGGTGGCAATTGTTGCGATTGTTGATGCCCTTTTAGAAAATGATTTAGCTTCCCCTGATCGATCATTCTTAAGATTATTCTTTTTACATTTCTGCAATTATTTATCGAATGCCCATGAAAATGATGATAAGGACAGAATTCTTGATTACGAGTGTTAGGATGTGGTTCCTTCCCCATGTTCCATGGCGAGGGTATATTTTCCATTAAAATGTTAGCTTCCCAGATTTTTTCTACACTAGCATTCAAGGGTGGAATCTTAATCTCCTCCCATATGGTTCTCATGTTCCCCTGATTTCTGAAATTATTTTGCTTTTGTCCACCATAAGTTTCTTGGGATTGTTCAAGCCTTTGGATTTGACTATTTCCTCCACAATTGTAATAATTCTTCTTTCTTTCAAATTCTTCTTGATCACGACTTCCCATAGCCACTAGCTTTTGTTTGTCATTATTCGTCACTTTCTCTACTTGAACTTGCGAGGTGCTCGCCACGTTATTAATCATTTTGGGAAGCAAACTTCCATTAGCCACTACAGAACTGGTGTTTGCAATTGGGTATGACTCCATTTCGTTTTGTTTTTCTTCCAAAGCAATGTACTCTTCTTGTAGTTCACTTAGTTCAGTCAATGTGATGGTGTTTTTGATTCTGAAAATTTGTATATAGAGAAAATTGGTCGCAAACATTGCATTAATGAAGGATAAAATAAGATATCTCTCATCTACTCTTCCTGCCATCTCACTGCACATTGTCTTCCATCTTATGGTAAGATGTTTTAGACTCTCGCCAATTCTGTGTTTTAATCCAAACACATCTTCGATACCTGGTCGTGAAGAGTTGTTGCTTATGTATGCACCTAAAAATGTAGCTTGTAAGTGATCAAAAGAAGTAATAGTATTTTTCGGCAATCCCTCAAACCATTTTAGCGCCTCTCCAGTCAAGTTGGATGAAAAGTACTTGCATAAAACAACATCATGAATCTCCCACTGCATCATACACCTAACATAAGCTTTAACATGTTGAATAGCACAAGTAGTCCCGTCGAAAATACTGTTTAGTGCTGGCAAGTTGCATTTTGGAGGAATTCCTATTAGTTGTACTTCCTGTGTAAAGGGAGTTCTAGCTGCTTCTTCGATTGCTTCATCAAGTTGCCTTCTTCCACCTTCTCTTCTATTAGTTATCATTCCTCTCATTTCTGCTAATTCCCTCAAAATTTGCTCATTTGCAGTTGGGCTTTGTTCTATTGGCCTTTTTAACGCACTTTCTCTTCTCCTGCGATTTTCCTCTTCATTTCTATCTGAAATTCGCAATTGATTTTGTCTCCTAATTTCTTCTCCACCAACTTCTTCATTTCTCGCCAATTCTCTTCGTTGTCTTTCTATCCTTCTCTGTATTCTGTCATACTCTTCCCGAATATTGCCATTTCCACGATTTTGTGTACGTCTTCTTTCTCGATTATCATGATTGTTTTGCCTTATTGCCTCTTGAAACTCTTGTTCTTCCATTTCTGCCCTCAGCCTTTCTCTCTCGCAAGCTAAGCGTGCCTGTTCAGCATAATGTCTCTCTATTTCATTCTCAATAATTCTTTGATTTCTGACGTGCTCGCGTCCATGTAATATTCTTCTACCTTCTTCGTGATTTTCTTCACCATCTTGATTACCTTCATTTCTTTGATTTTCAATATTTCGTCTTCCATTTAAAGTTTCCCCATGTGGATCGTTATAATCATTATTTACTCTCTCTTCTCCCTGGCATTTCCCTCTATTTGGATTTTGCGTTTCTTCTTGTACATTTTCTCCATCATTTCTTATGAGGGAATTTCGCCTTGGAATTTCTCTAAATGATCTTGAACTTGATCTAGTTGTACTTCTTGATCTTCTTCTTTGTAACCTTAAATTCTCCATTCTCAACTCATGATTTTGTCTTGTTAAATTCGCACGTTCTACCGCCTCTAACCTTCTTTCTTCCTGTATTCTTTGCCCTAATTCCTCTGCTGTTTCATCTTCATCTTGATGAATCGACCCTTCTTCTACCTCCTAATTTCTTCCTACTCCATTTTCTTCTCTTAATTGTCGATTTGTTTCTTCTCCCATTGAATCCGATCTCCATGTATGCACGCTTACTCTATCATAATCCACTCTTCCATTTTGTACTGATGTTGATTGGTTTGGTTGTTGAGTTGGATTTTCCCTTTCATTCCTTGTTCTATTCCTCCTAGTTCTCATCCTTGAAGATTCTCCTAATACACTTGTTTCTTCACCTGCAAGTCTTTTACTTCTTCTCACTGTTGTTAGTGGTTCCGATGTATTTCTTCTCCTTCTTCCAGCCATTTCTTTAATTTCTCCAAATCTTCAAATTTTAATTAGAGATTTTGGATCTTGAAGTCCCCTTAGTCGGCGCCAAAATGTAGTAGCAGGATTTCCCACACTACACCCCTATTAAGATTCTATAGAAATATAAGTGAAACTAGTTGAAGATTGAAGAATTAAACGACACTTTTATTATTTAGATCTCAGAAATGTTTACAGAAAATATTCACACTCAGAATTACAACTTTCTTTTCTGGAGTTTCTCTCTCCTCAAGATTTTCTCAACTCTAAAGAATACATCATCCCCCTCTGGACTTACATGAACCCTTTATATAGGAAATTACATAGTGGATGACATCTAAGTTTTCCCCTTCTTTCGGATATATTATGCGATCTCATCGTGGTATTTGCAATATTAATCTTCGCCAAATTTTGTAATCCTCATGAAATAACACTCTCATAACATGTCTCTTCAATCGTCAGCTATTATGAAGCTCACTTGTGACGCTCGTCAAATGTTGCTGAAGAATCCTTACGACACTCTCGTGAACAATGTCATTTATACTTATAGGAATATTTGACCTTCTCGTGAAAGTGTTGTTCGTACTACGAGAATATCGTTGTGGCGATATTCTGGTACTACATGTCCTATGGCTTGACATATCTTGTGCCATCTATCCGTGTATTCTCGAATGGACTCCTTGTAGTTGATTGCAAGTGAAAAGAGATTGTCCATTCCTGTGTTCACAACCTTGTTATACATGTAGGTGGCCAAGAATTTTTCGGTGAGCCGATCATACGAATCAATGGATCCTGGCTTGAGGTTATCAAACCAGGATAGTGCGGATCCTTTCAGGCTTGAAGGGAAATATCTGCACAGTATAGCTTCATCATAGTCCCACCTGGCCATTACTCTGTTGTAATACCGTAGATGGGCAGCGGGATCCGCGGACCCGTCGTAATATTCGAAGGATGGGACTGGACATTTCTGCGGAATAGTAGCCGTAGCTAACTGGTGCGCTAGTGGTGTAGTACTAGCCTCTTTCATAACCTGTTCTAGTCTTCCACCTCCTTTCCTGGTCTTGATTTGGTTGATTTCTGCTAGCATCTCTGCACAAAGACTCTCCATTGCCAAATAGTGCTCGTCTTGCATGGATGTCTCCGCCCTCTTCGTATGCTGCGGCAATGTGTCTTCATCTTCATCGTAGTAATCTAAAGTCTCCGGATGATAGTCTGGGTCAGATCTCCTGCTGTTACGCGCACCTCTTCGGGGTATTCTTCTTTGGCTACCTGCCGCAGGGATGCTTTCGAGGATCGCTCTCCGGTCTGCATTCTGTATTGCAGAGTTGGCCTCGTCTTGCTGATTTCCTAACTCCGCGTTTTGGAGGATATTTTCTCTCAACTGCTGGTTCTCTTGGGTTAGTAAAGCCACCACGTCCGTGTATGTCTTCTAATTCATTTTTAGCTCTTCTAGCTCCGCCCATATTTGCGCGGACTGGTTTGATTCTTGACTTAGCGTTCCTATCTGTAATTGAAATTGTTCGTCGGGGGATGCGGTATTGACTTCTCCCACCAGCTGCACAACCGGTTCGATCATCCCGTGGTGTCCCGCTTGCAATTGCGCATTTTGTCCATTGGTCGGCGGCATCCCGTAAGGAGGGTCCTGGACTACTGCTGCGGCTTCTCGGGGCTCAGTAGGTTTGACTGTAGTTGCTACTTTGGAGACGGACGCTTGAGAAGCTATTATACTAAGTGTAGCAGCTTTTTCCGCCGCAGCCTTCTGTGCTTCCATTGCAATGATGCCCGCCTCCGAAAGTACTGTTCCTTCCGCTCCATTCTGCGTCTTTCTCCCGGCTATGAGTCTTTCACCTGTCTGCTTGCTCCTTGTTACTATGGGCATAGTCATATGCACATCCTTTGAAGGTACCTTCGATTTCCCTACATCTTTGTTCTTTTCCATCGTAATATTCTGCAGGGAGAGCACGGAGGTAAACCGGGACAAAAGATCCACGGGTTAGCTGTTAGTTCATGGTATCCATAAGCTAGATTTCTAGCGGAAAGGTGTGTATTCAAACTACTGGTCTTGCAAATAGTATGAAAAACGTAGGTAGATGTGCGGAGTCAGTTGAGATAATGAGGTCCAAGACTTATTGATAGAAAATACGTATGAAAAAATAGTTACTATATAGATCCGCTGGTCGGAGATTATAAAACGCCCAGATCTGTTGGTAGAAAATATATTGATCACAAATACGTGTGAAAAATAGCCCAAAACACAGATCTGTTAGTTAAAAGTCGTAAAAAGCACAGATCTGTGAGTAGAGAATACAAAGAATATAGATGTATGCGAAAAATGAGTTTAAAACGCAGATCTGTCTATGTTCTGAGTAAAGTTTTTGATGGAGAGGCTATAAAATCACAGGAAAATATAAATCTTTTTACCGGGACAAGAGTCCCTGTTTCTAGCGCCAAATTGTGAACACGAAGATTACGTAGGGTTTCAACGTGTCCACAACCAATCTTCGCATGTACGGGGTGCATGCATTAAGGTATGAATATAGTGCAAGATGCTTGGATAGACATTGATTCATTGATTCCGAACCCCGCAGGTTTGTCATGATCTCCTCAACATATACAATTATAGATCTATGAAACACATGAGGATATAAGGATAGACAAATACGAAATATAAATGAGACAAGGATTTATGTGGTTCATCTCTAAGGCCTACATCCACAGGTCTGGAGGAGATTTCACTATGTGGTAAATGATTACAAGAACAGTCGAAAGACTTTAGGTGATCTCTAGAACCCGAAGACTCATGCTCATACTTACTTCTCACTGATCTCTCTCCCTCTCCCTTTAAAATTTCCCCCCTTCCATGTAATAGGAAGGGTCATATATATAGCTAATCTACGTAGGTCCCTTGGAAAAGAGCTGTTGTAACCTTATCTTCTTGTATTTTGTGCCTAGTCCGCGGACCTCTCTGTCATCCCGCGGCTTCTATTATTCCTACGCTCATCACGCTGGCCTACCCTTGTTCTTGTTGTCGGTTAACCGACACGTGCCCTTTGCGCCAGGCGGTGTCATTCCTTCCCTGTCACGTATGTGTCAGTTGTATTTTCCCTATACATTGATCAAACCTTGCCTCATGATGAGATAAAGTGTAGCAGGAAAGTTCTTGGGTGTTACGCGGGTATACCTTCCCTTGATGTCCCTTCATCTTTGATCGCTTATCTTAACAGATGGCGCCCTATTTAGACCCATGGATGTTCCTATATGTCACCCACCTTTGTGACGTGGCTTCCACGTGGGGATGCTAGTACACGTTGCGAGGGAGGTAAATAAGTGTATCTACAATATATCTTCAAAACAGAAAAGGAATATTTCACGGAAAATGGAAGTTGAACCTGCGTAAATTTCAGGAAAGATTTCGGTTGAGATTTTGTAAGAGTTTTAATTGGAATTGAATTGGGAGAAGGGTAGGTATCCCAGATTCGAGAAATGAGGAGTAGTTATCAAGTTCTACTAAAACAGGGAATGTTGTTCAAAGTACGTGAAGTTCTGAGATACTTTTGAGAATCAAGAGAATCGAAAGATTTCAATGAGATTTTATCGGAGATACTTTTGGGTTTGGATGATGTGGGCATGTTATATCAAAACATGATTGGCAGTTGGTTGGTGATCAAAAAAAAAGAAGAAGATTTATTCATCTCTCGGTAGGGTGTTGACAAAGTTACGGGATTTTCTGTGAGATATAAAAGGAGTATTCGTGGGAATTAGGAAAGAATATTCTATGTGATTTGGAATGCCGAGTTTGGAAAGTTTAAGAAGGTAGAAATACATAGAAGAGGTAAAGAGGGAAAGAAGAAAAGCCGGGACTTTCTGTACAAGGAAAACAGGATTTACTCGAGATTTTATTAGTTTGATGGTATACAAGAGCATCTCCAACAGTGAGTGCTTAAAATCTTATGTGGAATTTTTATTTAGATCCTTATTTATGGGGTCATATGTATGTGGCAAAAATAATAATGTTTTGCTTATGAACCATCTCCAATAGTATGAGGTCTTATTTTAAAAATTTGTTGTTTTGGATAATGATAAAATTGATTCTCTCTTTCCTATTGGTTCATCACAATTTATTTAAAAATTAAAAAATTAAAAAATAGTTAAAATGATGATGTGGAGGTCATTCTCAAGGTCTAAATAAGACCTTCTCCAAGACCTTCATATTTATTTTAACACCCTTCCTATTTTCTATGACCCACTATTGGAGATGAATTTAATGTAAATAAGGGTCTAAAATCCTATGTGTCATGAAAAAATAAAAACTCAATCCTCTCTTGGAGATGCTCTAAGGGCTGTTGGGAGGTCAAGGAAGAGAGTCGAGACTTTGGGGGTTAGAATAGAGAAGAAAGAAAGGCTGCAGGAGGAGTCGAGACTTTGGGGGTTTTATGATTTTTCTTAATTGATTGTGATTTTGTTTGATGACGTATGCTTGGTATTAGTATTTTTGATACGTCATGCTTGTGATTTACAGTCAATCTTTTAAAAATCTACCTTGGCAAAGAATTAGAGTCAATATTATTTGAGCTATAATTGTTTGGAATAAATATATGAATCGCATGAATGAGTTTATGGTGGAATCCCGAGTCTCAGTACCTCTCGATATTGTGACAAACTTGTGAATATATTTTGTTTTTAAATATTAAACCAATCTTTACAAGTCTTTGAACGAACTTTTACTACCACTTTCTACAACAACATTAAAATTACATCATGAGGACCAAGGGATCATTATGTTCTTCTATGTCCTCTTCGACATCCTCGATATCGAAAACTAAAGGTGTATCTATCCATGGTTCATGCTCGTCTACTTCTACTTCGTCGATTTTGTATAGCTCGCAGTAGTCTTCGAATTTCTTCCTCAACCTTTTTCATATCTGAGTTGTTAGCGATGGTCCATTGGCTTCGGAACATGAGATAGTATTGAGTGTTCGATTACCCTCGGGGAGTTGGACTTTCTTATTTCGTTTTGATCTATCTTCGGTTTCTACTTTGTGGATGTATTGCTTGAGATCTCATGTATCAATCAGCTTCTGGATCATTATTTTAAGCTTCTTGCACTTCTCTGTCTGATGTCCCTTGAAACAGTGATAGTCGCAATAATCTCTGGATTTTTCGGTACGTGGGGGATGCTTTCCCTTAGACCATGGCCATTCCAGGTTTTCCCTGCCCTTGATTTCTTTTAGGATGCGTCCATTAGCGTTCAGCTTTGTGTACACTTGATCTTCAAATTTCCGATCATCTCCTCGGTTATCGCTCCATCGTGCTCTGCCATCTTCTTTTGGATGCTCGACTAAGACGATCCTTTTTGATCTGCTGCCTTGTTCGGTAGAATTAGTCCGATGAGACCTTTGTGTTTGGGCCCTGGGGTTCTCCCGTTGGATCTCCTCTCAACCTGGCATCTTTTTCGATGATCACTCGAAGGTCTCATTTGGTAGTGGGAACACGGCCAAGAATCTCAACGAAAAGTTGGCTCATCCTATATAATCCCCACTTGTAACAAATGATTATTACCATCGAATCAATATTCCCTATTTCCTAGAAGATCTTGTGCCACCTGTCAGTATATTCCCTGATTGTCTCTTTATAGGCAATTTCTAATGAGAAGAGCTAGTCCATTCCGGTGTTGACGACCTTGTTGTACATGTAGGTTGCTAAGAAATTTTCAGCGAGTTGGTCGTACGAATCGATGGAGTTAGCTGGCAAATTATCAAACCAGGACAGCTGTTGAAGGTGGATTTTAGTTTAGGGCTAAAGTTGTAAAACCGATTTTTTGTGTAATCATCCTGTAGAGGATGATATTATTTTATAAGTGATGAATACTTCTTCGCTTTATTAATTCACCTAGAATGTAGCATGTAGCAACAATCCCCCGAATATTCTGTGAATTTTAGCATTATTGATTAATGCATAGAACGCCTTGTATTTGATGTGTTATTCCTAGTAGCACTCTCATTGTTGGTACATCATGATGACTGATTGTTACTCATAGCAGAGTAGCATGAATATCCAAGTACCAACAGTGAGGCATGCACAAAATTCCCGTACATGCTGTAACTCTCGGTGTGTTATACTAGCCCGATTGAGCATGCAACTCTCGGTGTGTTATACTAGCCCGATTGAGTATGTAACTCTCGGTGTGTTATACTAGCCCGATTGAGCGTCTAGACTGCCCATAGCAGTCTAGAAATGATCACGGTCATCCAAATTCACCAGCATGATTGGATGGTCCATATCAAATCCAATACCCCCAAGCAGGTATTGGAACATTCAATGGCGACCCAATGCGAGCCCCGCGTGGTCGGCCTCCCCAAAAGGGGCGGCATAGCTTGCCAAACCGTCCAAACCAAGAAGCATGGACAAGAAACCCTAAATTAGGGTCTGCGGCACATTACATGTATCGCAAAACGATCTCAACCATCCATCTTCGTAGGCATATATGGAGGGTGTAGATGTAGATTCAAAGGGTTCAGAGCATGTCAAGACATGTACCATGGGACCACCTACATACCTGACCGATCGGTCAAGACCAATTATGTTTGGTCATCACAATTTGTGAGCCTAAACAAGGCATGGCGCACGACCGGAAAAACCCTATTGAGGGTTTGCGACATCATCCATGTGTTTCAAAAAACTATCACATCCATCCAACTTCGCAGGCATGGTTGGATGGCTTAGATTACGACCAGGACCATGGAGCAAGCATACATATTCTCACCATCATCCCAAAACGCCTCTTGAGAAATCAACCCCCCCCCCAAAAGGAGGCGTCCAAACACCAAAACCGTTTGGTTTAAGTAGGCCGGTCTGAAACCCTAAATAGGGTTTGCGGCACCATACATGTGTCGCTAAATCATCTAGAGCATTCATCTTCGCAGGATTTAATGGAAGGCAAAGATGAAACTTCAGGGGAGGACGAATATGCTAGCATGACCGTCATGGTCTCGGCTTCGTGGCCGACCAATCGGCCAAAGACGGCCTTGGTCTGGCATCTCGGTCCGCGCGCCCATAAGTGGTGTGTCATGCTGCTTAACAAATCATTTGCGACATAGGATTTTTGTTGAAATCTAATCTTGACCACTCGTCTTTGCCGGCAAAATTGAGTGGTATAGATCGGACCTTTGCGGGTCAAGCAAGCATGGGCGTAAACACCAGCGCGCCACCTCCTTGCAAGACCAATCGGTCCTTCCAGAAATGCTCCCTTAGCTTGAATTTGTTCGAGTTGAAAGTGGCAGCTTGCATACCTTCCAAACCCTAATCCAACGGTTGAAGATTAGGGTCGCAAATCATCTCATCCGTCCAACTTCGCTAGCATGGACGGGTAGCCTAGAATGAGAATTATGCGACAAGTGAGGTATCACCGTGATCACTGTCCGCCACTCTTCTACATAATGTGATCGTCTAAGGCATGGATCGCCCATACATACTCCAAACATTCACTTGAAGAACGCAAGGCATGATGCTCAACAACGATGCTTCATATATGCCGAATACATTCGATGTACAACATGCATAGAATACACACGATACTTTACAAGTAACGACTTTCCAAATAACTTAGTTATTTAACTAGCATTACATGCTACTTTATGTGGGTCCTACGATCCACACACTTGAGACATCAATCATGTCACAAACTGGGGGATACATGCTGGGGTATTGGTATGGAGGTTTACAGCGTGCAGCGTGCAACGCACCATCACAAGAACGTGTCAGGAAGACATGGACGGTTAGTGATGATGGGAGAAGTTAGCAAGACTGATCATGTGACACTAACACATAACTCCACTACTACATCACTCCACTTCCTACGAGATAAGTGAATAAGGCTCAAATGACTTGTATAAATAGGTGCTCTGCCCTATTTCCACAACAGAGAGACAAGAACAAAACACAGAAACCAAGTGTTAATACAACACGTATTCAAACACCCAGAGCATGCTTGCATTATTTGTAAGCTTGCTCACCTTTCTGTTACAAGTCATAAATCAGCCTACATCTTCACAATCTCAACACCTTCTTCGCTTCCCTCCCTAAGATCAACCCCATATCCTTCACTTTGCGACCGAAACAAGTCTGGAATGGCCATTTCTTGGTTTAGGCCAGAATTGTATAGATTGATCTCTAGAATCAAAAGCACTCATCGCGTAGTGCATTTGTTTAGGGTTTAGATTCATTCCTCATCCACACACCCCAAATTACCAAATCCGGCTGGAATAGTTTTCACCCATAAACAATTAGCGACTACAGTGGGAGATTAATCTCTCGGTTGCAGGATCAATTCTAAATTTCATTTCAATCCGTTCAAATTGCAAGATGGTAGAACTTAGGTCAGGATCAACAATCAATTCTGATAGAACCAGCGCTGAAAATACTCTTGGTATTACTGTCCCTGTTAGTGGAGCTGACGTGCAGTATGTGACTAATACATCTCGTGGAGCCGTCTCCTCTACCATTAACACCAGCGGAATAGTGGATATTCCAGTAGGCATGACACCTCCTATCACCATATCCAGAGCCAGAGAAGCCGCAAATCTCGGCATTTCTTCAAGTGTAACGCCTCCGGTCATCACCAGGGAAACCGCTACTCCTCCATCAGGACGAGGGGCTGGAGGAGCAAGAGGAGGACAACCCTCTATCACCATGGTGGACTTGATGGAAAGACGGGAAGTTCTTGCTAGAGCCCAAACAGATATGGCTGCGACCCAGAAAGAGGTACTTACTTTTATCAAAACCCTAACCGAAAGATTGCCGCAGGGGCCACGACATCCCCTGGAGCCAACGAGGAACATGTTCGATGCACCCGGGGTAGGCACTTCAATGGCGCACACCCGCATGTACGAGGAAACTCGTGACACTCCTGAACGCCCAAGAGAAAGAGTCCAACCATCTAACTTCATTACGCGTGAGGACCTGGAGAGACTCCTCCGAAGCCGGGGCAAAGGAAATATGGCGGACATGCACCAACACCAGCCTCCATACCCTCAAGATGTACAATGAATTCCTGTCCCAAGGGGTTATGTCTCTCCTCAATTCTCCCTTTATGATGGTATTGGTAACGCTCGTGAACATGTATCTCAATTTTTGGAATCTCCAGAAGAACACGAATACAATCATGTTCTCTGCCTGAAAGAGTTTTTGAAGACACTTACCGGAAGAGCATACACTTGGTACAACAGTCTCGCACCTAACAATATATCCAATTAGAGTGAGATGGTTGTCGTCTTCTACATGAAGTATTTCTTCGTGTCAGAACAGGTCACCTTTTTAGATTTGGGAAGAATCTTTCAACGGAGTAATGAGCATCCGAACGACTACGTCAAAAGGTTTAGGACTCAAGCTTTGGATTGTCATGATCCGAATGTCACTGAACGCCAGCTGGTGGAGTTATGCATCAACGGGAGGATTCCCATATACCGTACTTTGTTAGAGAATCTGGGCTTCCAAACATTTTCGGAGCTTCATGAAGCCTCTAAGCGCTCCGCTACGATAGCCCCAGCATTGTTGGAAAGAACAAAAATCGTTCGGAGCGAAGATGCGCATGAAAACCGAGGAAGCAGGCACCTCATCAACAAGCAATATAATACAAGTCCTTATGTGAGGGTGGTGAGCGAAGGAGGAAATAGGAAAGTATCGGCAACAGAACAACCGGCCAAGCATGCAGCGTCAGCCCATACGACTCCGTCTCAAAAGAAAGCGGACAAAGCTCTTGTACAAGAGACCGAAGACACGGTTCCAAACTTCCACTTTCCCATGAATGAAGTGATAGAAATCCTGGAAGCATGGATTCAAGATGACGCGATCAAGCTACCACTTATCATACGCCCACCGACCGAGGACGAGATGACAAATCCCAAATACTGCCACTACCATAGGTTTGTCCATCACCAGACCAAAGATTGCAACAAGTTAAAACAAATCTTCAAAGAAAAGGTAGAAGCAGGAGAACTCCAGTTAGGTTACGAGGGCGTTCATAGGGACCCTCTTCCCATTAGAATATGCATGATCTCAGGGGATTCTGTCCGCAAGACAGTATAGACCATGATAGAACATTTGTGTGAAATATTGTATCTCTCAAAGGGACAACGTAAAGACATGTTCACCGCCCACAACCATGTTGTGTCAGGCAGGCATTTGTATCCAGAAAAGGAATCAGTCTCGAAGCCACAATCTCTTCTTGAAGACACGACCAGCAAATGGGACTGGGGACTTTTAACCATCATTCGTTTAAAGGATGTCGAGTTCGACAACACATTGATTGATGCAGCCTCCGGGTTCAACATCATCAACGTCAAGACTCTGAGGACCGCAAGGATTTCAAAACAAGCAGCTGCTCGCAGCCCAACCATCATTAGGAGCCCAGAAGGATAATTCAGAGATGCCTATGGGTACATTTACCTCGAAGTTAAGATCGGTAATACTCTAACGCATGCTAAATTTTACATAGTGCAAGAGTGTCCGAATTATGACATGATCCTGGGGAACCCATGTATACACGACAAAAAAGAAGCACTAGGAGTGAGTCCTTTGCCGGTTTCAGTACCAAAAAGAATCTCCAACAAGCCGTCAACTCCTGCAGATTGTTTATTACCGTATCGACACCTTGAAAACGTGACTCAACTTCATGGAGAAAGACCGAATTCGTACCTTAAAAGGTTCTGATCCCATGTAAGTCTCATCGAACAACCTTTTTTGCAAATAATAAAGCATCTTCCTGCTGAGGCTCTGGAACTTGTTTCAATCAACAACATAACCGCCACTAAGAGATGTGAGTGGGGTGCTGGTCCTTTCAAACGTTTTATTAAGAGCTTGGAAGAAGTCACAGACAACGTGTCCCAGAAACAAGATAATGTTCCAAGTCCAAATCCATTTCAAATAGGAGATATGGTAGCAAAGAGGACCACGTTTCAAGTTGGAAATATGGATGTGAAAATGACCAACCGATCTGATTTGTCTGTGAAAAAGGAAGATGAACCATATTTGGTAGCATATGTCATCCTAGGAGGCTACTGCAAGATCATCAATGATGATAAGTTCGAGGGCGTGACGATCCACTCACGGTGGCTTAAACCCTACAGTACCTAGAGACGATGTGCTACTCCACCTCTCTAGCGTTCTTCGTGATGGTTCCTCCAGCGCTCCTCCAACAATTTCCCTTTCCTTGCTATTTTTTAATTCCTTCAAAATGATTGCAATACTTGCATTCATAATTATTAGGGTTCCAATTTCTCAATTAAAGTATTATTTTCTTTAGAAGTTTTTTACCCCTGGGCATGACACAAAGACCCAGGTTCGACGTGAGTCATCATTACCCACCAGATTAAACCAGAGAACCCCAAAAGGAAAACACTTCACACCTTTCGAGAAAGTTAGAGGAATATAATGCATGCAAAGGAAAAAGGAAAACATCTTGAACAGTTTTTCCCAGCCCACGTCAGAAGGTCGCAGACGAGCTTACACCAGGAGGGTGCGGACCGGTCTGTGGTATTTAATTATGGTATTACTTCTCTTCTCACAAGGATCACGTACAATCATATGAAGGCACAACCACTATGATGCAGTCTTAATGATGAATTTATTTCAAAAGATAAGAAACTTGTTCAAGAAAGTAATCAAAAATAAGAAAACCTTGAACTTAGCCGCCACTGAGTACAAGGAGAAAAGTGTTCACAAGGTCACGAGAAAATACTCAGAAGAAAAGAGAATTAACAGGAAGATTCAGTCATCAAGAAGGTCAACCGTGTCCTCTCCACCATTGAAGTCTACCTCAACGTCATCACGTGCCGCTACTGCTTCTTCCTCTGGGTCTGCCTCAACCTCCACTTCAGGTATTTTTGCAACCATGTTCTCTATGATGTCCCTAGTAGGGGCAGCTTCCATATCTTCCTTAGGAGCCGCTGAAGCATTGAAGATCGTGTTGACGACTTTCGGGAGCTCGGGTTCCTCCGTATCAGAATCAAGAATGATCACACCATCGCGGACCGGATAATCACTCATGTCTTCCCGTGGATGCCATTCATGTTCAACTCTTGCCTTTTCAGCCGTGCAACAAATCTCTCAGCTCTTGTGCTTACCGGTGGTTGTGACGCTTCCTCGAGCCTCTATTTTTCTTCCATGTCGATTAAAGTCAGAAAATCACGAACACGTTCTCGAGCGACACGAAGATACAGAATTGGCATGCCCCATATGGCGCGATTAGCTTCGAGAAGCGGAACATCAATTTTAGCCATCACCTCCTAGAACGGGCCATCAGTCTCGGGTTTGTTCACTTCGAAGCTTCTTTCAGGAGAGATACCAGAGCAGTCCTTCCTAGCCGCCTCCATTCTGCAAAAAGGATCTATGATTATGTTAACAAAAGTCATCACCAGGAAGATCAAGTATACAATGAAGGTGGAGCAATACCTGAACAAAGAAAGAAACAATTCTGCAATAAGGGGAAACCCAACTTCTTCTTTATATTTCACGAGTTAACAAGATCCCGGAGAAAATAATAGTCTTCACTTACCGTCTGTAAAGGATACAAATGCGAGATAAAAATCAGTGGATATTTATCGGATATTTAAAGGCAATCATCATGCAATGAGAAGAAATGCATCCAGTCTAAGAAACAGGCCAAATTCCATCCTGGGGACTTAATCCTGATCAACTACGAGCACATAACGGGCCCATATTCGAACAAAGCGGGAAAGGATGGTATTAGATTCAAGCAAGGCCGATATTAAGTCACGACACCAAATCGTGACATTCATGCAGGCATTGGGCCACGTCAATAAATGGGACCAGTCAAGACCACGAAGCCAGTATTGGTCAAAGCCACAAGACGAGTATAAAGTCAATGTTTGAGAAGGATGGAATCCACATCTAATCAAACATGCATAAAGATCCCGTATTCATTCACACGTATGATAGCACGATCTTTCTATACTCATGGGAATCGTGTCTACGAAATTCATGCCAAGGATGGTCTTCTCAAAGAGTGAAAGGGTTTTACTTAAGAAACTAGAGTTTGCAAAAAGAAAAAAAAAATGGGACGTTACCTGACGGGCGGCGGCGGTAAGCTCCGGTGGCGGACGGCGAACGGCAACAGACGGTGGCGGTGCTGCAATGCTGTAAGCGACGGGAGCTGCCAAACAAAAAAAAATCGTGAGAAAAGAAAAGGGGTCTTCCCCTTTTATAGACAACAATTGGAAGAATCCCAATAGGATAAGGATTCCTCTTTTGATTGGTTTTTTATTTTGATTCAAACACCCAAAGAAGGAAACCGGTCCCACTCAGGATTCCATGCCTGCAACAACCTGTTCACATGCACGATTAATAGCGGACGAGCAAGGCTTTCCGTGTAAGCTCCCTTTATCTCGTTTTCTCCCGTATATTTGTCACCATCTCTTGCCTACCCAACAATAGTGTAACCATTATATGCTAGGCTTGGGACTTAATGTTGATGGTGGATTTTAGTTCAGGGCTAAAGTTGTAAAACCGATTTTTTGTGTAATTATCCTGCAGAGGATGAGATTGTTTTATAAGTGATGAATACTTCTTCTCTTTATTAATTCACCTAGAATGGAGCATGTAGCAACAATCCCCCAAATATTCTGTGAATTTTAGCATTATTGATTAATGCATAGAACGCCTTGTATTTCCTGTGTTGTTCCTAGTATAAATCTCATTGTTGGTGCGGCATGATGACTAATTGTTACTCTCAACAGAGTAGCATGAATATCCAAGTACAAACAGTGAGGCATGCACGAAATGCCCGTACATGCTGTATCTCTCGGTGTGTTATACTAGCCCGATTGAGCATGTAACTCTCGGTGCGTTATACTAGCCAGATTGAGTATGTAATTCTCGGTGTGTTATACTAGCCTGATTGAGCGCTTAGACTGTCCATAGCAGTCTAGAAACGATCACGGTCATCCAACTTCACCAGCATGATTGGATGGTCCAGATCAAATCCAATACCCCCAAGCAGGTATTGGAACATTCACTACCGACCCAATGCGGGCCCCACGTGGTCGGCCTCCCCAAAAGGGGAGGCATAGCTTTCCAAACCGTCCAAACCAAGCAGCATGGACAAGAAACCCTAAATTAGGGATTGCGGCACATTACATGTGTCGCAAAACGATCTCAACCATCCATCTTCGCAGGCATAGATGAAGGGTGTATATGTAGATTCAAAGGGTCCAGAGCATGCAAACACAAGCACCGTGGGCCCACATACATACCTGACCGATCGGTCAAGACAAATTATGTTTGGTCATCACAATTCGTGCGCCCAAACAAGGCATGACGCACGACCGGCAAAACCCTAATGAGGGTTTGCGACATCATCCATGTGTTTCAAAAAATGATCACAGCTATCCAACTTCGCAAGCATGGTTGGATGGCTTAGATTACGACTAGGACCATGAAGCAAGCATACATATGCTCACCGTCATCCCAAAACGTCTCTTGAGCAATCAGCCTCCCCAAAGAAGGCGTACAACCACCAAAACCGTTTGGTTGAAGTAGGCCGGTTTGAAACCCTAAATAGGGTTTGCGGCGCCATACATGTGTCGCAAAATCATCTCGAGCGTTTATCTTCACAGTATTGTGTAGAAGGGAAAGATAAAACTTCAGGGGAGGCCGAACATGCTAGCATGACCGCCGTGGGCCCGGGTTCATGACCGACCAATCGTCCAAAGACGTCCTTGGTCAGGCGCCTCGGTCTGCGAGCCCAAAAGTGGTGTGTCACGCTGCTTAACAAATCCTTTGCGACATAGGATTTTTGTTGAAATATAATCTCGACCACTCGTCTTTGCCGGCAAAATTGAGTGGTATAGATCGGACCTTTGCGAGTCAAGCAAGCATGGGCGTAAACACCAGCGCGCCACCTCCTTGCAAGACCAATCGGTCCTTCCAGAAAAGCTCACTTAGCTTGAATTCGTTCGAGTTGAAAGTGGAAGCTTGCATACCTCCCAAACCCTAATCCAACGGTCGCAGATTAGGGTTGCAATCCATCTCATCCGTCCAACTTCGCTAGCTTGGACGGGAAACCTAGAATGGGAACTAGGCGACAAGTGAGGTATCACCGTGATAATTGTCCGCCACTCTTCTTCATAATATGATCGTCTAAGGCATGGCTCGCCCATACAGCTACCAAATGGTCACTCGAAGCAGGCAAGACATGATGCTCAACATCGATGCTTCATATATGCCGAATACATTCGATGCACAACATGCATAGAATACACACGATACTTTACAATTATCGACTTTCCAAATAACTTAGTTATTTAACTAGCATTACATGCTACTTTCTGTGGGTCCTACGATACACACACTCGAGACATCAATCATGTCACAAACTGGGGGATACATACATGGGTATTGGTCTGGCGGTTTACAACGTGCAGCGTGCAACGCGCCATCACAAGAACGTGTCAGGAAGAAATGGACGGTTAGTGATGATAGGAGAAGTGGGTAAGACTGATCGTGTGACACTAACACACAACTCCACTACTCCATCACTCCACTACCTCCACTTCCTACGAGATAAGTGAATAAGGGCTCAAATGACTTGTATAAATAGGTTCTCCGCCCTATTTCCACAACAGAGAGACAAGAACACAACACAGAAACCAAGTGTTAATATAACACGTATTCAAACACCCAGAGCCTTCTTGAATTATTTGTAAGCCTTCTCACCTTTCTGTTACAAGTCATAAATCAGCCTACATCTTCATAATCTCAACACCTTCTTCGCTTCCCTCCCTAAGATCAACCCCATCTCCTTCACTTTGCGACCGAAACAAGTCTAGAACGACTATTTCTTGGTTTAGTCCAGAATTGTATAGATTGATCTCTCGAATCAAAAGCACTCATCGCGTAGTGCATTTGTTTAGGGTTTAGATTCATTCCTCATCCACACACCCCAAATTACCAAATCCGGCTGGAATAGTTTTCACCCATAAACAACAACGCCGATCCTTTCAGACTTGATGGGAAGTATCTGCAGAGTATTGCATCATCATAGTCCCATCGGGCTAAGATCCAATTGTAATAACGAAGATGTGCAGCGGGATCACTTGACCCGTCGTAACATTCAAATGCTGGGACTGAACACGTTTGCGGAATATGCGCCTTGGATAATCATTGGGTTAGAGGCGTAGTATTTGCTTCCTTCATTACTTGTTCCAGTCTCCCTCCCCCTTGTTTATCCTTTAGCTCATTTTTCTCGGCCATCATCTTTGCACGCAGACTCTCCATTTATAACTGGTGGTCCTCGTGGATTGTGGGTCGTTCTGATATCAGAATCTCACTGTTGAAGTAGTTTGAATTTTCCGGGGTCGTAATCCGGATTGGACCGTTGGTTTTCCCTAACATTCCTTCGGTTTAGTGGCTCTGGATTGCCGACTTTGGCTACTATCATCCTCCGGTCTTGGTTTAGGAACGGTGCCATAGAGTTTGCCTCATCGTGCAGATTTTCCAATTCTGCGCTGTGAGCAATCCTATATTTTAGTTGTTGGTTCTCTTGTGCAAGTAGGGCCACTGCATCCGCATACGCCCTTTAGTTATTTCTTAGCTCTTCTAATTCTGCCATCATTTGCATGGAATGGTTCGACCCATGGTTCGGTGTTTCTACCTGAAACTGTCCTCCGGCCGCTACAGTGTGATCTTCATCAACAATCTATATTAGGGGGACCGATGGATCGACCAGCGGTTGTTGCGCGGGTTGATTTGTCATTGGGGGAGGTTGGTTAACCTGCAGCGGCTGATTTTGTTCATTGGTGAGTGGTATCCCGAAAAGTGGTTGTTATACCACCGATTCTCCCATCCCTTCGCGCTGTTCGGACGGTCAAGTGGCTGCCGTTACTTTGGAAACTCCTGCTCTTGAAGCTCCGGTTTTGGACGCATCGGCTTTGGCGGCTGCGGCTTTCAATGTTGCAGCTGCTATTGCACTGGCATCCATGGGCACCGTGCTTTTAGCTTTATCCTATCCCCTGTATATAGTCTTGAGCTTTTTGACCTTCTGCTTGCTTCGGGTCATGACCGGGGTTGTTCTTGGAGCGTCTTTTGACGATGCCTTGGCCTTTCCCACGTCTTTATCTTTTTCCATCTTTAATTCTTCAAGCTTCATAAACAAACCATCACCGGAGAAATGGTATCCGCGTAGGCGGGGTTAGCAAGGTTGGTTTTGATTGGGTACCATAGAAGATAAAATCCCTGAACATAAGTTATCAACTTTTAAATCATGAAAACTCAACCCGGAGGAATGGGAACAATGAGGTTGAGGTAAAGGTGAGGAGTTTGAAAACGCCGACTCCTTACCAAACAATTGGGATTTACTCGTAAACACATGGGATTTTAAATAAAAAAGTATGGTAGCACAGATCTGCTAATAAAACCCGCAAATCAACTCATAAATTTTGGGTTTTAGAAATGAAAGTATATGATAGTGCAGATATGTTAATAAAAACCGCATATCTACTCATAAACTCAGGGTTTTAGAAATAAAAATATATGATAGTGCAGATCTGTTAATAAAAACCGCAGATCTACTCATAAACTATATGTTTTAGAAATAAAAATATATGATAGTGCAGATCTGTTAATAAAAACCGCAGATCTACTCATAAACTTTGGGTTTCATAAATAAAAATATACGATAGTGCGGATCTGTTAATAAAAACCGCAAATTTACACAATGGTGAGCAAATTCACATGATAAGATAAATCTTTTACCGAGACAGAGTCCCTGTTTCTAGCGCCAGATTGTGAACACATAAATGACGATGGCGCCTACATGTTCACAAACAATGTTCGCGGGTCGTATATGAGAATGTTCGGGGAGTTAAGTAAATATATGATGATAGGAACACGCTGGCCCGTAGACTCGTCATCCTCTAATCCAGTAGGACTAAATCTATCAATCGTGATACTACGATAAGCATGTTTATCAGTACAAAAAGCATAAGGAAAGTGTTGAAATGTAAATGGCACAATGATTTACGTGGTTCATCACTAAGGCCTACATCCACGGGATTTGTGTATCTCTATATCTTGAGAAATTACATGGGTAGTCAAATGACTTTAAGTGAATAACACTGCCTTGGGAAATAGAATTTATACCTACTCTTCCTATTTTCCTATCTTCTCTCTAGTTGCTTCGAACTGGTTGCCTCCCACATCTCTTGATGTATGGGGGTATTTATAGGGGTAAGTTATGGGGCCCGCTCTTGGAGACCGTTACAACCTTATCTTCTTGATTCTTGTGAATATCCCGCTGCTATCATCGTCCTGATCCGATGACTCCAGCGGTTACCTTCGAGGGTGATGAATCTTCTCCTACTACTCCACAGGCTGCTTGACACGTATCCTCTGCGCGGTGCATTTAATGAGGGTGGTTTGGGTGGTCTGCACGTGTCGGGCAGATGTCGGAAGCTCTTGTCACATCCCTGTAAGCGATTTCTCCCTCTGCCGTTGATCTTGAGTCTTCCTCGGGATGGAGTAAATCGGAGAGCCTTCTTCAGTACTTCTCAGTGTCTAGGTGCTTCAGTCCCCCAAGTTCTGCACCGCTGGATTAACCTGATGATGAATGTGGGTAGATGATGGATGTCCTTGGGTGTAAAGGCGTGGCATCATGTCTTGATGTCTCAAGATGTGTGTCCTCCACGTGTAGTGTTTTCAACACGTGTTGAGTGACGGATTTATGTATATATAATAGCAAAATGAAAACCATCACAGAACATAATTCTGATCTCCAGACTCCTGCAGTTAAACTTCTAGAAGCACAGTTAACAGCCATAAACCTCTACGTAAAAGCCTACTTATCGGAATAGTTATGACTTCTGATCCAAAATGATACTTCTGATACCCTAATGGAAATTGATACTCGCACTCTAAACAACTCCAGCACACCTGCGACCTCAAAATACCTTCTACTACCAACCCACCTAAGACTTCAACAAGTTCCATCTATACTAGAGTACCCAAAACTGAAATGAAAAGGAAAACCATGAGTCTCCTTCAAAACATGCTGCAGCGCTTTGTACACACAAGTGCGAGGCTGTTGGATAGAGTAAGAATCCATCTCAATTCACCAGGTTGATAGTTGAGACCATACATTTCATTGACGGTAAAGCCATTATACCTTTCTTGGACCCGATCATAAAGAAAAGTAGTTTCTGACATCTATCTTTTCATGATAATATAGTATGTACCTGGAATAGCTTCAATAGAAAGATCAAGATATCCATTCCAGTTACAAGGCGTCTTGACCTTCTCATTTGTCCACTTATTACTACCATCATCTTGATCAAGTATCCAAAACGAAATGGGACAGCCTGGTGTGAAGTTCAATACAACTATATGACCATCAACCTCCAACAATTCAACAGTTTGTGGATATTTCCAGAAATTCCAGGGGGTCTCAGTGACATATCCAGGGATTCGAATGACAAGAAACTTCTCAGTTCTAACATCAAACACCATCAACACTTCACCTTTGCTAGTATATCGGAACCGCCAGTATATCTTACTCCTCACATAAACAGATTTGCTTTCTTCGTTGTATTGGTAAACATCGCCCATATAAGAAACCTTACTTAGTAAAATGTAAGGTGGAACTGCATCAATCCTTCGCTTTGTATTTTCACCCACAGTGAAGACTTCACATACTTGTTCTTCATCAACTCCAACTTGTTCAATATCATCGGCATGATTAAATAATGAGGAATTGAGGATTCTGTACTTTCCTCATGTTTCAGAAAGCAGCTATCTTCCTTTGTGCATCCAGACCTGCTTTGGAAGTGGACAGATACGCCTCTTCCTATTCCTTCTTTCTTCGTAGTTGATATGCACAAGACTTTGTGTTCCTTTGTTATCGGACTATATCCAAATGCAATGCAACTGACCTCACGTCTTCTTTCCTCCCCCGTATTCTTATTAAAATTTGATGTCTCGATCCATGGTGTTCTCTCCAGTGTTAGGGTTGTAAATGAGAAAAGCTTCAAGAGCAAAAATGATACACACTAAACCAGCCACAGTCTGTTTAGGTATACCATAATTAGGGAGATCCAGTTTCAGCTTCAGTTTCTGAACCTCGGTTGGACCAATACTAGTGAAATCAATAGTTCCTCCTACTGCATCTTCTGGTGGTGAGGGGGCTGAGCTGACAAACAAGAGTGGTGTAAGGAAAAAAATGACAACATCACTACTACTAGTGTTAGACGACTCAGACCCTTCATTAACTTTACTAACACTACTATCAGATGATACTTGAAGTTTCATTTCCATAGAATTATCACTAAGAGGAAGATGGTTAGTAGGATTTTCAGTACCTTTTGCTAGCTGGTTCTTTTTTTTTAGGAGAAAGGTTAAGCTTCATTAATCAAGAAGAGTATGAACAAGAAAATCGGAAAAAAATAAAAAGAAAAAAAAGGGCAGAAAAAACAGAGACATAGCCCAAAAATGAGCTTAAAAGATCCTAACAAGGATAGGAACACCACAACCAACTCCAAAAGACGAAATATCTACTGCAAAACATCACCGTTTTTTTTTTGCAGACTTCCTAAGACATCTACCAAGAGCTTCATTGTTACAATCTTCTTTCACTCCAAGTTTTTTTTTTTTTTTTTGACTTAAAAGGTTAAAATTTTATTGAAATACTCCAAGTTTTTTCACTCCAAGTTTTTTCATTTCTTTTTCTTTCTTATGCGCATTTCTGCTCTTTTCAACCACAGGATTCCTATTTTGATACTCAAAAGCTAGTTCTGTGAAAGTATCTTTTCTTTGTTTCTCCGACCCTCCGCGAAGTGCTCCTAGCAAAGACGAGAACTTGATTAGAGCATTCACATTTTGAGTGCTAGACTCAAGAGCCCTGGTAGGTTTATCTTTCAAAACGCTTTCCTCTCCAAGTGTCTTCACTGGTTCATTAGCATCTTCTAAAGCATCTTCTTCCATCCCATTTTCATCCTCACTTAAGATTGCAAAAGGTAATTCAGAATTAAGGATGTTGTTGGGGTTTACCTAAATTACCTTCTCACCTTCTTCTACCGGGACTTCTTCTGAAGCATTTCCATCTTCATTTTTAAATTCTTCTTCTTCTATACCCACCTCTCTATTTTATGTATCAGTTTGTCTGTCTTCCTCCCTTACACATTCTTGTTCTTCAGACAAAGCTTCAAAAGAATTTGGGCTGCAGGTAGGAGCTTGCATTATATCTTCCTTTCTGCCAACATTCTTTTTCCTTTTGATGAAGGTTTTCTACTGCTTGGAAACATCAGCTACATACAGTGCTTCTCGATGTACCACCACGCCACGCTTATCATTGGTTCAAATATAACGGGACCCGTAGAACTTATGAATCTTTTTTTCGCATTGCATTAATCTTGATGCAGCATTCCATATAACAAATCTTCACCTTCCCATAACTCTTTAAATACAAGTCGGAGACTTGTCTCTTCAAAACTAAAATTCTCTCTTTATCTGGCAGTATCCAGAGGTTTTTATTATAAGCACCTCAATTTAATTCCTTAGTATTTAAAATTGTTTCGAGTCAAGAATACTTGTTCCCGGTTTCGCATAGTGCACTTTGCCTGGTCGCCCCCTAGCCGATAGTAGGGTGCCGATAACACTTTTAATGAAATGACCGGTTTTGGATGGTGCACTTGGCCTGTTAAGGGTAGTCTGGTCATTTTAAGGGTCATTGTAAAAATTAATGTATTTTTTGGGCAAGGGTAATTTGGTCATTTTCGTAATCACCATAAAAATTGTTGCAGTTTTCCGGCAAAGGTAGTTTTGTCATTTTCGTAATCACAGGAAAAATCGTTGCACTTTTTTTGCATGGGTAATTTGGTCATTTTTCATAGTCCCTGTAAAAATTGTAGTCTGAGTTTGTGTGTTGGACAACTAAATTCACCGAGGTGCCAAAAAATATGATATTTTACATGCTCAGTTCATCGGAGTGAGAACCTGAGGTATATCTCTAGCAATCTTGTATCCTGAGTTTGTGTCCTGGACATTTAAATCCACTAAGGAACCAAATAATTTGATATTTTACAAGCTAGGCTCATCAGAATGAGAACCTAAGGTATATCTTTAGCAGTCTTGTATCATGAGTTTGTGTCCAGGACAACTAAATCCACCGATGAACCAAAAAATCCGATATTTTACATGCCAAGTTCATCGGAATTAGAACCCGAGGTCTATATCCCAGCAATCTTGTATCCTGAGTTTGTGTCTTGGAATGCTAAATCAATTGAGGAACCAAAAAATCTGATACTTTACCTGCCCAGTTCATTGGAATAAAAAGATGGGGTCTATCTCTAGTAATCTTGTAGCCGAGTCTGTGTGTTGGACAATTAAATCCACTGAGGAACAAAAAATCTGATATTTTACAGGCCCAGTTCATCGGAATAGGAGGGTAGTCTGGTTATTTTCTCAGTCTCATGACTAGTTGTTGTATTTTTCCCGTTTAGGATAATCCGGTCATTTTCACATTCTCCCTAAATATTTACTGCACTTATTTTTGGTAAAGGTAATCCGGTCATTTTCACATTTTCCTGAATATTTGATGTACCAGTAAGGATAGCCTGGTTATATTCACAGTTTCATGTTATATTACATCTCAAAGTTCATTAGAATGAGAATCATAGGTTTATCTCTAGTAACATGGTAAGCTGAGTTTGTATACATTTAAATCCATCTAGGAACCATAGAATATGAAATTTTATATCTGCAGCTCATCGGAATGACAACCTGAGGCCTATCTCTAGTAACCTGGTAACCTGAGTTTGTATACTAGATGATTAAATTCACCCAGGAATCCATATGTCGACTTAGGTCAATCTTATAGTATAATCCACCAAACTAAATGAATTATACTACACAACAATATGACCCCCCCCCCCTAGTCAATGCTTTACTCTTTCGTTAGATATAACGTTTAAGCACAATTTTCCTTTCATTAGTGATTACAAATCACTTGCTTACTCCATATATTTCTCCCCCTAGTATGGAAACAATTGCTTACTCCATATATTTCTGGCAATTTTCCTTTAGATAACCAATATTAAAACCGAAACTACAAGTAATTTATTTTTAATATGTTATCAAGGAAACAATTGCCAGAAGAAATTTTCCCTAATAGTTTAACAAATTGACTAAGAACCTTTTTTCCCTTGTTAAATTGATTGTAAAACATACAATCGTTTATTTCGATAAGACCAAAATAAATATCAGAATTAACTTTATTTTTCTCACCAGGCTCTAATTATTCATATAATAACTTGGACCTTTCCCGTTAGACAAGACAAGCACTAGGTTAGTTAACTAGTTTTTCTTGTCAACGCATTCGATTATATTTGAATAACCGAATCCTCCAATTTGATAAGTCTAACCAAGATCAGAATTAAGTTAGTTTCTCTTATCAGGAATCGAATTGGACTAAACAAATGATCCCGTATTTTTTTAATCCATAAACAATACATACAAACCAAAACAAATTGACATGCACAATTATTTTCTTAACCGGAAGCAATCGAAGCAAACATAAACATTATAGCACCGCAATTGCACCGAATTTCGTTAAGCAAAAACACTTGATACCCAACAATAAAAAAGATACCAAATAATTGACACAATTTTTCTTAACCGAAAAAAATTGAATCACACACATACATCCATACACAACATAATGGAATATATCAATTGTACCGAAATTTTGTTAAGCAAAAGAAAAATATATGTAATCTAAAAAGGCTTTTCTTAAACGGGAAACGATTAACTAACAAATTCTTTACCTCATATTCTGCATCCTCTTCACTCCGGAAAGATATATCACTAAGCGCAAGTTCAAGTAAGAACTCCCCCTAGTATGTTTTCATCCTCTCGCAAGAACAAAAGAACAACAGCAAAAACAACCTTTACCAGAGAAAGATTGAAACATTTTTTAACTAATGTGTGCCAATAGAAAAAGTTGAAAACCCGAAACACATATGTTATGTTAAACACAACTCATGTAAACATAAATTGATTCAACATATTATGACTTTTCACATATGAGTTTCAATCGGATAACCTTATGATCCTTTGATAAAGCCTACCAAAATGGGATAGAATTTAATCTTGCTAAATAAAAAAGCCAAACAAACCATAAGGGTTACATCATATGAGATCGAATATTAAGGTTATTAAAAACGAAATCAGACGTCCATAAACCGAAAACACATAGCAAAAATATAGACATTCAAGCACAGGCTATGTAATCGTAAACTACCACAAGAAAAATTATAAAGAAATAATTTTATTCATAAATAATTGATAGTTTTATTCAAAAATAGACCTTATACAATAATTGAAATAAATCAAAAACTGATGTCTATTTTCCTGGATCAAGTATTACAGCATATTACTTATTCCCTAGCGGTGCTCTTATTACTCACTGAGGATTCTTCAGTGTTCAAACTCTTGGAGTATGTCTCGAGAAACTTGTCAACAACCACTTCTTGTTTTTTAAGTTTTTCAACTTGAATCTTCATGTATGCAAGATCAGCTTTTGTTTCCTCAATCCTATCATTGATCCAATCTTGATTTTGAACCGTTATTATGAGGTTGGTTCTTAGTTCCTCAAAACCACGGATATATTCTATCATACTATCAAAAGGAATCCACTTGGTTTTTGTTGGATATTGAAGGTTGTAAGCCAACAAACATGACTCATCTTGAGACCCAGCAGAAATATCAGAATCATAATCAGACATGATTTTTGATATGATCTTCTTCTTCCTTTCTGTATTGATTCCTTGAGAATCCTTAACCTTTTGAGCATCCTCCTTATTTTTCTTTGTAACAGTGCGAGTTATTGGAGGCATGCTCAGGAATTAAATAAGAATTAGTCAGGTTTCTCAATACAGGCAAGAGAAAGTTTCTCTTTAAGAAGAGATAACTTTCGGACCGAAAATACAAAGGAATTTCCGAAAATATATAAAGAATATATTTTGTTTGCTATGTCCGAACTTCCCATGCTGAAAGTTTTATCAAAATTCAAATAAAACCTAATTGGAAGATCATGGTAAACATGAACATTTTTAGACAAAAAAAATGGATTCGCAGCATATCCAAAGATTGTTACAGAATTTTCTGATACAAACACAAAACCATGTGCTCTCGTTTTATGTGCTTCCCCATCCCAAAGATATGAGCACGAAATTGGATGAGGGTATAAATTCTCCATATATCTAGGTTGTATTGGAGTAAGCTTTATCGAGATTACAACGAGTATCCAAAACATAGTTCATGTTTCTCTTTGGAAGTTTCCTCCCAAAGTATTTTATCCCATGAAAATGATCCTTCCTTGATCTATAGATTTGATTATTGGGATAAACCGTACTGATGTGAGAATTTTCAGAGATGGATAAATCTATCTTAATTTTGTCAATGAGATTTTCACAAGGTTTTCTCATTTTAAGGATTTCCTTATCATGCATATCAATATGATCATCTGAAACAATTATTGGAACTCTTTCCTGATTATTTCTTTTGGCAAAAATTGATTCATTCCCTTTCTTATAGAATCGTTCTTCATGTAAACAAAGACTGTTTCGAGATGAGCCTTTTTCCAGAAGTGATTATCAACTCTTTTTTTTTATTCCTTTGAATTTATCTCATCAGTTTTGGATATAGTCTGTCTTTCTACTGAGGAATGATCTTTCAGTTTTTTAAGACAAGAAACTTCTTTTAATACTTTTATCACAATATTTTGAAGAAGTACTATAAGTTTCATGTCAAGTGACTGAAAGTTGTATTCCTTAAGATCTTTTTCACGGAATCTTTTCAAAGTTTCCTTTGGACAAGATTTCTTTTGATCATCAATAGTTGTAGAAGATGGTTCTCTACTCTCTTCTGACTTGATGTAGTTAGGAAAACTCTCATCATCATGATCTGTTTCCAGTGGTGATCAAATACGTCTTGTTATCACGATCTATAAAAGTCGAGTAAGGACTTTTTTTTTCCTCATCAGAAGAAACTATAACAGAATCATTAGTCAGAGTCATAAGATGAATATCATGTTCTAGAGTGAGAGATTTACCAAGAGCTTCTACTTTGACCGTGAGATCCATATTCTCTTTGGCTAGAATATTCAGTTGAGTGTTTTTTTCCCTGATCTCTTGCTTAATAAGATTAGATTTTGTATTTAATATTAACATCCCTGTAAACATAGATCTTATAGGCTTTAGGAGTTTTACCAACTCTTTATCAGCATCTTCTTTTCTATCAGAGATAGACTCATATTTACTCTTAATTTTTGTAACTCCTGGATCACGGGTTAGCGAAGTGGTAGAATCTTCAACTTTTGAGTATTCAAACTCTTGCATAACATTAAATGATCAGTCATAGATTCAATTCATATAGGTTGGATCACACCAAACACAAATACACCATAATCTTTTAAATATCTGCCTATAAGTCATCTTACCGAAAGTGGTCGTCTATGGACAAAGTCGAGACAATGAAACAAATCGATATTCACATTTTGTGTGATTGTCTATGGATATGAGAACAATACAATACGACCACCAAAGTGTGATTACTTGATAATAGGGTCGGACTTAACCAAACTCTATAGGATCACTATCAAGTAACCCGGAGTTAACGTTTGTCTATTTTACTTCTAATTATGATAAACAATTATAATTCCGGAAATAAAAAAGTAAAAGACACGGCAAGATTTTGTTAGCGAGGAAACCGCAAATGCAGAAAAACCACGGGACCTAGTCCAGAATTGAATACTCTCAAAATTAAGCCGCTATACAAAATCTAAACCAACTTCGTATAGTTGATACCAAGCAACTACCCATAGTTCACTTAGTTTCCTCAGTATACATGTGCTTCCGACTTCGATGAGTGCACGCACTAGAACAATTCATTTGGATAGTATTCCAAACAGTAAAGGAAAAACAAATCTGTTTGGTAACAACTCTATTGATTCTTTGTTTCAAAGAAGTCTTAAGTCATATGCAAAGGCTCTTCCGTTTAATCTAATAAACTCCTTTTCCTGGTTAGATCAATCCAATCTATATTACCAAAGTAAGAAGATTCGTATTTCTAATAATCAAAATAGATCTTAAGAGAATTATTAGGTGTTACCGATATCACGCAACTAATCAATCGAATAAATCAGATTCTAGTTGGATCCCAACCGATCAAGGTTTGTGCACACCAAATATATGAGAACCAAATAAGAAATCTTCTTTGTCTTTAAATCTTCTTTAATCTTCAATAAACACCTGCATAACACCACTTGAATATCTTATGATCAATCAGGCACAGAACGGAGTCTGTTAATAATGGATTATCACAAGATTTCCTTAGATCTACAAATATTCTAAAGATCTCGTTGATACTTCGATCTAGTTTGAATGAATTTTATATCTTAAGATAAGATTCTCAAAAATAAACAAACTAGGTGCAATCAAAGTTTCAACAACCGTTATTCAATCAAATCAATCGAAAACTAATAACACTGCAATTATCTAGTTTCCCACCAAAGGTACTCGTAGATCTTCTTTATCCCACAGAAGTCTTTAAACGAGCGATCGTAAGAGATTTCTCCTAATTAGGGTACTTTCCTCTCCGAATAGACGGCTCCACCAGCAATAACAAAAAGATGAAGTTTTCCTGGCTCTTATGATAGTTTGCTAGAAATACAAACTTAGGTATTTATATACGAAGGTTGTTTGGACACCAAGGAATTTCCAAAATCGAAAATATTTTCAAGATATGCAATGAATAACAAAATTAGGTTTTCCTGATTCCAATAAATGCTTGTCCACAATTTCTGAAATTCTTCAATAGAAAATCTCCAATTAGTAAATGGACATTACTAATTTTTATTCTCTGGTGATATGGTTTTAATTGCTGGTAATTAAAGCATATAAAACCAAAAACCTTAATTAAAAGATTCTCAATTTATTTCGGCACATGATCTCCTTGAGTACTAAGGAATATCTTTGAAAACTAAAAGATAAGAGTTACTGTATGTGTTTAAAGCATGTTGGCATCTTTTCTTTGTAAATCCTCTTTCATATTTACAATCTTGGAATCGATTATACCATTTTCCAAACAAGTTTAAAATTGGTTCATCTGTATTCCAAGACAACTATGTGATTGATCAAATATCAAATCACAAACATGGGTTCAATCGGTTCTACCAATCATTAGGATCGTTTACCATATACACATGGTATTGCTTGTGATCGGTCACACCAGTCACTAGGATCGGTTACACTAATTACCAAGATCGGTTACACCAATTACTAGGACCGGTTACACCAATTACAAGGATCGATTACACAATACTCTGTGATCGGTCACACCAATTACTAGGATGGGTCACACCAATTACAAATATCGATCATACTATTTCATGGTGATTACTTAGGATCGGTTACACTAGTTTATAAAAACTAGTCATATAAATTCATAAGTCAGGCACTGTGATTAGATATACCAAGATACATTAAAAAGTTACGATCAGTTCTACCATCTCACACATATTGGTAATCTAAAGATTTGTAATGAATATCCATGCCAATAAGTTTAATGATTTCCCTTTCGATTCATAAAGCAAGTTTGTTAGAGCATAGCTCGGTTGAACCCACCAAGCGTTGGTATGTCAAGTTTGGTTGTCATATTTTAGTAAACAAAAACTCATTTAAGAGTCACTTGATTATGTACTATAGTCAATTTTGTATAGGCTAGCTTGAAAGTATTATGATATAAGACATTACAAGTATTACGAAGACTTGAATAAGTGAAGAAGTAAGAAGCTACAACGACAACATCATCCTTCCACTTGAGGTTAGTGATGTTTGACTTAAAATGTTTCATTCCCTAATGTATCTTTCAAGTCGTGCATATTGAAAACAAAACTGCGAAGCATGAACACTATAGATAGACATAGTATTAAGGAATACAATACAAGGTTTATTACTTAACCATTAAACTTTGTATATAAGACATCGACATAATCGTTTGAATGCTATTGTGATTATGTATGGGTATGAGGTGAGGATTTCATCCTAGGAAACAATGTTTTACATATGTTTTAAGGAAGTAAATTCATGAACTTGTTTTGTGAATCGAAAAGGAAATCGCCATGCATTCTTGGTATTATTATTCATTGCATACTCATGCCTTGTTTATGTTCTTGGTAAAACTATTCACAAAGGCCTGACTTTTGTATTGGTATGACTTTTATTAGTGAAACCGTTCTTAAGTAATCACCTGAGATGGTATGATCGATTTTGTGTCATTGGTAAGACCGAATATGGGTAAAGGGGAACTGATCCTAGTAAGAGGTGCAACCTATCAAAAAGGGGAATCGATCCTTGTATGAGGTGCAGCAAGTTTATAGCATAAAGGGGAACCGATCCTATGGACATGTGCAATATGTTTTTAGGAAAAGGGGAACCGATACTATGTACATGTGAAACACATACAAGTTAGATACCGTATATATGTGGGGAACCGATCCTAGTACCTAGTCACCCCAATTTTTGGTAGCTAGTGTGACTATGCACAATACTCACATGGAGGTAGAAACGAAACTTGTTTTGGTAGAACCGTGAAACCTATGATTTGTGATTGAGTGTTCTTGATCAATCACATAGTTCTTGAAAGTAAAATGAACCAATTCTAAACTTGTTTGGAAATTTGGAAAATCAGTTTCAAGATTATAAGTATGAAAGAGGATGTACAAAGTAAGGATGTCGACATACTTTGAACATGTGTTGTAACGATTATCTTTAATTGTTCAAAGTTATTCCTTAATAGTTAAAGGAATAAAATCCCGGATCGAAATTAAATAAGTTAAGAATCTTTTATTTAAGGTTTTAAATTTTATATATGGAAAATGAAAATTAGTAATGTGCATTTAATAGTTGGAGATTTTGTAAGAGATTTTCGGTTAAATATTTGGACAGAGCATTTCCAGAAATTATGGAAAACGAATTTGGAATTTATTGCATATATTGAGAATATTTTTGGTTTTGGAAATTCCTTGGTGTCCAAACTTCCTTGTCTATAAATACTTGAAGTTTGCATTTCGAGAAAACTAATCCTTCGTAACAACAAACAGCCTCAGTTGTGTTGCTACTGGTGAAGCCGCCTATTAGGAGAGTAACCTAATTAGGCGAAATCTCTTACGACATACCGCTCAATTTAAAGACTTCTTCATTACTAATATTTTTTTAATGTTTGTCTCACTGACGGGAAACCCAGGAAACCGATATACTCGTCGATTACGTGCTCGTTTTCAATCTATTAGGCTTACAGTCCAGCCATTTGTTGCTCTGGTAATGGAAATTGATCGACAAAAGTTCATCGGTGTAACTGAAGATGAATTCATCCAAACAGCTCTTGATAATTAGGAGGAAGCTCACGGCAAACCTTTTCGTTAAAAAGCGTTTTTTAGAATTCTAAAAGATGGTCCATCTTAAGCACATCGTTACTGCACTCGAATGTCGCTCCCGGTCTTTACAATGGAATAAGATGTTACTCTTGTTCGATGTTGGATACATCCTTTGATGAGACCAATGAACATTGACTATTTATGGGAAAGAGTATTGGGACATTTTGTAGCATCGCGGAACGAAACCATAAGAAACACTAAGAGCCTAGAACTAAGAATTGCATTCATTACTAAGGAACTTAAACATTATACGGAAGTTTTGTGGATGGTTCACCGTAGCTATTCTGGATTATCAAACGAAGACTGGTGAGTATCTTACCTTTGTCCTCATTGATCAACTGCATCATAAATATCTGAACTTGTTATTTATCTATTTTACAGAAAACCATCGCTCAGACCAAGTTTACTGAAGAAAGCGGAAGAGAGTTTAAGCATTTTGAAAGTTATGAACTCTACAAAGAGAATGCCGTTGGATTTGATGTATTTTTATGTTTTTTTGTGGTTTATTAAAATATAGTTTGATGCTATTTGCAAGTTTAAATTGTAAAATAAATTTCGCTTAATCTGAAGTGGAAATCCCTATTTTAAAATCTAAATATTTTCATCCATTGATGCCAATTCTTTTACAAGATATAAACTTATAGGAAATAATAAAACATACTAAACAACTTCAATAAAAATCAAGTACGAGTTTTGGCCACCTGTTTATCTTCATTCGGCGTATCTTCCATTCAACGCGCTTTTTGACAGTTTTGCCTTTGTTTTTGAATTTTTTGTTGTTAACTTTCAAAATTGGAACTCTTCTTTGCCTTTTAGAGGAATATTTTCTTGGAGTAACTTCTAAAACTTGCACTTCCCTTTTATAATTTTCAATCTTTTTAAAACTTCCACATATCTTAGAAATAGCTGCTTCAAGTTTTGCATCGCAAAAAAGTGTGATCGCCTTTTCAGCCATTTCAGAAGAAAAACTTCAAGTGAATTTTGGTGTGCGTGAATTATTTGAAGATGATGATAATTTATAGAGGTAAAAGGTGAATTTTGAATTTTAAAAAAACTATTCGTTGGTGTTTGTAGAAAAAACGCCAGCGTTTTATCTTGAGACGCCGCATCGGTTCTTCCCTCGCCAGTGTTTTTCCTTCCAACGCTAGTGTTGGTTCTTCCCACGCCAGCATTTTTACATGTACCGCACGCCTATTAATCTAACGCCAAATACTTTACCATGGTGGAAAACCAAGTTTGGCCATCCACCTGGCTCAACAAAAGAATGAGTTTGTTCACTCCCGTAGGAATTGTCGTAAGTGATATCAAAAACATTCCCTGATATAGATATACTCTTGGTGTCAGGAAGAGGTTTTATTTCTATCTCTTTTTTCAAGTAAACTACCACCTCCTACACGTCATGTCTTTAATGGGGGAAGTCGGCTTTGACACTAAGAAATTTCTCTATTTTTTTGAGTATTTCTCAATATCTACATACTCGGATTTTTATCATATTCTACTGTTGATTGACGATGTACTCCATAAATTTTTCTCCACTGTTTAGATATGAGTTTCTAAAGGGGTTTGAGTTTTTATGAATTTGGTATGTAAAAATGCTACAAAGAAAATTTCTAATCATAGAATCTTTCAATTATCGTAATAGTTTTGTCCTTACGAAGTTTACTTAGCTTAGTTTTTTCCCTGCTCCATCATGGAGGAGGAGGTTTGAACATTTTCAAGAGGCTATAAGATTTTCTGATGTTATAACCATCAACTATCTTGAGTTTCTTAAGGAAGTGAAACAAAGGACTAAACAGAAAATAAATCACAAATTACAAGCGATACTCCTTTGGATCTATAACTCTTTTGAGGATCCTCTAAGACTTTTGAGCTGCGAAATCATAGAAACATTTTATGTGTCCGAGATAAATTCACTACAGAGAAGTCTATGGAAAAATAAAGAGAAAGAAACTTTGGTTTAAGGTTTTAAAGAACTTTCAAGGGAGGCGGACGAAATCTATTTACGTCCATGTTTCTAGCGCCAAAATGTGATTACATATTGTTTTCTTAACGTACCCATTTTTTTATTCTTAACATACCCATATAGATCTTACGACTATGAATACATAATCAAATAAGAAGTAATGCATACATCAAACGTAAATACTATTGAATAAACATGAACACAAGCATATAACGTGGTTCGATCTTGTAGATTTACATCCACGTGAGAAATAAGTATCTTTATTGATATTTGAAGGTCTTACCCTTCTTATGAATTACATATTATTACTCTTGTTCAATCTTCTAAGTTCTCACTCTAATTCTCGGTATCTAAAAGAACATGCCCACCTCATTCTACATGGGCTGGTATTTATAGAAAAAAATTACTTCTTGAGGTATGATATTATGCTTCAGGGATTATAGCGATTTGGTACACCTCCTCATCGCTCATAGTGTCTCTTTATATCTCCCCTTCGAGATATATCATGCTAGTCCTACTTCGGGTATTATATTTGATTTCCCTTCATCCGTATGATTTAACCATAATTTACACGCATCCTTCATGAGATGAGTGGAAGATATCTTGGTTCTGGAGTAATCATCTTTTGGGAGTAATGATTAGTTTGATGATTCAGTGTATTCTCCTTCTTTTATCATGCTTCCACCTTCTGTGATGCTTACATGTGGCGATCAAGTATTTTATCCTCACACTAAAATTAATTTTGCTAAAAATTATAATTGTGCATTTGAAGAAGAGGTCTCACACTTTACCAAGTTTGTTTGGACAACTGGTGTTGTTTTATCTAGTGGACAAGCTCCAATTTTTGATGGTGTACAATCTATGTGTCATTTGGTGACTTCTTTTATTTTTTATGTTTCAGCATACCACTTTGTTGTATTCTTTTTTGTCTTATACATAAATGCAAGACTAATATTCCTAAACTAGATGTTTAATAACAGGAAATAGGGGAAGCTTTTAAAGAGCATATGTATAACTTGGATTCGATGACTGATTATATCACGTGTATTCATTATGTGCTAAAGTTATGGTCGGGTATAGAATGGTCAATGGATGATCATGGTTAACTGTTGACTGAAAAAGCTATACCCGTGTCTATACCATGGCTGATGTTTTATCACTTAAGTTAAGATGTTATAAGCGCAAAAGTGATGTCAGTATTATTGATAACAACTCAATCGTGATTCCTAATATTTACTTATATAATGATTGAACAATCATACATCTGCAGGGTTGATTGCATTCACATTATGCAGTATATAAACTAATCATCAAACTTTTGAAAATGGGAAAAGAACAATGCTTGATCCTGTTTTGGGTAGACTAAAGTCTTACAAATGCATTGTGCCCTTCACATGTTCAGAAAAATTATGTCGATGGTTTGAAACTTTGAACATTTTGAGAGATCGTCATTCATAAGATATCTTGTCGATATTTTTCAAACATGGTGGTTTTGGTCCTGTTGAAACCAACGTATACTGTAAGTAGAATTGTTATAAGAATATCACCAATGGATTAGTACGAGTCTTTTGTTTAAACTATGTCCGCTATATTGATACCTTTTCAGTTTCCTTTTAGAAATATCTATTTTTATTCTCTTCAATTTCTGTTTTATGAATCTGTATACAATATAGCATAAACTTCATATTATAAATCCGTTTGGCTTAGATTCTAAGTGTTCCTTCTCACTGCATTTGTACCGGTGTGCTATTATTTCAATTGGGATATGAAGCAAATTTACGGCATGGAGTGCGACTGGTTCATCGATCCCTTTAACTCAGTGGTTGAATGTGAGCAAGCCATTTTTGGGATGATCAAAACGTTCCTTAGAGATTCAAGGATTCAATTAGATTCTTCCATGCTTTTCAGTTTCATGTAGATCAAAGAAATCACATTGTAAATTGGTTGTGTCAATGTACAATGTATATTAATGTAACAGAAGGATATGTCATTCTACCATCTCTTCTATGTAACAATCCAAACCTCAATATTAATGAGGCATTTTAATAAATAATTCTAGGTTCTTTTTAAGCCCCTCATTCCATCAAAAATAATATAGCTTCGCTATCATAAATGATCATTTTTATTTTTATTAGTTTACTTAGTTTTAGCGTATTTTTTCATAACTTTCCATCCAACAAAAGGCATGAATAAAGGTTTTCCGATCGCATACATAAATTGGGTACCCTTTGAGAAGGTTGTTTAAAATAAATAGGAAAACATTTATGTACATCATATAAATTACAAAAATAATTTACATATCGTGAGAGAATTACCGAGTGAGAAAGTGGGGGACGCACTTCAGCCATTTACCACCTCAATACTAGAAGCACTCCCACTCTCAGCAATTGGATTCTCCCACAGTAGGATACTCAGGTTTTTCTTATGTCAATGTAAAATTAATTGGGTAATCTAGTCTACTGGTCGTATAAATTGAAATTGGTAGTTCATTTTCACGGTCAAATAAATTAAAATGGGTAACAAATAGTCGGATACTCAGAACACTTGGAGTTACAATGAAGTTTTCAGCGATAGTAATGAATGTAACAAAGTGATTGGCGAATCAAAATGAAAAAAAAAGGAGAAGATGGAGAATAACTAGAGGAAAAAATGGAGAAACGTGAATAACGAAATAAACAATGCTTAATTAGAGAGAAAAAACTTAAATGTTATACATTGTTATCAGATTTAAACAATAACTACAGTTGGATCCTATTAATTACAGTTGATGGGTAAACTTGAATAAAAAACGAAACATAAAATACATGACCGAACAACCAATTTTATCCGTCAACATAAAAAAATTCAAACCTTGTCTCTATATGGCTCGGGATCCCTTGACAAAATCTTTTAACAAAATTTCATATCCGTGAAACCTCATATATCTAATGGATTACATTTTTGGTGATGTGACACTTAATTCACTTTCAGAGCATCTCCAACGGGTTGTGGTGTTCTTTCCACGTGTTTCATGTAAAAATACATCCTTCGAAAACTTAAAATATACTATCTCCATAATTTTAGGAAAATCCGAGAAATAGTCTCTAATCATAAATATTTCTACATATTGGTTTGGAACTTTTTAAACCCTTGATTTTAAAGGTGAACATTTGATCCATATGTTAACAACCATAAATATTAGTGACCGGGATGTTTATATCATCTAAAAGAACCTCTAAAACTAGATGCTGAGTTCGAGGATATTAGTGTAACTACCTTCCACATAACCTTCACATTTAGTCCTTACACTCATGTTGGATAATGATTTTGATTAAAAACTGTACAAATCCTATATGGCATACTTGATAGGAAGTTAAGGATGTCTTATTGGAGATGCTCTTAGTTTGTGGTTGACTCGTTAAGTCCAACGAAACCTAAATGTAGGGATTTTTATGAAAGACTAATTGGGTTGAAGATTTATCTTCTTCCTGTATTATCATGTAAACATTAATATGCTTCAAAAAAAAAATGTTGATTGCATTTCCTTGATTTATAGTTTTATGTTATAAAAACAAGAAGTTGAGTTTTATTTTTCATGAAATTAAATTTATAAATTGTAAAGATCCCTAAAAACATAATACATTAGAATGAACGCGCAATTGGGGGATACAACTACAGAACAAAAACTTTGTCCCAATAGCATTTTTGGGTGTCCCCCTATGTAATTATTTTTTTAATTCCTAATCTAGCCCTCACTAATCCTGATTAGTGATTAATAATAATTAGTAAAATGTTAAGATTTTTGATAAATGATTAGTGTGTATTATTATTTGTGTTTGGGTGAGTGAGGTGAGAGTAGAAGGAAGGAAAGAAAATTTGAGAGAGAACTTTTATTTTGGGAAAATGGAGGATGATTGTGAAGAGAGAATTACTGCTGCTAATTCTTTAGCTCTACTACAACAAGAAGAGTATCTTGAATCTTCACAATTGCAAGTTTTTGTGGAACCAACACCATTGAATGATGATTTTTATGACCAAGGAGAGTTTTTTGAAGAACCTACACAAGAAAGTATACTTTCCCACCATACAAGCATCCCCAACACACAGGTAAAGCTGCTGAAAGGTTGAAAATTTAATTTTTTTCTTCGGAACCGCCATTTTTTCAACTGCAAAACCTCTATACCGGCAGTGTATTCGTATGAATACAATGCCGGCACAATGAAAACCGTCATAGTATTCATGAATCGTTTATGGCGGCATTAAATATCCCCCAATTCGAAACCCATACCGGCATCAAAATCAAACAAACAACTATGCCGGTACACAAGTTAATTTTTACTTACCAAGGAATATTCCACGGAATATGATACCGGCATAGTAAAATTCAAAGGTTTCTATGCCGGTACTGAATGAAAAACATACAGGAAGCAGTGCCTTCCGTAGATAAATACCGGCATATAAAACATAGTTAACCACAATGCCGGCACATGTACCGGCACATAATATACCAATGCCGGAACTTGGTACCAGCGTATATTGCAAGAATTCGATAATGTCGGAACAGGTTTAAAAATTTTCCTTCAGTTCTGTTTTAGTTCGACAATGCCGGGACATAGGTCGATAATGCCGGAATATCGTGCCGACATTGTTTTCCAATTCTGTTGTCACTGATATTATTTTCATCCGTAGGTGGTAAGATATATTGATCCAACAAATGCAAAGCCGCTTTGTCGGGATATGTCAGAATACTATAAAATGCCTCCGGTATGTTACCAAAGTATACTTTTCACCTAGTATCTTGACCTCACTAATGGATTGCTTGTAATGAACCTTCTAATCTCCCATGGTTGTCCTTGTGTAGGGAATAAAAGATCCAAAGGAAGCAATCACTTGGGCTAAAGAGACGGCTCTTAAGAACATGTGTGTGTTGGTGAGGAATACCCAACGTTCAGATACTCGTTTTGAGATGGTTTTCGAGAGAAGTGGGGTGTACAAGGAGAAAAATAGCCACAAGGGAAAGGTTTATGTATATCCAAAGAAGACTAATAAGGTATACAAGACTCGTACGAGGAAGGATAATTGCCCCTTTAAGCTTGTATTCCATCTAAATAACATGAACAAGGAAAGGGATTGTGAGGTTTGGTTCGGTTGTCATAACCACCGGGATCCGAAAGATTTTGTTGGTCACTCCCTAGTTGCAAAGCTAAAACCTCATGAATTCGAGGATGTAAAGTGATTGAGCAAAGCATTTATCAAACCGAGACAAATTCTGAGAGGATTCAAGGAAAAGGATAAGACTAACGTGTCTTCTCTGAGAGAAATTTATAGCGCACAAGCAACCATTAGAAGGTAGAAATGGGATGGGAGGACCGTTATGCAAGAATTTGAGAAGATAATTTGGGATCACAACTACACGCGTATCATTAAAAGAAGTCTGGAAGAGAATCCCCTTCAAATATTCATTTCGCATCCTTTGCTTTCACAATTGGCAAATACATGTTGTGGTGTTCTTTTGATGGATTGCACGTACAAGACAAACAAATACAATATGTCGTTGTTCAACATCGTGGGCCATACATCGGACAAGGTAACATTCACATTGGCTTGGTGTTTAATGGAAAATGAGAGGAACTATAATTATCATTGGGCATTAAGACAATTGAAATTATTTTTCCGGGAAGATAAACTTCTGAGGGTCATCATAACCGATCAAGAGGACGCCTTAATGAATGCAATATCTGACATATTCCCTGGAGCTCAAAATTTCCTATGTACATATCATATACGTCAAATTGTTATTAAAACTTGTCATGCCTTGTTTGAACCCACCAAGGCGGATATTAAGAAGAGGATGATTGTTCAACTAGAAGAAGATGTTTGCAAGAACAAACTATCCCCCGAAGAAGAAGAGGATGAGAGAGGCAAGATAAAAGAGCGAGTAGACAAAGAACATGCTGAAAATCATAAAAAGTGGTTGGAATTTCTAAGAGATTGGGAGAAAGTTTATTGGCCTCTCACCGAGGATATGTACGAAAAGAGGTTGGGCCAGTTTATTGCTGATTCGAATGAGGTTTATCCGACTGCCGTCTGGTATTGTCATACTCAATGGTTGGATAAGTTTAAGGAGAAATTTGTGCGTGCATGGACAAACAAGTATAAACACTACAAGAATGAAGCAACCAGTGTAGCGGAGTCTGATCATGGGAGATTTAAATATCTCATCGATTCCGGCCAAGGAAACGTGGTTACGGTCACCGAGGTAATGGAGTAATACTTTAAGAGTGACATCGACAGGATCAAGCAGCCATTTGAGAAAAGCTCAATGGAAAAGCTGACCCAATTTCTTCCCCATGGTAAGCTGCTCCAAGGAATTTGGTTCAATGTCTCTCACTAGGCCATAAAACATATGATGAGACAAATGGAATATGAGATAAATTATGGAAAACTGGGTGATGTGTGTATTTGTCCCGACATGTCTTCATTGGGGATTCCGTGTCGTCATATGCTTGTGAAGTACGAAGAATTGATACCTATTGAAGTTATTGATCCATTTTGGAAGCAACTATCTTTCGACCCTCCCCCCTACGGAAGATCCCGGACAATCACCATGGGATACGAACGAAGCAAATAAATTCTATGAAGCTTACTCACGTGGCACCTCGGTTAGTCGGAAAGTCTTGTTGATCCAACTAAGGCTAATTACACGCCCATGGATTGCACAAAGTGAAGAGCCAACAAAGGGAGATCCTCCCGGTAGGCCACAAACTAAAACGACAAGGAGAAAACAGAGGAAAGAATTGAAAGTAATGACTGAACGTGATGAAGAACTCGCGGCAAGTAAGAAACGAGATCCCACCGGATTTGAGTTATCGGAAGGAAGGTTCGCGGAAGCACCGGTTGCAAACAAGAGGGGTAGGCCGAGAAAGGAACCAACATCAAGTCAACAACAAACAATGGATTTGTTATCCTTGGAAACAGCCGATGAATCAGAGGTTCCAAATAAAAGGGGTCGACCGCAAAAGGTACCAACATCAATCAACCAAGAACAACAAGGTGAGAATTCCAAAGGCACACCCTTAGTTGATGTAGCAGAGGTTCCAAAGAAAAGGGGTTAACCGCCAAAGGTACCAACATCAATCTACCAAGAACAACACGTTGAGAATTCCGAAGCCACACCCTTAGTCGATGTAGCCGAGGTTCCAAGGAAAAGGGGTAGGCCTCCAAAGGTACCAACATTGAGCCACCAAGAACAACAAGGTGAGCATTCCGAAGCCGCTCCCATATTCAATGTAGCGGAGGTTCCAAAGAAAAGGGGTAGGCCTCGAAATGTACCAACATTAAGCTACTAAGAACAACAAGGTTATCATTCCCGGGCTACGCCCATAGTATATGTAGCGGACGTTCCAAGGAAAAGGGGTAGGCCGCGAAATGTACCAACATTGAGCTACCAAGAACAACAAGGTGACGAGGCGGTGGTGCCAACGAAAAAGGGAAGGCCAATGTACCTACATCAAGTCAACAACATGAAAAGGTTATTGATAGAAAAGGTAAGGGACCCATATCTATTCAAAAACAACATGAGGGTGACAACTCCATAGGCCCCATAGAAGTTGAAGTATTTTCGGTTTAAAAGCGAAGGGGTAGGCCAAGAAAGTACGGACTCCCATCACATACTAAAGACACTGGAAGCATAGGGATTGCATAGGATGTATTGGATATAATTAAGCAGCAAAAGGGTTATATGAAGATGTTTAAGGAGCGTAAAATAGGTAGGACCATTAGTAGTTATCATACAAAGATACAGTCTTACATAGACCAACTTCCTGAGGTTATTCACGAGTATGTTGTATATACGGATGATGTCGATGGTGATGAAAATTATGGGTATCATGCCATAACCGAACAATTAGGCATCTTTGAGATGACTGTTAGTAGAGGGATGACACCATGTCGATATGCTAGAAAAATGATGGCAACCCAACATATGAAAAAGAGGAGCTTTCATGAGAAATTGGTTGGTGATGAAGAAGGGTTTGATGATATGTACGCTCGAGTGTTAGGTCCCGAGCATGAGATGAAGTTCCTTCCTTCTCAATATTGGATGAGAATGCCGTTTTGTGGGAATTTAGTGGCGGATACATTTAATTGTGTTGTTCATTATTTTACCCCTACCATAGAAGTTAAGTTTACACCAAAGTGGCAAAAATGCGAAGGATTCCTTAAGAAGAGAAGAGTTGTTTTGGCGTTCGTGAACGATAATCATTTTATTATTCTTAAACTTAAGGAAAACTGTTCATTGCCACCTATTTGTGGGATGATGAAAAACAAGGATCTTGATCCAAAAATCTGGACGGGATGGATGGCATTGTATGAGGAGAATCACCAATTTTGGGATGCGTTGGCTTTATCAAAAAGACCTCTCCAAGAGGAGAAGATGCAACTTCATACGTGTGGAAGCGATGATGAGTAATTTGGATATATGTGGTTCATTAATACTTGTGGCAGAAATGTATCAACATTTTGGTTTTTGGGAAGTGTGTATTGTAAACACTTAAAAATATTTTGATGCCTTACCGGCGTTGTTTTGTTTAATCGTTTCTACGTCGGTATTACTAAGCCAGCATTGACAAAACTTTATTCAATGTGCCGGTTAGTGAGGAACAACGTCCAGTAGAATGAGTGAAAATGTCGGCATTAAAATTTAAACTATGAACAGTGCCGGTAGTCTGAACAGATTGTTTTGTTTTTGAAAATTTTCTATGCCGGCATCCTATGCAAATAACACTCCATGCCAGATTTCTAATTTTTTTTTCGTTTTTTGAAGATTTAGAGTTTCGGCACCATCGTTCCATCCTATACAATACCAGAACCTAATTCACACTTCTAAAATTAGGTGGTATCGGCACATTCAAAGAACATTTAAACTCAGCAAAATGTTTAATTTAACACCGGTTTGTCAACATAATAAATATAATAACAAAACTTGATTGTATAAAAAAACATACTCCAAAATTTAGAGATTCCAAACCGAAAACAAGTTAAACATAAGGAAAATCAACCAAAGAGTTTAGCAAGACACGCAGATTGTTCAAGACAAACATAAACAGACCTAGACCAATACCCCATTGTTCCAGACGTAAACCTAAACAGACATAAACCAATACCACATTGTTTAAGACATAAACATAAATAAACCAATGACACATTGTTAAACAAACACACGATCACTCGGTCCTGGGCTTCTTGTGCACCCTCTTCTTCTTTTCGTCCCATAATTATCTGGCCTCCGGATCTTCAATTTTGTCTATCTTTTGCTCGACTTTCTCTATTTCTTTCTAGGTCAACACCTCTCCTTTCTTGTTCTTTCTCCTAAAGAACTTTCCCAAATTTCTTATCCTCTGACGTTGTTGTCATATTTTTGAACATGTTCTTAGTTTATTGGCCTATATAAGTTCACAGATGTAGACTAAAGGAATATGAAAATAAAACGAAGTACGTACCAACAACGTGAGGATCTTAGTTAGTCCGGGTACAGTAAATTCATCCGCAGTGGTGGCTGGATGTGGTGCTTGTGGAGGAACTTCTATGATATCTGGGCGGACAATATAAGGATGCGAGTACTTCTTATTACCTCTGAGAAACGTTGGTTCTGTCTCATAATCGTTTTCCACTAAATTCCAACCAACCCTATCAAAAACCAGTCCCCGTTCTACCCTTTCACTCCAATGTGCAAGAATTGGACTGTGGTTGTAAACTACCACAGTAGTGTTCTCATTTGCTTGGCATTGAGGAAAGTCATGAGATAATTTCTGATGGGATGTATCCCTAAGATATTTATGCTTGTACCCAAGCTGGCGCATCACACGGTGAGGGTTGTGCAGGTCCGTTGTGAAATGCAACATCGTCATGCCTTTGAAAGTGAACTCCTCTTCCATTCCTATATGGGTCAAACACAACATATTGAAAAGCCATGGAGTCAAAATCCAATCTAATTGTGAATAACTATTTCATGTTATTGGGCTTTGGGCGAGCGTTGAAGACATATTTCTGAGCTAGATCTTGATGGTCTTGATAATAAGGAAAAGTACTCAATCCTTTATACCCTTTGAAGAACTCCGGGAAGTGTTCATAAGCCCACACCTATGCCAATGCAATGTAGTAGAAAAAAAATTACTGACAAAGTAATTGGAAACTAACCAAATAAGCCCACACAATAAGTTCCAAAATAACAAATTCACTCTACCTGAATTAAAGTGAGAGAACCATTAAATTGACGGGCATTCGCCTTACAAGTTCTACGCATTTCTCCCAAGAAGTGTGCCAAGAAAGCAGTGCCCATGAATACTCATGGACTCTATCCAAGGGATCCAAGTATTGAAGGACACTCAGATGAACCCTGTTACCATTGGCATCAGGGAATACAATGGATCCTAAGGCATGCAGCAGATAAGCATCGGCGGTTTGATGAATTTCTTCGAGAGTCAATTCCTTGTCCTTCGTATTCCCAAACAATCGAAGGATATTGACAAATGTGACGGTATTTTTATTTGAACGGGTTGTCTTGTACACATTTTCCAAAGTCGTATCCCTATCCCAACCTAAGAACTTTTTGGTCAGCTCAAAGATCTTGTCCCATCCTAGTTCGTGATACTCATCTCCTGTCTTGACGGCTTTCCCCAGAACCCCTAGACCTATTATCCTTTCGACATCTTCAGGGATAATGGTCATCTAACCAAATGGAAAATGCATGGTATCAGTTTAACCAAAAAACCTCTCCAAAAAATAGTTGGCCGTGACGGGATCCGTGGCCATATAATTTTCTACCACGGGATACAACCCAGATGCTCTGACTATTTCTCCAACTTGGGGACACTCTAACTCCAAGGGCCATTCTTCACTAGATTGATGGTGGCAAACACAGAATGCTTTCTTGTGGTCCTATAGAAACATAACAAACTAAATTAAATTCAATTGATCATACATAAATAATATAATAACAGGATGCCAAGGTCTTACATAAGTCTGGAATATCCAACGAGCCCAAGAGTGCGTGTATCCAAATAAAAGTTTGGAGTTGAGTGGTTGTCCCCACTCTTTACCATCAATGAGGTCTGGAATCATGTCATGTATTGTGGGAAGATGGGCTGGCAGTTCCTTTTCCTTTTTCTGAGTGGTTTGAACTCCGACAACCGGTTCTTCTAAGCCCACCGCTTGTGAGGGATGACCCACCTGCTCCGCTAGTTTGAGGAATTTTTTGCCACTCCTCATCCTCCTCACTTCTGGTTGTTTCCCACCGTACGCTCTTTAATGACGACCTTAGCACGATTCGGATACGTCGACCCCAAGATGACTTGGGTTTTCGTTCCTCAACAGCTTTGCCCTTTCCTTTTTCTGTTTCTGCTTCTCTAGACCTACGTCGCAATATTTCAACGGAGTTATGTAAATGATTCCGGCATATAAAGATTATATATTTCTTTGCCGGAATAGAGTGCCGGCACTAAACATACCTAATATACACAACTAGTTTTGTTCAATTTCATTCAGAAAATTGAAAACTTTGTTGGATCAGATACCGGCGCAAATTTCAAACTTCCCGCTAATACCGAAAGATGATTCCGGCATATAAATATAATATATTTATTTGCCGGAATAGAGTGCCGACACTAAACATACCTACTCTACACAACCGGTTTTGTTCGATTTCATTCAGAAAATTGAAAACTTTGTTGTATCAGATACCGACACAAATTCCAAACTTCCCGATAATGCCGGAAGATGTACCGGCTCTGATGGTCAAAGAAAAAACAATGCCGTCATTCAATTAGTTTTGTACTGAAGTTTTAACTCAAGAACCCAAACAGACGGCATGGCATTGTTCAAACCTATAAAGTCGGTACCTAGATTCCGGCATAGTGTGCAATAGAGATTATTCTGCCGGAAGTTACATGCAATAAAATAGGGTTACAAGACATACAATCCCCCACGGTTTTCTACTTGTATTCTACCGCCAAACAAACAGGTGACTGAATTGATATTGACTAAATGGCAGTTTTAGAATTTAATTTCAAGGTAGTGGAAGTACTGAACAACCAAGTTTCAATTTGTGTTTTCTAGTATTGGATAAACCATTTAAATACTTACCGCATCATATTTGTTATTTACGCCTCACCAACAGACTCCTCAGGCTCTTCTTGTGCTTTTGATTTCGATTTACCACCATCATCAACATGTTCTTCTGGATTGGGTTTTTCACGAGGTTTGCGACGACCCATTCTCTTTGGTTTAGAAGATGAAACAGGTAGGGAGATTGGATGGAAAGAGAGATTGAATAGTTTCAATTATATAACCACCACTTAATACAATTAAGGATTTTGTAACTGTAAAATGGTATTAAGGAATTTGTAACTGTCAAATAAGTGGGATGAAGGAGTTTGTAACCATCTCTCAAGTCGAATTAAGGACTTTGTAACTGGCCCATAACTCGAGTTGGTAACCGTTTTAATTCCGGCTGTCACTAATGGAACCCTACACTACCGTCATTTTCACAACTAGTTTTGATTGTGAAATTTACACTAACGGCAACAAACGTTGATTTAATGAAACGCCGGTACATGTACCGGTATACTCAAATTATACAATTTGATGCCGGTAAAAACGTTAACCATAAAATATAAGAACGTTGATAACAACAAACGTTGATTTAAGCAAACAAACTGTCCTAAACTTAACCTAATTAACGTTAAACACTTGAACAAGAATGTTACACATAAAATATAACATCTAAAGCTAATTGCAACCATCATCTTTTCTCGGATCGGGATTCCATAAACAAAGTGGCTTCGAAATGCCTAAAAGTCTCTTTTCTCCATGCCAAATATGCAGCCTGAGCTTGATACCTATTCCCTCTATATCTTGCGAGATAGTCGTTGTATTTGCGACATAATTTGATGAGGGTCATTGTTCGATTCGCTACAAACACATCCCCGTATTCTATTTTGCGTTTCTTTCACTTACCATCCACGAACTTCGGCATATAAGGACCATCCGCAACAAGACCACAAAAAAGGTTTAAAGGGAGATGATCTTCCGAGAGATCCGATACTATGTATTAATTTTTAATCCATTCGGTTTCTTCCTTAACATCGGCATCTATCTTCGCTTGTTTTACACGTTCGTATATCTCCTTCTTTTCTTTGCGATATTTCTCTTCTTTTGCTGCTTCTTCCTTTTCTTTTTTTCCTTTTAAGTATATCTTCTTCCATGGTGGAAATAGACTTGGTGGTGCTTTCCTTCCTTCTAAGTTTATCAAGTATAATGGCAATTGAGTTGGTGGTGGATGATGATTGATTTCCTATTGGATTCGATAGTTTGTTCTTCGTAAGTTTTTCTTTTTCCATGACAATGATGATGGATTAGCCAATAGAGATATGTGTTGGAGCACAATTATTTTATTGAGGTATCAAGTTTAATGGGGAGTAACAATTCCTTTAAAAAGATGAATCCACAACGGATATTTTCTACTTTATTGTACCGGCATTGTCAGTACCCGACTATTGACACCGGCGTTAAAGGATTATGGTTTATGTTTTTAAAAAAAAAGCCGCTGGGCATTGAATGTTAGTTTTCAGCACATAAAAATGGTTCTTAATGTGGCCGGAATATACTACCGGCAGCTAAATCAATATACTTTTGTGCCGGTACTATTTACCGCCTAAAAAGTGTCAAATATTTCAATGCCGGAATAGAGTAATACACTATATTCTACGCCAGGATAGATACGCATTCGAAAATGTTAGCATATTATACCACAACTGTAATTTATTTCGAATGTAAACCTTGTTGAGAGTACATAGATATCTAGCCACAAACCTACACTAAATCTTCTAAAGCCTTCAATCTTCGTCCAAAGAAGATACACCCTCCATCATCTCCTGGCCATACTTAGGGATTTTGTCTTCCATGAATTTATATCTTGCATCGAATGCGAATGCCTCCCTTTTTTCTTCCAAGTAGCGCGCTTTGACGACTTCATGCTACAGAAACATAACAAAAACTTAGTGAGCGGTGTTTAGTCGGAAGATCAAAGTAATGTTTAGTAAACCACAAAAACACTTAAAAATTGTTCCTTGGACAAGTTAAAGTTGGTAGCGTTGAAAATTGGTTTTTGGATTGCTAAATAACCAAGTATCGCATTTTCTATGACTTGAAGCCTATCATGAATCTATTTAACACTTCTTCTTTTTGGATTCCAAAACTCTTGCCTATATTTGTTGAATACCCGACCCCAAAAGGTTTTAGAATCCACCCTTACATAGGATTGGCTTCTAAATCGAGTTTACGCGTACCGAGCTTTGGTGATTTCCAAATCTTCATGTGAATCAAATGATGACATTGCCTTGTATTTAGAGGTATTGGGATAGCTATAAAGAGTATATAATGATATTAGCTTTGAATAGTATATGGAATCAGGTGTGTGTTGTTTTGTATGGAGAACGTGTGTATTTATAGGATGGTGGCCAAATCTGGCCGTTATTGTACTAAATCAAGGAAGTTGTACTTGCACAAATTTGAATTTTAAACAACCCGGCATTGTAATTAGGATTGATATCAGCCGGAACATAATGCCAGCATTCGTTCACCTATATAACGATTGACGGCGATTGGTTTATTATACACAGAAACCATAAAACTTCGACACAGTAAACCGGCATAGCCATAAGCAAAACATCTGTGCCGGCTATTACTATCGGAGTCGAATTATGTAAACATAGTGTTCCGGAACTAAAATTCATTTAAGATGTAATCCTTGTCGACGGAACAACGAATGCACTTAGCACGTGCATCAAGCCTTTAAACCAGTTGGTGACCTAAGTGGACGAGTTATAGTCTTGTGAGGGTTTACATAGAGATCTACCCACAAAACCTTACAAAACAATACGATAAAAACCTAACCAAAATGCAATAAACCTATTAATATTGTTAAGAAGAATCCTTCTCCGATTCACCCAGCTGGTGGTACTCCGTTACTTTGGTTACCATTTGGTTCACCCTTTCATCAAACATGAATGCTTCCCCATTTTCCTGTAAGTAACGCGCTTTGACGACAACATGCTACTCCGTGACTTTAGTTTATGTCTTAAAAGTTCAAAAGAAGGGATTGTGTCGAATTAATAGAAAAGATACTTACGAGTTGTTGAGGGGTCAATCTATTGTGTGTAGCGTTAGACATCCGATGTTTGATTTTTAAATACTCAACCACCCCGCCCAGGATTATGTCGTGCCGTTGCTCGATTTCTTGAGCAGTTCTTCCTTTCGGATTCCCATAATCGTGAGTAAATCTGTTAAAAATATTCAACCACTTTGAATCCCTGGTACATATACCTATAGTTGAAGGACGAGTTTCGGCGTACCATTCTTGGGTGATTGCTAAATCTTCCTCGGGGTCAAACGATGACATTTGGTGTATGTGGGAGTAGTTTCTATGCTAAGCTATTTATATATAAGACTTCTAGGGTTTATGGTTTCATAAGTTTAGAGTCTCAGGGATAGAATAAAGAACAGATGATTTTTGGGCGATTCGGTCCAAGTATTTGCTCTCTATATATAGATAAAAATCTCAATGGATAGTTATTTTGAAAGCAACAGTGCCGGCTAAAAGAATAAATTTAATGTACGCCGGTACTTAGTTCCGGCAAAAATAACAAATAACGTATTCTGACGGAAACCTTTAATCTCACGTTCAGATTCTGAGGACTATGTGCATGATACCGGCGTAGTTTTTAATGAGGCTTACAACGACGGAATTCATTACCGGTGTAGGATCAAAATATCGCAAGAAGGATGCATTTGAGAAGAATGGTTAACGATACCTTGCGAGTGTCGCGGGATAACTTGAAGAATGATGCAACAGATGACAATAGCATAAACATGAGAAGTGTGTGACGATTCTGCGATAATGTGAACATTTGCTAAAATTGGCATTATAACCCTTGTGAGAATATCGCAAGCCATATCCTAAAATAAAGGACAGATTAGCTGTCATCCACCATGTAATTTCCTATATAAAGAGTTGAACAAGCGTAAGGGGAGAGAGATCTTTTTTGAGTGATGAGCAAGTCATTTAGGAGAGAGAAAGTTTAGAGAGCGGTTGTATACTTGTTTTTTTCCATTTCTTGTAACCTTTGTGTTGATCAATTAATAAAAGTGTTGTTCTTAATCTTCAAAATATATGTTGATTAATATGAATTCTTGTGAGGGGTGTAGTGTAGGATTTCCTGCTACTACATATTGGCGCTAGAAACAGGGAAATTTCCCTTGTTTTTAGTGTGAAAATCAGTATTGTAATTTGAAAGAACTTGAGATAGTTGGTGAGAAGTTTTGGACAATCTTCACTAATTCTTTGGGATTGAAGATATGACTAGGAGAATAAATGCATCAAGACAACCAAGTACCGTTATAATGAGTAAGAGACTTGCTGGGGAAAGAAGAAACGAAAATGGAGAATCATCAAGAATGAACACAAGAAATGATGGAGAAAATCAAATTCAACAACCAACTCAACATACACCAGTGCAGAACAGAACTTTGGATTATGATAGAGTAAGTGTGCATACTTGGTGATCGGATTCATTGGAAGAAATGGAAGAGGAACAAAAATTAAAAAATGAAAGACAAGAGGAGAGAGCTGAGGAAGCAGCTGAAGGAATAATTCATGGAGATGAAAGAGTTGGAGTATTAGAGGAAACAGAGGCGTTAAAACAAAGAATACACGAAGAGATGAGATTAGAAGCGGAAGAACGCACAAATTTAACAAGGCAAAACCATGAATTAAGAATGGAAAACATGAGGTTACAAAACAGGAGATCAAGAAGTACAACAAGATCAAGTTCAAGGTCAATCAGAAGTGAAATAAGAAGGAATTCACCTTTGACAGACATTGAAGAAGAAAATCCAAATCCAAATGGAGAACGTCGCGGAAGGAGAGAAATATTGGAAGATCGATATGAGCCACAAGGTGAAATTCGTCAAAATGAACAAAACAACAGGGGTCGAGAAAATGAGCAGTGTCAGGAACGAAATAACCAAGATGGATAATAAAATCAGGAAGAAGGGAGAAGAATATTACGTGGAAGAGAGATTCGAAGAAATCAGCAGATAATTGAAGAAGAAATCGATAGACACTATGCTGAACAAGCGCGCTTAGCTTGCGAAATAAAAAGATTGAGAGAAGGAGTAGAGGAAAGATAGTTTCAAGAGGCAATTCGCCAGAATAATCATGACAATAGAGAAAGAAGATGCGAAAAAAATCGCAACAATGGTAACATCAATGAAGAATATGACAGAGTACAAAGATAAGCTAAAAGGCAACAGAGAGAGTTGATAAGGAATGAACAAAATCACCGGAGAGAAAATGAAAGATATAATGGTGTGCGAATTCATGATAGAAATGAGAGAGAACATCGCAGAGAAAGACAAGAAGAAAATGAAAGGAGAGAAAAACAAAATCTCGCAACACAAGACAGACAAGAACGCAGGATAAGGGAAGCAGAATTAAAGAGACCAATGGGATCAACATCTGGGGGAAATGAGCAAATCTTAAGAGAGTTGGCAGAAATGAGAGGAATGCTAAATAACAGAAGATAAAGAGGAATAAGAAAATTGGATGAAGCTATAGAATAAGCTGCGAAAACTCCGTTCTCGCGAGAAGTACAATTATGAGGAATTCCACCAAAATGCAATTTACTAGCATTAACCAGTATTTTTGATGGGACAACTTGTGCAATTCAACACATTAAGGCCTATGTAAGGTGTATGTTGCAGTGGGAGAATCATGATGATGTGTTGTGCAAGTATTTTACTTCAAGCTTAACAGGAGAAGCGCTAAAGTGGTTCGAAGGTCTACCCAGAAATACTATAACATATTTCAACCATTTGCAGACTAAATTCTTGGGGGATTATATAACCAATAATTCCTCGTGGCCAGGCATAGAAGATGTATTTGGGTTAAAACAGAGAATTGGTGAAAGTTTAAAACATTTAACCATAAGATGGAATACAATGTGTAGTGAAATGGCTGGCGAGTGGATGGGAGATATATTATCTTATCATTCATTAATGCAATGTGCACAACCAATCTATTGTATATTCAAATTTTCAGAATCAAAAACACAATTACCATGGCAAAGCTATGAGAATTGCAGGAGGAATACATTGCCCTTGAAGAAAAGCATAATGAAGTAGAATCGTATCCCATTGCGAACATAAACTCAAATACAGCTAGCGCAAGCTTATTACATAAGTTGATAAATACAGTAGTGAGCACTTCGCAAGCACAACAAGAAAATAAGAGCGATAATCAACAGAAGTTTGTAGCTATGGGAAGTAGAGACCAAGAAGAATTTGAAAGGGAAAGAAATTTTTATAGTCGAGGTGGAAACAACAAAATTCAAAGACTTGATCAGCCACAAGAAACCTATGGGGAACAAAGACAAAAATATCATAAAGGATCAGGAAGTCAAAAGATGATATGGGAAGAGATCAAGATGCCACCATTGAATGCTAGTGTGGAAAAAATTTGGGAAGCTATAATTTTAATGGAGCATATTCCAACACCCTGGAACACGGGAAAAGAACCACATCAAAACAATCGAAGTCAAGAATTTTGTTCTTACCATCATTTTCATGGGCATTCAAAAAATAATTGTATAAATATAAAAAGGATTATTCTCAAGATGATAGATCAGGGAAAATTAAATCATTTTCTAGTAGGGCACCCTCAGTCCCAGCCCCTACCACCACCACCAGATATTCGCAGAGTAAATGCAACCAAAGGAGGAGACACATTCGTCATAGAAGTTGGAGCAAAGGCGAGGAACCTATCTTGTAATTATATTATGCATTCATATAAAATAATTGAAGACTTTCACGACAGTGTTCTAAGCAGAGTATTCACAAGATATGTTGATGGAAGAGAAATTATGAACATTGCGAAAATTTCGCCACTAAAAGAATGGCAAAAGCAGACTATCTCTTTCACCACAAAATAAGTGCCGAAGTCCGACGAAATGCATGATAACCCATTAGTGTTCAGGCTAGAAATAAACCCAAGGCAAAGAAAGGATGAAGATGAAAAAGAATATGAAGAGGCTGAAGATACATGGGCAATCAACAGAGTCTTATTTGACACAGGAAGTTTTGTGGATATCTTATTCTATCATACTTATAAGACTATGGGAGGTAGAGATGAAGATCTAATACCCTCAACTTATAAGATTTATGGTTTTAATGGTACATCCAACAAGCCTAAGGGAGATATAACAATGACAATTCCGTTAAAGGGAATATCTTCTAAAATTATATTATGTGTTGTTGATGTGGAGTCACCCTACAATGCTCTGATTGGGCGACCTTGGTTGCATGGGATTTTAGGTATAGCTTCAACATTTCATCAATGCATCAAATTTCCTCATCCTAGCAGAGTTGGAGTTATAAAAGGAGATTGGATTGAAGGTAAGAAATGCTATGAAATTGATGTAGAATCTTGCAAGGAGCGAGCTGCGAAGAAAGGGAATTGGAAAGGTAATATTAGAGAATAAAAAAGAAGTGAAAGGCTTATGCTGGATGCAGTAGAGAAGAAGGAAAAAGAAAATCTTGTTGACAAGAAGAACCAGCTAAGCTATCGCAGAAAGTAAGAAATATTGGGAGAAACAAAAGAGATGTATAACTGATTTGTTACAAACTTTCAAAAATATCCGTTTTCTTTAACGGTTAAAATGAAGTGAATTTGTACAACAATTTTATGAAAAAGAAAATGAGAAACTGCAAATATCAAAAGCAGATTGAAATATGCGAAAATTTCGCAAGAAATGATCTTTATGATCCAGAATGGGACGAACCTTTATGGCGTACACCCTAGTTCGCAAAATTTTCGCAAGAGGCAAATGTAAGACCTAAAGTACGTCATAGAAGGGGGTATCTGTAACATGACTCAGCGATAAGGTTATACCGCTGCTGGAACCTGAATCATGAAGATTTGGGGTCAATGAAAGCCTATCTAGGAGAGACACCTTGGATTCCCAACTTGAGAAAATGACTTGAGTTGGCCGACTAAGGTAATAAGAGCTCTCTTAAGGAGTGAAAAGTATGACCAAGGCGCCAGGGTACACGGTTGAGCCAAGAGTGCCCGATATGGATGAACCTACCCTGGACATTCTTGGCAAGTCTTGGCTTTGATGCACTCGGCCCGAAGAAAACCCCACTTAGGGTGCAGTCTCGTAACCATAAGCCATATATGCAAAAGGGATAAGAGGCTGCGAAAATAGTTGGTTGTTGTTAAGACTGGATGGGAGGAGCTAGTCTTGTATGGACGATGTAAGTCTCCTTGAAAGGGCAACCAGGGGGAAGATAAGGGCGATACCCTCCATTAGGGAGCTGATAAGTGTCTTAAGACGCAAATGTCATGAGGCTATATTTTCGCAAGAATATTTAGACTCGTCATTTTTGTGCAACATTCCTGAAGAGGCAATAATACAAAATAGAAGTTAAGACGAGATCAAGGGGTCATTACATGCAAATGTAAAGACGTCATGCGATTTCGTCGCAAGACGACAATGTTATGGGGCTTTATTTTCGCAAGAAAATTTAGGCCTGTCATATTGTCGCGACAAAAATACAAAAGAATAAAAAGTTAAGGCAAGATCAATGAGTTTGTACATGAAAATGTAGAGACGTCCTGCGATTTTTTTGCAAAGCATAAGAATGCAATTACAAGAATAAGGCAAAATAAGACCTTTACTTAGGAGGGCAAAATAAGATCACATCAGATTTCAAAAGTGAATGTAATTTCACAAGTTTATGCTTGCGAGATTATACAGAGGCAACTGCAAATTTGTCACAAAATACTATACCAGATAAAGGTAAACTGTTAATCATTCACCTGAAAATAAATAACAGAGGCAAGTATGGGAATGCATAAGATAAATTAGATGTTATTTTCTTTCATATGATAGATTTACGCAGCTATATTTTGATTGATCATTCTGCAAGAAAGAAAATTTTACTAACATATGCAGGGTGAAACAAAAAAGAACTTATATTAAAGATTGAAGAAAATTACAATGAGTACAAGAGTAAAAGATTAAAAGAGTAAATATACAAGTTTACAAAGGAACAAGCAAAGAAACAAAATTTATTTCTCATTATCTCTACCGGATTCTTCACCAGAGTTTTCTTCCTTGTCCTCACCAGATTCATCATCTCCATCTTCTTTAGATTCATCTTCATAATCAGATTCACTATCAGAGATAACCAAGTTAGGTGTATTCTCCGGGATGCTTTCCAAAAGACAGGGATATTTGGAGTGAGGAATTTGGTTATCATCACAAACTGTTTTGATGGTCTTGTTGCGATAAGAAATTGCGTCATTCCCAAAATTCGCAATGGTAATCTTCATTTGAGCTTTCAGCTTTGAAAACTTCTCATTGCGAGAAGAAATATCCTTTGCGAGCTTCGCCTTATCACTCTCAAGCTCATTAAGTCTGTTGCGATATATCTCTTTAGCTACTGCAAAAATACAACAATAAATTATTAGTTTGTTGGGAAATTATGAAAAGCAAAGGAATAAGTAAGGAAGAACAATTAACAACCTTCTCTGTTAAGAATCATATCTCTACTCAGAGACGTTTGCTCAGTTTGAAGACTAACACTTACACCTAAATTATTCCTGGCATCATCTAAAATTTTCGCAGCCCAAGCAAATTCATCATCATTATCTATGAGAAGACGGGATCGAATTTTCTTTTCCTTCTCAACAAGAGTTGTATTCTCGCAGATAAGTTTATCTCTTACAATTTGAATATCAAGAAGAGTTTTATGGAAATCCGCTAAAGCTTGAGCACCTTGCTTAACAATGCGGTCTTTTTCATCAATAAGATCACTGTATTTAGTTCTTAATATAGTAATATCCTCTTTGGAATTAATGAAATGGCATTTATAATTATTGGTTAGCCTCAAGTTGAATCTATGCTCAACCTCTAAAAGGCGAAGTTTTGATCTAAGTTTATCTATGGAAAGGGGAGTAATTTGGTCATTAGAAAAACTATTTAGGGATTTATTCAGACATTCAAGAAGAGTATCGTCATCCATAAAATTGGGAAAAGAACGAAGGTTTGTAGCCTCATCAGATAGGCCATAAATTTCTGCAAGAGTGGTTGATAAAATAAGATAAAATAATATAATAGAAAAGATAAAAGAACGAGGGAAAATTTCATACCATAAAGTTGATTATTCGCAGACTGGAGGCTAGCAACCTTATCCTGCGAAGAAGAAAGTTCAGTTTCCAATTGCTTGATCTTCTCGTGAAGATTGACATATCCATATTATAACTGCTCGCGAAGATTGACAGATTCAGATTTTAATTCTTCATTTTCTTTGCGAAGAGTAAGAGATTCAGATTTTATTTCTTCATTTTCTTTGCGAAGATTAGTATTTTTCTTTGCAAGGACTGCACGCCTCTTCTCCAAATCTGAGACAACTGCAAAATAAGCTTTCCCAACCTGCGAAATAATGCAGCAAGTTTTAGGAATTAATTTTGAATTTAAGATAAAAATGAAGAGAAGAAAGGTACAAGTGTGAAAACTTACCAATCTATTGAGTGAATGCAAGAAATTTGGAGAAATGGATCTTGAGACCCCGCGAAGAGATTCATTATTCTCTAAGATGGGAGCGTCGCAGATAGTAGATATGGACTCGCAAGCATCAGTTAAAGGGGTGTTACCAATTACTTGCATAGTATTGGCAAAAATACTTGACAAATGAGCCATAGAGGACTCAGGTTGTGAAGGATCTTTCGCGGAAGAAATATCATAATTATCATCATCATTGTCACTGAAACTCTCGCAATCTTGAGGGATTGAAGGAGAAGTAGATTGATCTTTCCTCTTCTTTGAAGGAGGAGCAACAATATTCTCCTTGCAAGAAGCGCTTTTACTTTTGCCTTTTCCCTTACTCTTTGCAGTTTTGGAGGGTTCTTCTATGTCCTCAATATCCTTCAAACATAGATAAAGATATAAGAAATAGAGGCAACAATATATTGTTAAGAATTTTAAAAGAATATTTCTTACTTCATCTGTGATTGATTGAAAGGCAAATAAAGTGCCAGGATTTCTAAACTTCTGGTAGTTTGCTTTCAGCCTCTTAATCTGGAAATTTCGCAATCATAAAAAATATTGGAGTGATTAGTGAGAATACATGAAAGAATACAAGAAAAATAATAGTAAAGATTTAAGCAAAAGGTGGAACTGTACCTCATCATCTCTTTCAGGCCATTTGAATACCCAGGGGTGGTACTCTTCGACATTCGCAGGAGAGGCATGAGAACCAAAAATGTATGGACCCTCCAAAATTAAAGGGAAAACACACCACTTATTTTCATTAGAATAACGCGGGGAAGAATTATCGCCAGGGTTCCAGTCAATATCTTGCATGAGTAATTAATCAGCAGTAACATTTTCTCTTTTATGATGGCAAACACCCCAGCAAGTACTGTCTTTCTTCATAGGAATTATTTGATAGTTCGCAAAGAAGTTTTCGACAGTATAATTCGCAGGAATGATCGCAACGTATTTGAATTTTGGATCTTTAGCTTCATCAGTATAAAGAGATCCCTTGCTATCACCACGGTTGGCAAACTCAAATAAGAGACGAATGCATTCTCCACTAAGTTGATATACAGCTCGCGAAAATTTCGCATGAGAAAGAATTTTATAAAACAATGGGAGTTCAGGATTATATAGGGGAATAAGAAGACCAGCTTCAAGCTGACCTAGCGAAACTATGATTTTCTTTTAATCGCAGGGATGATCATCAAATAAATTGGCAGTGAGTTTAGACTTAGGGATTTGACCAGGAATACGAGATAGAGTGAAACCTTTATCTTTAAGCTTCTTCTGCATCTTTTCGAAGGCAATCTCGTTCTTGCGACCGGCTGGAGCCATTCTTTAGTATGGGAATGGAGAAGAAAGTAAGAGTTTGAAAAACATAAAAATGGAGAAAAGTTACAGCAGCAGATGCGGAATTTACGGAAGAACAGTAAATAAAGTTGCAGAGAAAAGTTGCAGACAAAACAAAGAAAGGAAGTAAAAAAGAAGAACAGAGAAGAATGGAGAGGGTATATATAGAGAAATAAATACTCAAAAAGATAAACGCATTTAATACGAAGATGAGACGTGAGAGGTTAGAACGCAGCGGTTGAAAAAGACGTGTCATAAGATGGATGGATTAAATTATACGTGTAGTGAATGTGGCGAAGAAACGAAGAATCGTGTCAGTACGGAGAATATGAAAAGGTGAACAGTTGCGGCAGATTGAAATTAGTTTCTCATGACATTCTCCTCTTCGCAGAGAAGACATGAGAAGAGGCAAGATGTAGGATCCGAATATCGCAAGAATGACGCATTTGCGAAGAATGGTTAACGATACCTTGCGAGTGTCGTAGGATAACTTGAAGAATGACGCAACAGATGACAATAGCAGAAACATGAGAAGTGTGTGACGACTCTGCGATAATGAGAACATTTGCGAAAATTAGCATTATAACCCTTGCGAGAATATCGCAAGCCATATCCTAAAATAAAGGACAGATTAGCTGTCATCCATCATGTAATTTCCTATATAAAGAGTTGAACAAGCGTAAGGGGAGAGAGATATTTTTCGAGTGATGAGCAAGTCATTTAGGAGAGAGAAAGTTTAGAGAGTGGTTGTATACTTGTTTTCTTCTATTTCTTGTAACCTTTGTGTGGATCAATTAATAAAAGTGTTGTTCTTAATCTTCAAAATATGTGTTGATTAATATGAATTCTTGTGAGGGGTGTAGTGTAGGATTTCCTGCTACTACAACCAGCATAAATTTATTTTTGCGACAATGCCGGCAGATGTAAATTTCAAAATAAAATGGCTATTTTTTTGAAAAATAAGACCGTTGGGGCTTCAATCTATATAAAACCCCCAATTTCCTTTGCAATAATCTACACAAACCACCCACCAAATTCAAAAAATACTTCTCTGACGAAACCAAGCTTCAAAAAAAAGATCCAGCTAGCATGGTTCAAGGTTAAAAAGAGATGGGAGATTCTTCAACAACCTATACCTACAAAGTAAGTAGATTCAACATTATTAAGGATGAATTGGACAATTAAAATCTTCTATGCTAGGACGAATCACTAATATAATCTTCTCTTACAGAGTACTAATTGCAGCTGTCAAATTTACAAGTCACCTTCACATCTAGCCTTGAATTGTCCTTTTATTTATTTTAAGTGTAGAAAGTGTGATGGGACACGCCGATTTTGGGTTGCAAAAACTGATGATGCCGAAAATGGAAGAATGTTCCTAAGATGTTTGAATCACCCAAAGTGAAAAGAGTTTCAATGGTTTGACAAAGCTGTTCCACTAGCCGAAGCAAGAGAAAACCACAAGGGCCAATGTGACCCTATTGATGGGTGTAATGGGAGTTATATGAAGAGAAGGGAATATGTTGAAAGAGAGGATGAACCAATAAAGCTGGTCCTTGACACCGAACTTCTAGATGATGTCTTCGAAGAAATTTACGAAAGGCTCAAAGGATCCGTAATTGTTGAAAAGGGATGGAAATAGGTAATGAGATCATCTTTAGCCTAAATTACTCCATTACGTGTTTTTTAGTATGTTTTAATTTAAAGTTTAAAACCTAATGTAATAGATTACTTAGGAATGAAATAAAAGAGCATTCGGAAATAATAATGTAAGTTCCAAATCCAATACCGGCATTGTAGTTTTATGAAAACCAATGCCGGATTTCTGGAAACAAATTCCAAGTTTACGAAAACATATTTCCGGAATGGTTGACATCAATATTTCAATGCCAGTACTGTCCAAATTCTTTACAGAAACTAAGTACATTTCATCCCATTGTTCCGGTATGGTTGTAGAATAACCAATCGATGCTGATAAATGCCCAGCGCTATAAAACCTCAATGTTTTAGTGGCGACACCTGTATGGTATAAACAAAACTTGCATTTCAGTAGAAATCTAAACATGTTCAACATAAACAGACAACTGGATTCTTCTTAAATATTCTTAAGAAAGCTATCATTGTACCAAAAGTAAACCAAACAACTAAAGAGTTAATCCAAAAACATATTCGGAATTGTTTAAAACGTAACAGTGACCATCGAAATAAAGAACCACAACTGAAGAGTTAATCACTTGGTATTTTGCTTCTTCTGGGAAGGCACCTGCCTTGTTTTCCCGAACAAATCTTTTGCACTTGGATCTTCAATTTTATCAAGCAACACCTCGACTTCCTTCATTTACTCAATTGATAGCACCTCTCCTTGCTCGTACCTGCAACCAAACATCTTCTTCATCTTTCCAAGCCGATGTCGCTGGTTCTATACATCCCACACATAATTAGTGTATATATGGTAATATATGATTATGTGTACATTAAAAAACTAAGGAAATAACAATACTTACTAGCAATCCAAGAGTCTTATTAAGTTTGGATATTGTATGTGGTGCCTCTGTAGGAGTTGGAACAGGAGGGTTTTTATGTGTTGGAACTCCGTCGTCGTCCGGGCGCACGATAAAAGGATATGACCATTCCATGTAATTATGAAGGTAGGAGGAATCGGCTTCATCACTGTTTTTCACAAGCTACCAATTACTGATATCTACCAGATGACTTGGTTCCTTATCCTCCAATGTGTTACTTCTGGAACTGAATCATACACTACCCTCAACTTTGAGGGAGTTGTAATACACTCACCCAAGTCAAGAATGTAGCTTGAAGTAGAGGCTGTCATGAACATAGGTAATTGCTTATATCCAGGTTGCCGCATCACATGTCAAGGATCGGCCATAACGTATCCCTTTGGGTGAAACAAAGGTCCATTGTAGAATGCAACGTTCGGATACCTCAAAATTTGGCAGCTTTCTCTAGCTTCCTTGCAAGGGTCGAACACAACGTTTTTTGTAGTCATCGTGTCCAGAGCCAATCTCATATCTATTAGTCGACCATCTTTACCGGGCTTAGGAGTATTGTTGAACTGATATCTCATAGCTCTAGGCGCATCAGGTTCAGGGAGGTATATAATCTTCAAGTAGGGGTAGTCCTTGAACAATGTTGGGAAGTGTTCATAAGCCCACACTTATACCAATGTGGAAACATACATATAAAAATCAGTAAATTTTGTTTTCGAGTTCATAAAAAGGGTATGATATGCAACTGTACTAGTTGACTCAACCATACCATCTTCTTCCTAGTATGTTGGTTTATTCCTCAACAGTATATGTGAACAATATACATAAGAACATAAGAATATAAGTTTAAAAACAACAATACCTGGAGCAAGGTGAAATTCCCAATAAATTGGTTTGTAACAGCCTTAGAGGCCCTTCTCATCTCCGTCATCATATGGGCATTACCACGGTGCCCCAAGAATAGGTAAACACCTCTTCCAACGGATCCAAGTATTGTAGGAGGCTTGCGGAAAACCTGTTTCCACTGGTGTCAGAGAATACCTTAGTTCCCAATATGAATAAAAGGTAGGCAGCGGCTGTATAACGAATTTGTGCAGGGTCCCATCCATCATTCAAACTTCTTTCCTGCGTTTTTTCAAACTTCTTCTTAAGCAGCGTCAGCTTGATTGTCTTTGTCCTACTAGCCTTGGATACATAAAATCTTTCCACGGAAGTTTTGTAGTCCCAACCAAACAGCTTGTTAGTCAAAGTGTGCAACTTCGACCATTCTAGGTCCGGACAATGATCTCCTTCTACTATTGATTTTCCAATAACATTCAGGCCCAAAATATTTTGAGCATCATCCGGGATCAAGGTCATCTCCCCAAATGGGAAGTGCATGGTATCAGTTTCGCCATGATACATTTCGACGAAGAAATTCACTATCACAGCATCACACTTTATATATTTTCAATCAAAGCATATAGACCAGAATCCTTTACTATTGTTTGGACATCATCATGCTCCAAAGACAAATTCCAATCCCCCGCGGCTTGGTTTCGGCAAACACGCACAGCCTTCTTATGATCCTACAGTTATGAGATAGTACGGTTAGAAGATTTAACATAAATACACAAGAATACATATGCACAAGATTAAAAAAATATTACATAGGTTTGATAGATAATACGAGCCCAAGAGTGCTTGTAGCCAAATAGATAGGCCGGATCGTTAGCTTCACCCCAAATTTTACCGCGATCAAGGTCAGGTATCATGTCATCAACATGAGGAAGGTGGGAACCTTTAACTTTTACTTTTCAATTGGCTTTGGCTTTGCCTTGTGTCGGTTGTTGACTTGGCCCACCAACTTTGCTTTGGCTTGTAAATTAACTTGGATGAACCTCATTATCTTTCTCCTCACTTTCCTTTTCATCTTCCTCATACTGCTCAGCTGTTGCGGTAGGTTCATTGATTACAATTCGACTATAGTCACCACCACTCTCCCAAGTTATCCATCTACAATCAGCCCCCAAACGCTTTCTACGACCTTCTTCTTTGCCTCGGGGAGGCAGAGTCTTTGGAGTATCAAGACCGTCCTTCCTCCTTCTCTTAGACACATCATCTTTACTTTTTCTTTTCTTAGCTTCTTTGGCTTTTGACCTATATCATAAGCACAAAAAATTAATATAATATATCTCATTTTTATTCACCGTACCGGCAAAGAAACATAGTAAACAAATTATGCCGGTACCATATACCGGCATTCAACATTAACTATCGACAATGATGGTTATAATGTGTAACTCTCCTGGATACCAAAGGCCTACTACCGGCACTATCGAAATAAATCTAACCATGCCGTAACTAGGTACCGGCATACAATCCATCCCAAATATCAATGCCGGCATAGTGATAAATTGATAAATGTTCCTGTATGTTTTAAGTCGAGAACCGGCATACACGAATTATCATTAAGTAATGTCGTAATTCTAAACCGGCATAGTATTCAACACATATGTATGCCGGTACATAATATTTAGTTTCAGGGTTGGAAACCGGCATTGCATTCATCATAACATCTAAGCTGTAACTAAAATCCGGCACTGAATTCAACCTAGATGGAATGCCGTAAATAAATACCGGCGAAGTGCTCATACTCAATCTAGTGCCGTAATTAACTGAAACTCAACTGTTTCGTTCATTATTCGCGATTTTAACCTAAACCCATTGCTATAAATCGATTCAAACACTCATAAATGATTTCAAAATCACCTACCTTCTAAAAAAATCCATCTTTGCAAGCGGTTGATTGTCCGATAGCGTTACTTATTCTTCTTCTTGCTCGAGTCTTTGTTTTAATCTCTCATCACCAGTCGATTGTGAGTTCGATGGGGCTTTTGGTTTCTTTCGTGGAGCCATTGTAATGATTCGGGTAGGTTAATCGACGAATTTTATTTCAATCGACGATTAATCGACGAAGATCGGTTGAAGAACGATGAATAAAAAAAAAATCGAAACCTAAACCTAAGTCTCTGCCGGAAATCAAATGGAAATGGAGGATATATGTTTTGGATTTTGGTTTTAATGTTTTTGGGGAAAGGGTATAACAGTCTTTTCATAAACATTTTTAATTAACCAAAGAGAATTTTAGTACGTTCATAACATTTGGTCACCCCTTAGCGGAAATCATGGGGTGGGGGAAGTAATCAATATCCCCCAATTAGATTGAACAACCCCCAATTGCGCGTTCATTAGAATTGGGTCATCAATTCATAACTTCAATTTAGGAGGAAGAGGTAGAATTTTGGTTATTATCATAAGGTGTTGGGATTAATTAATTTTCGTTTTAGTCCCCCTCGCTACACCCTTGCATCTGATAGCATTTACTATGTTTGTATGTATCACTTGCTTTGATTTAAGTTAAGTATTGGTATCTAAAGATCTGATTTATATGATAGTTAATAGGGGGAAAACCATTTTTACTAAGGGGAAAGCTGATTTTAAGGTGGATTTAAAAAATATCCCTCTACTGTTCTCCCTATTTGGTAAAGCTAATTACTGGATACTAGTTTATTAGAGCTATATTGGAGATCCAAAATATGTTGGGAATACTTTATATGATCCAAAATAACAAACAAACGAATCAATACAAGTGTACTTTGGTTTAAATCTTAACATAGATTGACATTTATCTAGAATGAACAAAGTTATTTTGGAGGGTCGCACACTCATTTCTAGTATATGAGTGGTAATGACAATAACGTATTTTTCACCTGAACAAGAGGTACAATATTAAATTTCGGAGCTTTATGCAATACAGATCATGTTTTATCTAGAGCAAAGGGCAGGGATATTGTTGATTCCCTGGAAAGGTGCAGTCAGGGAAGAAGTTTGAAAACAGGAAACAAAAAGGTGCTTTTCTAACTCTCCTGACCCGGTGAGTTAACTCTTACCGTTTTATTCCCAACCTATCCTCTCTGGTCGGGTTAGTTCATTAACCCTAGTTAGGTTAGGTTAGTTAAACTAGTGTGGTTAGGAGTTTGGGTTAACCCGTGTTAAATTAATTCATCTCATATTTTCTTTCTTCTTCTGTCCGTCTTCTCTCCTTCTTCTCTAGCGATTCAGTGAGTAACATCTCTGTTGAGAAATTTGTAGAAACTAAGTGAAACCAATGGTTCGAGATAGGTGCTAAGAAGATTATAACCCTGACTTAATTAGGGTTTTTGTGTTTCTTGAAGATAGATGATTCAGTGAAGTTATTAGATGAAATCGATCGAGGATTAATTGAAGTTTAAGGATGAAATCTAGTAATTTTTCATGGGATTTCAATATTGTTAGATAAGAAGAAGATTTAGTAGGTGTTTCTCAAATTGGAGTGAAGAAAGGAAAGTTTGGGGTTTCTGCAAATTGAATTTGAGGGTTCAATTGAGGACGAATAAGAGAATTTAGAAGTTGGGTTTTTTCTTAATTGATGTTTGATTGAATCTGTAGAGTGGTTGAAGATTGAATATGATATTAGGGTTTTTTAGTTTGATTCGGAGATGAGTTCAAAGATGAAATTAAGGATGGTTTTTAGGAGCAGGACATGAAGAAGATGATAGAGTTGTTATTGGAAATTGAAGTTAGGGTTCATGGAAGAACTAGAGGAATTTGATAAATTATAAGATGGGTTCGATTTAGAAGATTCTGATTGATATTGAGTTGAGTGTTGAATCACTCGAAGGGTTAGGTTGAAATCACAGATCATGATCATTATGATTGTATCCTATTGATTAATCAACACTTGTCTACTGTGGTATCCCAGTATCTAGATAAACTTAGGTCTTCCTTTGTCTTTGGTTTAATTTATTGTTTTTACCACTAACAATCTAAATATTATTATTGTTTACCCAATTTATCATATAAGACATGTTTACAGTTCTACCTAGTTTAATTTTTTGGGTAGCATGTTTACCCAATTTATTACATAAGACATATTTACAGTTCTACCTAGTTTATTTTTTGGGTAGCCTAGGAACTAACCCGACCAGGGAGGGTGGGTTAATGGGTTATGAATAAAACGGGTGCAAGTTGACTCAGCGGGTCAACTGAGTCAAAAACGCACCTGTTTGTCCCGTTTTTTCATACTTCTTCCCTGGCTGACCCTTTCCACCAAATGGACAATTTATGTGCCCTTGCTCCTTTATCTATATAAACTTCAAACTGTTCCACGTTTTTCTTCACTTTTTTTTTTCTTCTGTCATGGACTAAAATTAATATATTATGTAAATGATTACATTTTATAAGTGAGGATGCAAACGTGTCCAATGGAAAAGGGTCTTGCACAAATCTAGATACAATTGATCAAAATTGTATGAAAAGTTAAAATTAAAAAGGGAAGTGTAATTTTTTTGGTTTTTTTCAAGATCCAACCAGATTCAACTTTCCCCTAGAAGAATGGCTTCCCTTATATTAATTATCATTGATATGCATTTAATAAAACATTGATATCCAAAGATCTTATTGATATGTTTTTCTAATTATAAATATTGATATCCAACGAACGATTTGATTGGTATGCTTTCTTTATAAACATTGATATGATATCCACGGATCTCATTGTGTTTTATGTGTTAGTCCAGCTTGCTTCCTAGTGTGTTGTTACAACCGGCACTCCTTGTATTATGTGCGTGCATGAGACTTAATACGTATTAATAAGGAAAGATTATCTTTTACTTTGAAAATATAAAAAAGATAAATAATGAGATTTTGTTTTCTCAAATTACTAATATAAATTGAAGTTTGGAATCGTGATTGTCATGTTCATCAAAAATAATTTTAGCTCAAAAATGGGGAGAAATATTTTCATTTTCCTTCTAACAATCACTCTTGTTTCATTACTATTAAACTCAATCATCGCATTGAATTCAAAGAAAGGGTTTAGTATAAAAATGATTCATATAGACTCTAAAGAATCGCCTTTGTATCAAGGTGACTCTTTAACACGAGACGAGAGGCTGCAAAGAATCGTAGAGCAATCCAAAGCTCAAGCACGTTACATCGAGTCACAAATTTTACTCCAGAGCAATTTAACTCGCTCCATGAATCTTGATGCTGTACGTTTTCCCGTAGTTTACGAACTAACAAGATTTTACGTTGCAATGGTTGGTTTAGGTACTTTTCCTGGTAAACGAAAATCTTTCATGAATTACTATTTGATAGTTGATTCCGGTAGTGATCAGACGTGGCTTCAGTGCGAAGGTGCCACTAAAGCTTTCACCCAAGATAAGCCATTGTATCCTTGGAGGTCGTCAACTACATATCGTCCTATTCCTTGTAATACACATCCTCTTTGCAAGGGAGATAAATGCAATGCTAATGGCCAATGCACTTACTTATCAAGATATGCGAGTGGATCATTTACATCTGGTATTGTTGCTGAAGAAAAATTCACTCTAGGCTCTGATATTGGTGGCCTTGAAAGTATTGAATTACTTATGGGTTGTGGGTTTCTCCAAGAAAATTTTGAATTCATCGGTAATAATCATTTACGTGGCAAACCCGATCTTATTGTGGGAATTCTCGGTTTAGGATCAGGACAATGGTCTTTTTTAAATCAGTTAGGTGCTGTTGGACAAGGTAAATTTTCTTACTGCTTCGAGGTGTTTAACTCGAAAATTGAAGGGTCGAATACATACTTAAGGTTTGGTTCAGATGCGACAATCGGAAACGTAGGTCAAAAAGTACATACAACTCCTATTTTTGTGCCTGAATTTCGAACGCAACTCTATTACTTAAATCTAGAAGATATCAGTGTAGGTAACAAAAGAGTGGGATTTCCTAGAGGTACTTTCAAGATTAACAGTCAAGGAAAAGGCGGTACTATCATAGATTCTGGTACTCCAGTATCCATGATGTACAAAGATCATTTTGATAAAGTTGCAGATTTGGTGAAGGCACATTTTAACGACCTAAGAATTGAATATGTTGGTTCTATACAAAGTTTTGATGTATGTTTCCGTTTACGAGGAAAATTTGATGTTAATAACTATCCTTCCATAACACTTCATTTTCAACAGGCGGATTATGTTATTCAAGATTATAAAGCTAATTTCTTGATGGCAACCATTGAAACTGTTTGTTTGGGAATTTTCAGAGATAACAGCACCAGTCTTCCAAGTTTTACTCTAGGAGCAATGCAACAAGCTAATAAACGGATTTTGTATAATTTTATGGACCGGTCGCTCTCATTCGCTACCGAGTATTGTGAATTGGATTCATAAAGGATAATGTCACCTAATGCAGGGAAATGACCAAGGATAAAATCATTTTATCTGGGATTTAACAAATTATTTTTATTTTAACTTTTGTCATCTTACATAAAAATATGTTTGTTTTGAACATATTCAAGGGAAATTTACAAATATAGGCCCCTTTGTTTTCACTTTCCAATTTAGGTTCGTTTTCTTGGGTTTTGCATATATCAGGTTGTTTTGACCATCTTTATTTTTTCTCAAAAATGGTAAACGAAATGATGATATCCTTCTCATGCCACTTATCTAGACTTAAAAAGACATATAAGTCCTTCAAATTGCTTAGTTAACTTAGTGTTGATGGTGGTTTTTAGTTCAAGGCTAAAATTGTAAAACCTATATTTAATGCGCTGCTACCTTGCAAGGGGTAAATCCATTTAAGAAGTGATGAGTGCAAAAAACCTCTTCGCTCGATTGAGAAATTCAATATTGAAAAAGCGGGGGTCTAACAACCACACCCAATATTTCGATTATCAATATGTATAGACAACTCCGAGTTACTATCTAGAGAATATCTCAAGGATTTATTATCTCAGTCTCTCAATTTGATATACTCAAACAAATACAATCTGCGAGTCTTAATCAAAGAGAGATAACTTGGATGGTACCAAAGACCAGTATCCAAGTGTTAATTAATTTAAATCAACAACCAATAAGGTCAGATATTCTAATTGATTGAACAACGCACAACCTATATCATTTCAATTATATAACAAAATATAATACGGAAAATAAATAACACATACACCAGAATTTTGTTAACGAGGAAATCGCAAACGCATAAAAACCTCGGGACCTAGTCCAGATTAAACATACATTGTATTAAGTCGCTACAAACACTAGCCTACTCCAAGCTAACATCGTTCAGGACTGTAGTTGAACCCCAATCAATCTCACACTGATCCAAAGTACAGTTATGCTACTACGCCTCTGTGCACTTGATTCCCTTAGCTGATCTCATCCACAACCAAGAGTTTCTACGACCCAAAGTCGAAGACTTTAATAAACAAACCTGTCTCACACAGAAAAGTCTACAAGGATAGATAAATTCGTCTCCCACGAATAAACCTATGAGTTTTGTTCCATATTTTGATAAATCAAGGTGAACAGGAACCAATTGATAAAACCAGACTTATATTCTCAAAGAACAGCTCATCTTTATCAATCACCTCACAATAAACTTAATCGACGCAGCGAAGAAGATTATTGAGGAATCACAAACGATGAGACGAAGTGTTTGTGACTACTTTTAAATCTTGCCTACCGGAGATAGAAATGTCAAGCCAATTATTACAATTATACTCGTACGATAGAAGATGCAATATCAGATCACAAAACTATGATAAAAGTAGTATCGGTCTGGCTTCACAATCCTAATGAAGTCTTTTAGTCGTTAACCTGGTTTAAGAATAAGAAACCCAAAGGTTAAAGGAGAATCAACTCTAGCTTAGAAAACTAGTGTCACACAGAATATGTGGGGATTAGGTTTCCCAGTTGCTAGAGTTTCCCTTATATAGTCTTTCAAATCAGGGTTAGCAATCAATGTTAGCCTAGTAACAAAGCATTCAATATTCACCGTTAGATGAAAACCTGATTAGATACAAGATAATATTTATCAATCGTTAGATCGAAAACATAGCTTGTTATACACACATGTACTGTACATTTGTAGGCTTGTGAAAACCATACCCAAACTTGTACATTAGTTGGTTCAACACTAGTTAACTAAATGGTTAGCCAAATGATAACTTTCATATCAACCATATTCTTCTTCACCATAACTAGTCCCAATAACTCAAATAAACTAGTTAGAGAGTTATCCAATAGATTAGATCTTTATGTACTACACAAGACGCAATTGAAGCAAAATCCATGTGATTCACTCGAATCGATTCATGAACTATTAATACACGGTTTGTAATATCATTCCTTATTTTATTAAGATAAGTTCACAAACATCGTTTTTAGACATAACCTACTCAAGTTCTCAAACTAGGTTCGCGGACTTAAGTTCCCGGATGGAGTTCACAAACTCCAGCAGAAATTCTCGGTCAAGAACTTCCTCCAGTTCGCGGACTGGGTTCGCGGACTGAGTTCGCAGACTGAGTTCGCGCACTTCTCTGGTTTCACTTGATCAACAAAGTTCGCAAACTTCGGTTCAAGCACTAAGGACTTATACATATATGTGTTGACACAATAATGCTTATATCCTCCAATGTTTATATTGTCTAAACTCTCATTTTAATCATTGAAACATTCTCAGAGGGCGTTATATAGTTGTTATTCACAAACTATTTTTCGTCGGAGCAATTTATAAAATGATTGAAACATAGCATGACTTTTATCACTAGGTAAAGATGAACTTGGCTAAAGCGAAAGCTTTACCAACACATATTTCGAGAAATATATATGCGAGATATACTCAGCTCGAAATATCATATGTGTATATGCTTAGTCTATATAGTAATACGAATTTTGTCTCAAGATAGGAGATAGAATAGATAGACTTTTGAGTGATAGATATATAAGTTCAAGTCTCCACATACCTTTTAGTTGATGAAGATCCATTGGTTCCTTGAGTAGTCCTTCGTCTTGTATGATGATCGCCATGGATTTCTTGAGCAAAACTACACTTTCTATCCTAGTCCGAGACCTTAGCTGTAGTAGACTAGAAATCAAAGACTTTATAGTTTTGATCACTAATATTGACAAACATGCTTGAGATAGCAACGCATGCGAGTTCGACCGAGCAATGCTCTAACAATCTCCCCCTTTGTCAATTTTAGTGGAAAAACTATTAATACATATGGAATACAAAATATATAAATAAACTTTATAGCTCCTATTCCACATGTCGTCTAATATTCAATAATACTCGAAATCTTCATCACTTACAAGTAATCCAATGATCCCAAAGGTTGTAAGTTTAGCTCCATCGTTGTTGAAAATCCATAGCTATAACAATGATAAAACAAGAGTTCTCAATCATTGTTATACAGTGTCATAGTATCATTAAACAGCGTCAAAGTACAACTGCATCACAACTTTAACAACAATACTATGGTGATACTTCACTCCCCCTTAGTCAATACTCCATTTCACATGGAAACCACTCCCCCTTACATAATGATCCGAAAACCATATGTATTTGTAGTGTGAACTACATATTAATTCTCCCTTTTTTTTTCAATAAAATTGGCAAAGGTATAAGAATGAGATCCTAATGAAATTTCCGTAAGAGACATTTCATGACCAACAGTAAATATATCATCTTATTTAGATGTAGTTATAAAGCCGAAGCTAAATGCATTCATCAAGGAGTTCATAAAGATACAAGATAACCCCTCTAATATTCCACAGCCGCACTCCCCACAAAGATTTGGCAATTAAGCACAAGTTCAAAAGAACTTTCCCCCATAAAATGTCATTCCCAAGGGAACAACAAGAGCGACCTTAATTTCAAAAGAAAAGAAGGATTTTGAGCAACACATACTACAGAAAAAACAATATATGTGAATCAAATATTAACATGGCGTAAACTACTGAAGTTCCAACTAACTTTCCCAAAAGTTCGAGATAATTACATGTGCAAGAGTTATGGAAATAACTAATGAACCGAAACAACACCAATAGACTGCCACAAGTGCTGAATAGTGGCAGTGCCTAATGGTTTGTTGAGAATGTTAGCCAATTGTTGTTCAGAACTCACAAATTTCATATTTATGATACCATTCTCATAAAGATCTCAAATAAAATGGTACCATATGTCAATGTGCTTTCTTCTTGAGTGCTCAACGGGATTCTCAGTGATTCGAATCGCACTAGAGTTGTCACAAAAGATCTTTATTATTTCAGTATTAACTCCGTAGTCAGCCAACATTTGTTTCATCCATAGGAGTTGAGTACAACCCAGCAGCAATATACTCTGCTTCGCATGTAGACATGGATTGTGAATTTTGTTTCTTGTTATGCCAAGCAAGAAGATTCTGTAAAGCCCCGATTTTCCAAACCCGGAGTGCTACTTGGAAACCATAGCCGAGGCCCGGCTACTAAGCCCAAGATCATTATATAATTTATTCGGGCTTATTTAGTTCATGTTCATGTTACCATTTCTGTCGCAGCGAAAAACTTAGAAATTCATTTCGGAAGATCTAACCGTTGATTTTAACCTAAATTTTTAAGTCACCAGAAAACAAAACACATTTTGATTCTCAAATAAAATATTAACACCATTCAGGTCTTAAGATTAATTTAATAAGTAACAATTTCAACACCATATTGTAAAACTGAAAACATAACAAGGTAGATTCCTAGAATTTTACAGCGTTTCCAACTATGAATTTTCATGTCTTAAAAAAAAGATTAAGCATAAAGGACTAATTAAAGCTTCAAAAATAGTTATCTAGCTTCACTAAAATTAATCTAACTTGATATTAACAAATATCAATTAAGACTCATCAAAAATATTAAGCACTCATAGTCATGGCTAATTTATAAACAACTCATAAGATAACAAAACCATATTTTTATGACTCTACGTGCTGGACCGCTAAGCGGCTTCCTACGTACCCAAAAGGATCAAGCACGACCGTAGTTCATCAGACGTTGCACCAAATGCACAATCAACAATTTTAAGATGATCAAATCAATAAGGTTAAACTTACCCAAGACACTTGTTCGACCATTTAAAATAATCAAATAAATCAACTGAAGAAAAGAGAACCAAATTAATCAACTGCTCTCCCCAAGGAGCCAACACATGGAAACACCACATCCATAAACAATAATTAAATTCAATCAATCCGCTCGCCTCAGGGAGCCAACATATGGAAACACCACATCCATAAACAATAATAAATTCAATCAATCCTCCCACCCCAGGGAGCCCCACGTGGGTTTAGGAAACAAAAACCGTTCCCAAGGATATCTCGTATCCCATCAAAAAATATAATACAACAATAAATTCAATCAATCCTACCACCCCAGGGAGCCCCACGTGGGTTTAGGAAACAAAAACCGTTTCCAAGGATATCTCGTATCCCGTTATAAATAATTTTTAAGAATCACAATCTATGGACCGCAGCCCAACATTCATAATCATGCTCACAACATCGATTATCATTCATATATATTAATGAAAACAGATATTAGGTAAATCATCCAAAAAGGAGCTACAAAGTACGCATAAATTTATCCTTATGCGTACTCTGAACAGATCCAAAGAAGAGTTTTACCCTTATCTTTTGTGTAGCAAACAGATCCAAATCAAGCCAATCGATCAAACGACGTAACTAAGCTTCAAATTTAAGTTTTGTGATAATTTCTTTTGTTTTATGTTTTTCGAAAAAGAATTGTAGAGTGAAACCAAGATATGGTTTTTGAAACAAAAATCAGAAGAAAATGTTTATAAGAGAAAGTAAAAGGTCCAAAATTCCCTTCTTTCAATTTGAACTCAACACATACACAAGGCGCGTGTCATTTTGCGGCAATTCCAGTATAAACAACTCTATTAACGTTCGTGCATACTACGGGCAGGCTCACACAAAGAGAAATATAATTTCTCTGGCAAAATCCAAGTGTTTCTCAACCAAAACACAACAACAACTAGATTTAACACTCCACATTATGTTAGTTCTAATCTTCCAATCCAAATGGATTGGGTTCGCACCCTAATATTTTACGAAAAGAACGTGGGTATTACATCATTACCCACTTAAAAATAATTTTGTCCCGAAATTCAAAACAAAGAAAGAGACTAACGAAATTTACCTCCTAGTAACTCCATACATTTCTCCCGCATCTCGGATTTTATCTACCAAGTTGTCTCTTCTAAGTTGTGATGTTGCAAAATCACTTCCAAGAATCTGTCAGTGTTTCCAGTGCTAGAATCTCAATTTCCTTATTAAGACGCTTCTTCTTCTAATCTGAAGAAGAAACCGCTGAACTTGCACTAATCGGAATTAACAAAACAAACTTGAAAAAGGTTAACCTTGTTAGTAACTGCTCATTACTAACAACCCAATCATATTATTTTTCTAAAATTTCAGAAAGTAAATAAATTCTTAACACTTTTTCAAAAGCCCTGTAATGAAATAAATGTTTCAATACCAAAATTTCCAAACTAAAAAAAGTAAAATTGTGGAGAACACATATGCAAAACAAAGAAAACCCCAAAGGAAATCGAAACGTATGCTATGATAGCAAATTATAACGCCCCGATTTTCCAAACCCGGAGTGCTACTTGGAAACCATAGCCGAGGCCCGGCTACTAAGCCCAAGCTCATTAAATAATTTATTCAGGCTTATTTAGTTTATGTTCATGTTACCATTTCTGTCGCAGCGGAAAACTTAGAAATTCATTTCGGAAGATCTAACCGTTGATTTTAACCTAAATTTTTAAGTCACCAGAAAACAAAACACATTTTGGTTCTCAAATAAAATATTAACACCATTTAGGTCTTAAGATTTATATAATAAGTAACAATTTCAACACCATATTGTAAAACTGAAAACATACCAAGCTAGATTCCTAGAATTTTATAGCGTTTCCAACTATGAATTTTTACGTCTTAAAAAAAAATTAAGCATAAAAGACTAATTAAAGCTTCAAAAATAGTTATCTAGATTCACTACAATTAATCTAACTTGATATTAACAAATATCAATAAAGACTCATCAAAATTATTAAGCACTCATACTCATGGCTAATTTATAAACAACTCATAAGATAACAAAACCATATTTTTATGAGTATACGTGCTGGACAGCTAAGCGGATGCCTACGTACCCAAAAGTATCAAGCACGACCGTAGTTCATCAGACGATGCACCAAATGCACAATCAACAATTTTAAGATGATCAAATCATTAAGGTTAAACTTACCCAAGACACTTGTTCGACCCATTTAAAATAATCAAATTAATCAACTGAAGAAAAGAGGACCAAATTAATCAACTGCTCTCCCCAGGGAGCCAACACATGGAAACACCACATCCATAAACAATAATAAATTCAATCAATCCTCCCACCCCAGGGAGCCCCACGTGGGTTTAGGAAACAAAAACCGTTCCCAAGGATATCTCGTATCCCATAAAAAAATATAATACAACAATAAATTCAATCAATCCTACCATCCCAGGGAGCCCCACGTGGGTTTAGGAAACAAAAACTGTTTCCAAGTATATCTCGTATCCCGTCATAAATAATTTTTAAGAATCACAATCTATGGACCGCAGCCCAACATTCATAATCATGCTCACAACATCGATTATCATTCATATATATTAATGAAAACATGCAAACATAAATTTAATTAAAAGAAACTTAAATAAGAAGATTTTTGATTGTGTTGCGCCTACCTCAATCGCAAGCAAGTAATCATATGGAAGAACAATACCAAACGAACTAGCAATTCCCTTTTTGCTGGAACCATAATCCAAAGCTGAATAATAATGAAGTCTTTTTCTCCTTAGAACGTTTTTTTCATATATTTTACTGTGTACTAATTATCTCCTAATATCTGTATCTAACTCCAATAACACCACTAATAAGTTATCATTACACAAAACATCATCATTACATAAAACATTATCATTACATAAAACTTTTTCTTTTTCTTTTTCTTTAACTTTTTCTTTTTCTTTAACTTTTTCTTTTACCACATAAAAAAAGATCATAAATACATTAAAGTATTAAATCTTAGAGCTGGGAATAAGCTCAAAATCAATAAGTTCATTCAAACCAAGAGTTTGCACGAAAATACCGTTTTAAACCACTTACTCAAAGATATTACCATGGGCTTCGTTTCAAAACATAATGCGATAAATCTTACCATTTTAGAAACCGGAGAATACCTCCTTTCACACAAAAATCATTAAAAAAGCGAAGAAAATCAAATAGGTTAGATAACAAGAGATGTAGGCATAAAACAACCGTAGAACATTTCTGAAATTCAGATTGTATAGTTTGTGTTAAAAAAATTGTGTACCCATGGATTATTCAAAGTACCCATGGATTATTCCAATAAATTGAGAGTACCCATGGATTATTCAAAGTAATGAAATTAAATTCAAATTAGTTTTAAAGAAGAGTTTTACTCTTATCTTTTGTGTAGCAAACATATCCAAATCAAGCCAATCGATCAAACGACGTAACTAAGCTTCAAATTTAAGTTTTGTGATAATTTCTTTTGTTTTCTGTTTTTCGAAAAAGAATTGTAGAGTGAACCCAAGATATGGTTTTTGAAACAAAAATCAGAAGAAAATGTTTATAAGAGAAAGTAAAAGGTCCAAAATGCCCTTCTTTCAATTTGAACTCGACACATACACAAGGCGCGTGTCATTTTGCGGAAATTCCAGTATAAACAACTCTATTAACGTTCGTGCATACTACAGGCAGGCTCACACAAAGAGAAATATAATTTCTCTGGAAAAATCCAAGTGTTTCTCAACCAAAACACAACAACAACTAGATTTAACACTCCACATTATGTTAGTTCTAATCTTCCAATCCAAATGGATTGAGTTCGCACCCTAATATTTTATAAAAAGAACGTGGGTATTACTGATTCAGTCCTTCATAGTAGAAACCCCCTGATGTACTTTTTCTATCTTCTACACATCCTGCCCAATCAACATCAGAATAAGCGGAAAGGTCAGTGTTCGTATCAAAAGTGTAGGATAGACTATACCCGACAGTGTGATTGACATATCGTATGATCCTTTTTGCAGCTGCAAGATGAGATTCTTATGGATCAGCCTGAAACCTGGCATAACAACCGACATTAAAAGAAATATCAGGTCTAGTAGTTGTTAGATATAAAATGCTTCCAATAATGGATCGATATAATTTTTGATTAACTTTTACTCATTTCTCATCTTTATGTAGTTTACCAGTAGTAGGCATAGGTGTCAATTTTGGAGAGGACTAATCCAAGACAAATCTTGTCACAAGATCTATTGCATACTTTTCTTGGGATAAGTAGATTCCATCCTTATGTTGTTGATTTGCAATCCTAAGAAGAATTTTAATTCACCAACATTGCTCATTTCAAATTCTCTAGCAAGTGAAACTTGAAAATCCTTTGCAAGATTCTCAAAATTTGATCCATATATGATATCATCTACATAGACTTGAGGAATCACAACATTTTTCCCACTCCATTTGGTAAACACGGTCTTTTCAGATCCTCCTCTTGAGAACCCTTTACTAATAAGGGAAGTGGTAAGTTTTTCAAACCAGTCTCTATGTGCTTGTTTTAACCCATATAATGCCTTTTTCAGTTTGAGCACATGATCTGGGAAATCATGGTTTTCAAATTCCTTAGGTTGAGCAACATAAACTTGTTCCTTTAAAATTCCGTTTAGGAACGTGGATTTAACATCCATTTGGAAAAGCTTAACCTTGAGAAAACAAGCATGAGCTAATAAGAGTATAATGGAATCAAGGTGTGCCACAGGTGCAAAGGTTTCATCAAAGTCGATTCCTTTAATTTGTGAATATCCAAGTCTGTCTTTATTTCTGACAATGGTGCCAAATTCATCAGACTTTTTTTAATATCCATTTTGTACCAACAATATTAACATTGGAGGTACAAGGTACAAGTTCCCATACATCTTTTCTTTGAAATTGATTTAACTCTTCATGCATTGTATTCACCCATGCAGGATCTCTAAGAGCTTCATCAATATTTCTTGGTTCTACCAGAGATAGATAACAACCAAAATTATAAATATTTTGAAGTTGTCCTCTTGTTTTGGATGTAGAATCTCTTCCTCCAATAATACTGTTTGGATCATGATTCCTTTGAACCCAGAGGTGTCGTGGAGGGACACGTTCTTGTTCGTCAGGAGCATCTTGATCAGTGTTCTTCTCCTAATCACTAGAAATATCAGGATCAGTAACAGTTGGGATAACTTTAATTGATTCAGATATTTCTTTGACTTTCTCAATTATCTCTGTTGGAGGCAATTCAGAAGGAGAATTATCATGATGAAAATTACTAATATCATATATGATAACATTAAAAGATTCTATCATGACTTGGGTTCTGAGATTGGATACTCGGAAACCACGACTATCAGAAGCATAGCCATGGAAAATACCTTCATCACTTTTGGTATCAAACTTCCCTCTCTGTTCTCGATCTTTTAGAATGTAGCACTTACTACCAAACACTCTAAGATAGTGCAAGTTGGGTTTTCTACCGTACCACAACTTATAAGGAGTGTTGAGGGTTTTGGACCGTAAGTAGACACGGTTGATCAAATAACATGCTGTGAAAACAAAATCTCTCCAAAACCTTAAAGGTAGGTTTTTGTTATGGAGTATTACCCTAGCCATTTCCTGAATATTTTTGTTCTTCTGCAACTCCATTAGCTTGAGGAGTAATAGGTGGAGAATATTATTGAATAATTCCCAGTTCATCATAGAATTCAAGCACTTTAGTGTCCTTGAATTTAGTTCCATGGTCGCTCCTAATTTTCTTTAGTTTGCGACCTTGTTCGTTCTGGATTATATTAACAATAATATTGAATTCTCCAAGGGTTTCATTCTTATGAGATAGAAATGCAACCCAGGTGAATCTGGTGTAATCATCTACCATAACCAAAGCATACTTCTTACCAACAATTGTGGATTGTTGAATTGGTCCGAAGAGATCCATATGAATTAAATCAAGTGGAGCTTTAGTGAGAATATCTCGAGATGATTTATGGTGAACTTTTGTTTGTTTACCCTTTTGATAGGCACCACATACATTAGAGCATTGCTCGGTTGAACACACCAAGCATTGGTATGTCAAGTTTGGTTGTCATATTTTAGTGAAGCAAAACTTATTTAAGAGTCGCTTGAATTAAATATACTAGAGTCAACTTCGTATAGGTTATCTTGAAAGTATTAGGATGAGACATTACAAGTATTGCGAAGACAAGAAGAAATGAAGAAGAACGGAGCTATAACGACAACATAATCCTTCCACTTGAGGTTAGTGATATTTGACTTGAACTGTTTCATTCCCTAACATATCTTTCAAGTCGTGCATATTGAAAACATAAAACTGCGCAGCATGAACACTCTAGATAGACATAGAATTAAGGAATACAATATGAAGTTTCTTGCTTACCTATTAAACTTTGTATATAATACATCGACATAATCGTATGAATGGCATTATGATTATGTATGGGTATGAGGTGAGGATTTCATCCTAGGGAACAATGTTTACATGTGTTCTAAAGAAGTAAGTTCATGATATGTGTTGTGAACCGAAAAGGAAATCGCCAGGCGTTATTGGGAGTGTTCTTCATTGCATATCTTATGAACGACCAATATGTGTGAAATAGTATAACCGCTCACAACTTGTTTGTGTTCTTGGTAGAACTATTCACATGAAGCCTGACTTATGTATTGGTATGACTTTTATAAGTGAAACCGATCTTAAGTAATCACCTGGGGTATGATCGGGTTGTGTATGTCTGAACTTATTACTGGGAAAAGGGGAACCGATCCTAGTAAGAGGTGCAGTGCATCACAAGGGGAACTGATCCTTGTATGAGGTGCAACAAGGTTTATGGAAGAAAGGGGAACTGATCCTATGAACATGTGCAACTGGTTTTTGGGAAGGGGGAACCGATCCTATGGACATGTGCAGTACATACAAGTTAGATACCAAATATATGTGGGGAACCGATCCTAGTACCTAGTCAGTCGTATCTTTGGTAAGCTAGTTGTATATGGTGGATTTTTTACAAAGGGTAAAATTGTAAAACCATACTCTGGATCCGAAAATCGGATGAGTATTGAGGCTCATGTCACTCATCAAAGCATGAAAGCTCATGCCATAAAATCTCTAACTGAGAAGGCTGTCTCTAAGAGTACGTGTAGATGTGTAGTCTTTCAGCTGAGACCACGGCACATCTCATAAATACTGAGCAATTTCAGTAATTACTCCGGATCCGGAAATCGGATGAGTATTGAGACTCATGTTTCTCAATAAAGCATGAAAGCTCATTCCATAACCTCTGAAGCAGAAAGTCTCTCAGAGAAGATGCAGATGTGTAGTCTCCCAGCTGAGACCACGACACATATCATACTGTATAGAATCAAAGGATTCGTTGGCTCCTAGACAGCATGCCTGCTAATATAGAGCGACAAATTAAATCTTCGGGATGCAACCAGGTTTTCCCTGACTATACAAGAGGAATATGACACTCCAGCAAGTTCAAATTGCTCAACCCTCAGATGATTAATTCTCCTAGGCAGGAAGCCCTTCTAGTATAGAGCCATCAATATTCATTATCTTAAATCGTCTGAATATCCAGAAGTATTCTACGAGCCATCGTCTGAATATCCAGTAATATTCTACGAATCATCAATTAATCGCTTGATTATCCAGCAATATTCTACGATTCTCCGTTATATTTCGTCACATCAATTCGTGGTTCTTCCCAGTAGAATTCCACGGGTTAGTGATAAATATTCAACGAAAACAGGCATATGAACATCGAATAATCCTTGGTAAAAATAGTGCAAGTGTACTTAACAAATAATGCACAGACAAGCATTTTGAGTGCGCAAACGAGCATTTCAAAAAATACGAACGAACGATGAATCTATGCAAAATAGGAAGGAAAAGTAATAATAATAAAATATTATCGAAGGCTCCAAGGGACTGGGCTCATCAACCGTCCGATCATGCCGTGACCAGTCCCGCGCCCAATTTTATAATTTATCATATTTTGCTATTTTTCCCTGATTTCATGAAAATTCTCTCGTTCGAGCAAATTTCCTTCGTTTCAAGGAAATCCTCTAATCTCATGATTTTATCAAAAATAATAAAATTAGGGAAGGGTATTGCGGGACCGAGCGTCAACCGGCCGACCATGCCCTAGCCGTGGCAGTCCCACACCTCACGTCCCCATTATTTTATTATTTCCTCTCAAATTATGAAAATTCCTTGATTTCATGAATTTTCCCCAAAACCATGAAAATTACCTAATTTCATGCATTTTCTCTAAAATTATGAAAAATATGGTAGAATTGGGAAAACCGTGGGATCGGGATCTAGCCGGCCGACCATGCCCTAGCTGGTCCCACATGCCTATTATTTTATTATTATTTGGTGTTTTGTTTCTGATTCCATGAAAACTCCCTGATTTCAACAAAATACCTTGATTTCAACAAATCTCTTTGATTTTATGAAAATTCCCTAAAATCATGAAAATTATATAAAATTGGGAAGAGTGTCTTGGGACCCGTGCCCATGGATGGCCGGCCATGCCTTGGCCATTTCTGGTCCCACACTCCCATTCTCTATATTATTATTATTTTATTTCTCATCTCATGGAAGTTCCCTAATTTCATCAAATTCTCCAGTTTCATGGAATTTCCCTCAAATCAGAGAAAACACATAAAATTACATAAAACTGGGAAAATATGTGGGACCATGCTTGTCAGTCGGTCGGCCATTCCCTAGCCGTGGCCGGTCCCACACCTTGCAATTCCCTATTTTATTTTCCCTCATCTCATGTATTTTTTCCAGTTTGAGCAAAACCATGGATTTTGCATATTTTCTCAAAATGTTGCTCAAACGTGCACCAGAAAATATCAAAATTCTCAAGACTGAAGCGCGGACACCATGGTGACATGAGCACATCCCCTTGACCGACCAAGGGTGACCCTGAGGCTTGCAAACATCTGGTCTCGTATGTTTTAATGATTTTAACCTAATTTTCTCAGTTGCTCGTATTAGGTTCAAACTCTTTCCAAACAATTGGGAATTTGCTCAAATGACTATCTGTTGGTCCCGTGGACACCAAGAGCCAGTCTCATGACCTCTTGGTCGGTTCCTCATTTTTCCATCAACCAGGTTTCATTGTTTGTTGCTCACACGAGTATTATTTCAGTAAATGATTAAACCAGCATTTAATCATTATGTCTCCAACTGGTCCTCAAGAGACTTTGGTAATTTTGATCATTCGAGCATCTGGGAGTTATATGGTGAACCTGTCATCCCATGTAGCTGGTCCTATGTTGATTTGCAATAAATCATCATCTCGGTAAAATTAGGGCTTTGAATCCAGAGCTATACATAAACATGATTCTGAGAAGATTCAAACACTAATGATTTTATGTTGATTTTATGATCAACATTCTTATTGATTTTGCTCGACCCCGCAGTCAGTAACTTAAATTAATATTTTATTTGGTCCTGCTACCAACAATTCATTAAATTAGCAATATTCGCTGAGACTAGCAATATTTTCTCAGATCAAATAATATAGATTCAACTATCAATATTCAACAATTCAGTAACACAATTTGCTCATCTTAGGTTGTAATGATACCTCGTCTCAGCAGACACGTTAAATTCATGAGTTTCAGAACATTTGCTAATCATGTTCAACTCAGCACTACATGGACTCATCATTCCATGAAGTCAGCAACTGACTCCACAATCACGAGATTTCAATCGTATCACATGGGGAGATATTAACTAGGGTTTTGGTATGGCGGTCAACGGCATTTGTGTTCACCCACGATGAGAATGTGAGCAAGTCGTGCAATCAGTTGGAAGAGTCAGCAAAGTAGTGGGTAGAAAATTAACAAAGTCTCTGCACGATGAGCAATTTGTTTTAACACGATTTCCCAGTTCCCCACTCTCTGATTCCAGCAACTATCACACTTCATGGGATCATGGTGTTTTTAACTCTGGCATTATAAAATGTCTTTGAATCCTAGTTGAAAGGACAAGATTCGAACACTCGAACATTAGCCTCAATAAGCAATTTCTCATCAAAATTCATACAGACAATCTTTCGTCTACGCGAATTTAGATAAATCACTCTCAATTGAGCAAAATTCAATCATTTAGAGCATTCTTACGCTGAATTCACAATACACCTACAATCTCAGGTCACCATTGATCTCACGCATTTCTCAACTTCCCTCCTACAGATCAACCCATCCTTTCTTGTGACCGAATTGACTCTGGAACGGCCATTGTTCTTGGTTTAGGCCCGAGTCCTACAGATTGATCTCTCGAACTTAAAGCACTCCCTTCTTGTAGTGCATCTGTGTAAGGTTCAACATTTCGCTCGGTTCAAGGAGTCTCCACACGGTAGACTCTTCAATTCCGTAAAAACTAGCAAATTGTTTTTCCCCATCTATAAATTGGCGACCACAGTGGGAGATTAGTCTCTCAGTTGCAATCTCAAGCTTTCACAAGATGGTTGATCTTAGGTCATGCGCAATTGCAGATCCTAACACAAATATTGCTAGCACTAGTAACACTAACGATGACAATGGCTGTGAAGTTACTCCACCCAGGAATCATTCACTCTTCGGCCGGTATCCCGAAGAAATCATAGCAAATCTGCCTACCATGGGCGATCTCATGAAGGTGCATGAAACTTTTGCTAAGAATCAAACTAACATGGCTGCTACATAGAAGGAGCTATGTAATTATCTCAAAACTCTTACGGACAAGATGTCAGAGAAGACTCAAGAAAAGGGAAAATAAAAGGACACATCTCCAGATGCTGATCCTAAAGTAGTTCCAATTCATACAGTGGATGGAAACGAAGTCCGCAAAGCTGTAGACGATCCATCGGCAAAGGAATCATCAAATTTCATTACTCGGGAATATTTGGAACACATCTTGGAGAACCGTGGAAAAGACAAGATATCAAATTTCCATCGTCACCAGCCTCTGTACCCTGCTGATACGCAAAGGATTCCTCTTCCAAAAGGTTATACCTCTCCAACCTTCACTTTGTATGACGGAAAAAGCAATGCTCGGGAACATGTTTCTCTGTTCCTAGAATCCTTGGGTGAACATGAACATAACCATGTTGTTCGCCTCAAACAATTTTTAAAATCCTTTAAAGGCAGGGCATAGACCTGGTACAACAACATCGCACCAGGAACTATCAATAATTGGGGAGAAATGATTAACGCCTTCTACATAAAGTACTTTTTTGTGTCAGAGCAAATTACTCTCCCTGATCTTGGAAGAATGTTTCGGAGGAACAATGAACATCCCAATGACTACGTGAAAAGATTCAGATTCCATGCCCTGGACTGTCATGATCCAAACGTCACAGAGGAGCAACTGGTAGGCTTGTGTATTAATGGCATGATCCCGGTCTACAGAGCTTTATTGGAAAATATTCATTTCTAGACCTTATCAGAGCTCCATGAAGCGGCGAAGATATCGGAAACTACTGCACCTGCTTTACTGGAAAGAGAAAAGTCCACAAGGTCGAGGAATCTCGAAACATCCGAGGCCTAGTCAACAATCAGTACAATCTCCAGCCTTCAGCAAAAGTTGTTGCTGAAAGGAAAGCCGAGACACAGCATCAGAACGCTTCTCCAATATCTTAGGTTCTTCTGGAGGCACAAAGAAAAGATAACCAATCCTGAAATGCACAAACCTCGACCCGACAGAATAAAACCTCTCTCTTCTCATGAAGGAGTGATCGAGTTACTGGAAATCTGGGTTCAAGATGGTACGATCAAATTGTCGTTCATCAGGAGAGATACCACTGAAGAAGAAATGGAGAATCCCAGGTACTGTCACCTTCATAGATTCATCAATCATCCAACAAGCAACTGCAATATTTTTAAAATGCATTTTCAAAGAGAAGGTTGATCCACAATATCTTCAACTGGGGGCTGAAGGAGTACACAATAATCCTCTCCCAATCAGAACAATTAGACTCTTTGAACAACCTATCAAAGAGGCAGTTCAATCCTTGGTCGAACGTGAATTTCTCTATCTGTCGAAGGCACAAAGGAGAGACATGTTCACAGCACTGAACCACATCGTGTCAAGAAGTCTATTCAGGAAATACTTTTTGATCCTCCGGCCACAGACCAAGAGGTGTATGACTGGGGACTGCTTACCTCAGTCAATCTCAGAAGAAATGAATTTGGAAGAACGTTGATCGATGTTGGCACCACTATCAACAACATTCCGTTGAAAACCATCAAATCTACAGGCATCACTCGACAAGAAGCTACTCATGCTCCTATCTCAATCATAGACCTTGAAGGAATGCTCGGAAATACTTATGGAAACATCACTCTCAAAGTGAACATAAGTTCAGCCTGGACAGAAACCAAGTTTCACATAATCAAGAAGATCCAGGATATGACATGTCCTTCAGGCGAGCGTGGATCCACGTTGAAAATATGGATACTTACAAAGCGCCTTTGGTTACACATATCTACTACTGAAGAAAGTTCTGATCCAGAAGATTTGACGGACATTCCATCATCAAAGTACTTTGAGGAATTCTAAACTTTGACGAGGTTGAAGCAAGAACCTGCAAAAGATGCATAGACATTCATCAAGAGGTTTCGTACTCAGGAAAGTATCATTCCATGTCTATGTTATTTATTTCCTCACGTGCTACCCTAGCATGGGGACTTAATTATGCTAGCAACTCTACAAGATATTATAAATAGTAGCTTCACCGCATTAGTATTTTACCAAGTGGTCGAATCTGAAGTTTCTCTGAATCAAGCACTGAAACATTCATTAATGAGATGATGTCTGCAAAAAATACTTTAGGATTTTCTCCTGCAAGTCCATGTGTTTCACAAAATCAGAAAGCTTTGATGTCTTCACAAGTGTCGAATGCCACTACTGCATCGAGAGGGATGCTGAATCAACGAAAGATATTCCAGGGCCGAGATGATCAAACCCCATGCTTAAGGAATATACGCTTCAACTCCCAAGAATCTAAGAATTCGTCAAATTGTACTCCCAATCAAAGGGTACAGCTTCAGCACAAACACCTCGACGATGACATATTGATTCAACACCAGCGCGATCAAAGTGTTACTAAAATACAATCGATAAGTCTTTATTATCCCATGGTAAGACTTCTGAAGCATATGCAACATCATTCATACATGGATGGAAATAACTCCTTCAATATACACTGGGCAACCTGAGGTGATTCCGTGAAACTTCATCAACGGGATTTCTCTGCATCACAATCCCCTGCATGATTGAGGAACTTTCTCTCTTCACCAATCACATCCAGTATGAAAACTGCTGATGCTATCTACCGCAATAATGTCGAATCACTAACAAAGCCAGTTCATGGTAAAGTTATGCTTTCGGAAGCATTCAGGTTGAACTCTCAGTACACTTTCATCTTACAGACGCTCAACTCATCAACTAGTTCGTGAATGTAAAAGGCTCACTGAATGAAGGAGCAAATATTATATCTATAATCATGGTTCTATCCTTTTCGGCCTTTGGAGCAACTTTAACCATGGTATCCACATTAACAATAATCTCTAGAAGAACACCATCCATGATCTCACATCGACGAGGATCTCTAGAGAGTAATCATTCATGGTTTCAGCACCAATAATGGTCTCAGGAGCAACATCCTCAAGGCTTCATCAACTAATCATTCTCTGAAGTGTTATACATGAAGCGGACTTCTCGAAGAACTAATTATTCATATCAAGATGTGTAGACCAGATAAAGTTATGCTTTCGGAAAATTTATGGTAAAGTTATTATTCATATCATGGTAAAGTTATGCTTTCGGAAGCATTCAGGTTGAACTCTCAGTACACTTTCATCTTACGGACGCTCAACTCATCAACTAGTTCGTGAATGTAAAAGACTCACTGAATGAAGGAGCAAAGATTATATCTATAATCATGGTTCTATCCTTTTCGGCCTTTGGAGAAACTTCAACCATGGTATCCACATTAACAATAATCTCTAGAAGAACACCATCCATGATCTCACATCGACGAGGATCTCTAGAGCGTAATCATTCATGGTTTCAGCACCAATAATGGTCTCAGGAGCAACATCCTCAAGGCTTTATCAACTAATCATTATCTGAAGTGTTATACATGAAGCGGACTTCTCGAAGAACTAATTATTCATATCAAGAAGTGTAGACCTGATAAAGTTATGCTTTCGGAAAAGTTATGGTAAAGTTATTATTCATATCATGGTAAAGTTATGCTTTCGGAAGCATTCAGGTTGAACTCTCAGTACACTTTCATCTTACGGACGCTCAACTCATCAACTAGTTCGTGAATGTAAAAGGCTCACTGAATGAAGGAGCAAAGATTATATCTATAATCATGGTTCTATCCTTTTCGGCCTTTGGAGCAACTTCAACCATGGTATCCACATTAACAATAATCTCTAGAAGAACACCATCCATGATCTCACATCGACGAGGATCTCTAGAGCGTAATCATTCATGGTTTCAGCACCAATAATGGTCTCAGGAGCAACATCCTCAAGGCTTCATCAACTAATCATTATCTGAAGTGTTATACATGAAGCGGACTTCTTGAAGAACTAATTATTCATATCAAGATGTGTAGACCTGATAACATGCTCACGTGAAAATCTTCCCAAAGCTGACACGACTGGTGGGAAAAATCCAAAGTCTTCTACAAGATATTCTCATCACCTTTACAAATGAGATACAACACACTCCAGGTCATGGATTTGCAAAAAAACGTACCAATGGGTGAGGAATGGGACAATGCCTTCTCAACAAAAGATGTTCTTCTATGTCTCTTATACAATATACCAAAAGGGCGCATCAATCGGACATACGAGCTGAAAGATATGGCCTTTACCGTCTAGTCTATGAAATCTGAAAACATTTTGTACGGGATTACAAATTACAAATGTGCACACTTCGTTGGATGACCTCAATAATTCCAAATTGAGTGATTCTTATCTCATATCAATAGAAAATATCTCAAGGAGTTATTATCTCAATCTCTCAATTTGATTTACTCAAGCAAATATAATTCGTGATCTCAATCAAAGAGATATAACTTGGATGGTACCAAAGAACAATATCCAAGTGTCAATCGATTTAAATCAACAACCAATAAGGTCGGATAATCTAATCAATTGAACAACGCACAACCTATGTTATTTTAATTATACAACAAAATATAATGCGGATTAGAAATAACACAGACACCGGAATTTTGTTAACGAGGAAACCGCAAATGCAGAAAAACCCCAGGACCTAGTCCAGATTAAACATACACTGTATTAAGATGCTACAGAAACTAGCCTACTCCAAATTAACTTCGGTCTGGACTGTAGTTGAACCCCAACCAGTCTCACACTGATCCAAGGTACAGTTATGATCCTACGCCTCCGATCCCAGCATGATACTGCGCACTTGATTCCCTTAGCTGATCTCACCCACAACCAAGAGTTGCTACGACCCAAAGTCGAAGACTTTAGTAAACAAATCTGTCTCACACAGAAAAGTCTACAAGATAGATAATTTCATCTCCCATGAATAAACCTATGAGTTTTGTTCTGTCTTTTGATAAATCAAGGTGAACAGGAACCAATCGATAAAACCATACTTATATTCCCGAAGAACAACTTAGTTTCATCAATCACCTCACAATAAACTTAATCGACGCAGCGAAGAAGAATATTGAGGAATCACAAACAATAAGATGAAGATGTTTGTGACTACTTTTATCTTGCCTATCGGAGATATAAATCTCAAGCCAATTATTACAATTGTACTCATACGATAGAAATAGAAAGATCAGATAACACAACTACAAGATAAGTAGTATCGGTCTGGCTTCACAATCCCAATGAAGTCTTTAAGTTGTTAACCTGGTTTTAAATAAGAAAACCAAAGGTTAAAGGAGAATCGACTCTAGCTTTAGCCAACTAGTATCACACAAAATGTGTGGGGATTAGGTTTCCCAGTTTCTAGAGTTCTCCCTTATATAGTCTTTCAAATTAGGGTTTGCAATCAATGTTAGCCTATTAACAAAGCATTCAATATTCACCGTTAGATGAAAACCTGATTAGATATAAGCTAATATCTCTCAACCGTTAGATCGAAAACTTAGCTTGACATACACACATGTACTTGACGTTTTGGGTTTGTGTCACCGTACCCAAATGTGTACAATGGTTGGTTCAATATTAGTCAACGAAATGGTTAGCCAAATGATAAATTTCATATCAACCATATTCTTCTTCACCATAACTAGTCCAAATGACTCAAATGAACTAGTTAGAGAGTTGTTCAGTTGCTATGAGATCTCAAGTACTACAAGAGACACAATTGAATTAAAAACGATGTGATTCACTCGAATTATTAATCATGAACTATAAAGCCACGGTTTGCAAAAGCATCCCTTAGTAATTTAAGAATAAGTTCATGAACAACGTTTTCAGACATAACCTCTTGAGTTCGCGGACTCAAGCTAACCGGTTGAAGTTAATAAACTCCAGCAGAATTTCTCACGATGAGAACTTCCGTAAGTTCGCGGACTGGGTTCACAGACTGCACCTGAGCTTCAACTTCAGCAGATATTCTCGGGTCGAGAACATACGCCAATTCGCGGACTGGGTTCGCGGACTGAGTTACTGCTCACGTTCCGGTTCCACTTGATCAACAAAGTTCGCAAACTTCGGTTCAAGTGTTAAGGACTTATACGTATATGTGTTTCCACAATAATGTTTATATCCCACAATGTTTATATAGTCTAAACAGTCATTTCAATCATTGAAACATTCTCAGAGGACGTCATATAGGTTTTTTCACGAACTAGTTTTCATCAGGGCGATTTCCAAAGTGATTGAAACATAACATGACTTTCGTCACTAGGCAGAGATGAACTTGGCTAAAGCGAAAGCTTTACCAACACATATTTCAAGAAATAGACAAGCGAGATATACTCAGCTTGAAATGTCACATGAGCATATTCTTAGTCTATATAGTAAAACGACTTTTGTCTCATGATATGAGATAGAGTAGATAGACTTTTGAGTGATAGATAAGTTCAAGTCTCCACATACCTTTTAGTCGATAAAGATCCACTGGTTCCTTGAGTAGTCCTTCGTCTTGTATGATGATCGCCATGGAGTTATTGAGCTCAACTACACTTTCTATCCTAGTCCGAGACCTTAGCTATAGTAGACTAGAAATCAAGACTATATAGTTTTGATCACTAAGATTGACATACATGATTGAGATAGCAACGCATGCGAGTTTGACCGAGCAGTGCTCTAACAATCTCCCCCTTTGTCAATTTTAGTGGAAAAACTATTAATACATATGGAATACAAAAATTATATAAATAAAATTTGTAGCTCCTATTCCACATGCCTAATCTGCAACAATATTCGAAATTTTTGTCACTTCTAAGTAGTCCAATGATCCCAAAAGTTGTAAGTTTAGTATCATCGTTGTTGAAAATCCGTAGCTATAACACTGAGAAAAGCATTGGTTCTCAATCATTGTTATACAGTGTCATAGTATTATTACACATCGTCAAAGTCCAATTGTATCACAACTTCAACAATAATACTATGTTGATACTTCACTCCCCCTTAGTCAATAATCCATCTCACATGGAAACCACTCCCCCTTACATAATGATCCGAAAACCATATGTATTTGTAGTGTGAACTACAATTAATTTTCCCACTTTTTGTCAATAAAATTGGCAAAGGTACAAGAACGGGATCCTAATGAAATTTACGTAAGAGATATTTCATGACCAAAGGTAAATGTTCTATCATCTTGTTTAGATGCAATCATAAAGCCGAGGCTAAATGCATTCATCAAGGAGTTTATAAAGATACAAGATAACCTCTAAAAATTCCACAACCGCATTCCCCACAAAGATTTGGAAATTAATCGCAAGTTCAAAAGAACTCTCCCCCATATGATGTCATTCCCAAAGGAACAACAAGAGCGACCTTAATTTCAAGAGAAAAGAAGGTTTTCTTTAGACTCAACAAATTGCATACAAGTATGAATTTGGAATCCAAAATATTCAATCATATTAACCAAAGCAAACCATGATTAATTTGACTAAATATGCTCAACACAAGTAAACTTATGGAGACTTAAATCATCGATTATATTATTCACAAGAAAACCCATAAATATTCTAACCGGATTACACAATTAAACTAATCACAAACTAATTAATTCAATTGTTCACACTTGACATGAGAAAAAAAAAACTATGGAGTGCTAACTAAATAATCACACAAGATGATTGATTTAGTTCACTTGGGCTCAACATAAAAGATTATGGAACCCCGACTAAGATTATCATAGGCAATGACAACCTTAACCGTACATGTACTTAACATGAGAGAACTCATGGAATACAAACTAAATAACCACACAAGTTGATTAATTTAGTTCTTAATGCTCAACATATAAAATCTCATGGAACAACCAACCATGCCAATAAAACACCGACTTAGTCGTATCGTGCTCAACATGAGATACACAATGGAACCTTCACGGTAATACATAATAATATGGAACAATTAAGCTCTATACCGTGGATAACAAAACAAGGACCAATTATATTTTTCTATCATAAAGTGACATAATAGACTTTATCCTTGAATCACAAAAGATTTAACCTATCTTACATCAATAGTTGACAATATAGGCTTAACTTCTGTTTTTCCAAAAGTACATTCATTCCTTTATCAATATTTTCATATCAATTCATGAACGACTTTACTTTTGACAAAATATGGGATAATCAAGTTCACGGATGTACACATAAAAAATCCCATCAAAATATTGCAATATATAAAATCAAAAAAGATTAATACTGCAACCATCATCTTCCAAACAAGTTTAGAATTTAAACCAATAAATCTAAAAACAAGAAGATGAAATCATTGGATATAGCTATGTGTAATCACAATCATGGCTATTCCAAAACACTAGTTATTCTTCTAAATAAAATAGAAAACATAGAAGATTTACTAGACAATAAGAACCAAACACAAAAACTTCCATGTCATACCGAACTAGGTTCAAAATGACAGTTCGAGACCTTCTTGAGCCTTAAGATCTTAAAGCTTGTGAATGGCAGCATCTTCTGTACTTGTGATATCCTTATTTGGAATCTCTTTAACATGGTTTTTCATGAGAACAAGATCAAACTTAACCTTTATCAACTCAGTTCTTACCATATCAAGACTTTTAATTGTATCAACAAGTAATTGCTTAGCCTTCTCAAATTCCATTAGGAAGTCAAGAACTACATCCGATGAAATCTCTTTAATCTCTTATATATCCGAGAGTGAATCAGAGGATTAAGGAAGAGAACCTTCAATTTCAAGAAGAGTATCCTTTTCTTTATCGAGTTCGTAATATACCGCCTTATCAATGACATCATTAGTCAAGTCCGAAGAGGACGAAGAAGAAGCCATTGATAACTTAAAACCTAGAGTAAACGAGTAACTCAATAGGATAGGTATATAAAGAAAAATTCGAGAGATTTAGGGTTATGGGATAGGTTTAATAGAAAACTTGAACCATACGTGAACCCATAGGATAGTTTTTCACAAAGCTCTACATGGAAGAAAAAGACACTTTTATTTTTCAAAGGTATTTTTAGAAAATGAACAACAATTAAAAAGAAAAATACTCACCAACCAGTGTTTGAACAATTATCTTTCTAAAAACGATAAGAGATTATCTAGATAATTAGAGACACATAGTTATGGAGTATACCTATCCACTTCTCTCACAACTAGGCTTTTTGTATGTGAGATATTCAACCTTGTGATTAATTCTCTCAAGTATGAGCCTTTAGATCATCAAATGTATATTGTTTATCTCTATCCTTCTGTCTCTGATATGTGCTCTTTCTAGTGAGAAAAGACACTGATTGATTATCTTTATTATCAGAAGGACTAAATCTAGGACCAATAGGTTCAAGAGGATCTGAATAGATAGGGATCCATTTTCTAGATTTAGATTTATCAGAGCCATCCTTATAAGTACTGGAAATGTTCTTATTAATACAGCAAAAAGGATTGCCAGAAAGAACTTTATCCATGTGATGATATCTAGAGTAGAGATCATTCTCATAAGGTTTCTGATTTCTTGTGGGCATACGATTCACTGCTTTAGTCAACTGAATTCTTGTTCCATTGACAGTGAAGAGGAGCAATTCACGAAGCTTAGAAATTTGTTTCCTTCTTGCAAAACAATGAATAGCATAGTGATTTTGTTTCCCACAAAAAGTACAGGTTTCTTAGAGGAGAAGCAATAACTATCACCTGTTTAAACTTCATAGCCATATGGGAAGATTGGAAGTTATGCAAACTTTTCTTGACACAATCTTCTTCCGGAGAACATTTCTTCGTAAATGGTAATTCCTGAGAATTAGTCACAGAATAATTTCTCCTTAGGACAAAGTTTTCCTTTTCCAAGGATTTACATTGTTCATGGGATAGAGTAAGAGATGCACAAAGTTTCTCTTTTTCAGCATGAAGTCTGTTGAGATCTGATGAATGAGTCTCGATCAAACGTTTTTCCCTAATAGAGTTCTCTTTAACAACTTCCTCAAGAGTACTAATCTTTTCCTGTTGTAGAGTAGTTTCTTGTAGAAGTTTCTCAATGTTCTTAGAGAAGGACTTTATGATATGATAGAGATCACGTTCTCGATTAAGAGACATTTCAAATTCATCAATGAGCTGATCATGATTATTAAAATCAATATCTTCAGTTATATGTTTTTTAAATTCTGGTGAGTTCCTTTTCAGCTTCTGCCACAGTGTCACATGCCTCATGAGAGGAAAAAATTTCATTATCACATTGAACATTCTTTCTACCTCGGGATTCAGAAGAATCAACTAAGGAATAATCCTTTGAGGTATTTCCAAGACACTTGATATGGTCAAAAGCTTTAGGAGACATATTGGCATGCGCAACAGAGATTCTGTCCACGGACTTAGATTACCACAAACACATACTTGTAAGGTCTTTAACGTGTTTTCCTACTCTGATACCAATTGAAAATGCGGGGGTCTAACAACCTCACCCAATATTTCGATTAGCAATATGTATGGACAACTCCGAGTTTTTTTCTAAAGAATCAACAAGACTCAATCAATAAAAAATAACTCAAGGAGCTATTATCTCAATCTCTCAATTTGATTTACTCAAGCAAATATAATTCGTGAGCTCAATCAAAGAGAGATAAATTGGATGGTACCAAAGACCAATATCCAAGTGTCAATCGATTTAAATCAACAACCAATAAGGTCGGATATTCTAATTGATTGAACAACGCACAACGTGTATTATTTCAATTATATAACAAAATATAATGCGGAATAGAAATAACACACACACTAGAATTTTGTTAACGAGGAAACCGCTAATGCAGAAAAACCCTGGGACCTGGTCCAGATTAAACATATACTGTATTAAGCCGGTACAGACACTAGCTTACTCCAAATTAACTTCGGTCTAGACTGTAGTTGAACCCAAGCCAATCTCACACTGATACATGGTACATTTATGCTCCTACGCCTCTGATCCCAGCAGAATACTGCGCACTTGATTCCCTTAGCTGATCTCACGCATAACTAAGAGTTTCTACGACCCAAAGTCGAAGTCTTTAGTAAACAAATCTGTCTCACACAGAAAAGTCTACAAGATAGATAAATTCGTCTGCCACGAATAAACCTATGAGTTTTGTTCCGTCTTTTGATAAATCAAGGTGAACATGAACCAATCGATAAAACCATACTTATATTCCCGAAGAACAGCTCAGTTTCATCAATCACCTCACAATAAACTTAATCAACGCAGCGAAGAAGATTATTGAGGAATCCCAAACAATGAGACGAAGATGTTTGTGACTACTTTTATCTTGCCTGTCGGAGATAAAAATCTCAACCAATTATTACAATTGTACTAGTACGATAGAAATAGCAAGATCAGATCACACAACTACAAGATAAGTAGTATCGGTCTGGCTTCATAATCCTAATGAAGTCTTTAAGTCGTTAACCTGGTTTTAGAGAAGAAAACCAAAGGTTAAAGGAGAATCGACGCTAGATTTATCCAACTAGTATCACATAAAATGTGTGGGGATTAGGTTTCCCAGTTTTTATAGTTCTCCCTTATATAGTCTTTCAAATCAGGGTTTGAAATCAATGTTAGCTTAGTAAAAAATCATTCAATATTCACTATTAGATAAAAACCTGATTAGAAACAAGCTAATATCTCTCAACCGTTATATCGAAAACTTAGCTTGCTATACACATATGTACTTGACGTTTTGGGTTTGTGTAACCATACCTAAACGTGTCGATGGTTGGTTCAATATTAGTCAACCATATGGTTAGCCAAACGATAACTTTCATATCAACCATATTCTTCTTCACCATAACTAGTCCAAATGACTCAAATGAACTAGTTAGAGAGTTGTTCAATTGGTATGAGATCTCAAGTACTACAAGAGACACAATTGAATCAAAAACGATGTGATTCACTCGAATCATTAATCATGAACAATAAAGACACAGTTTTCAAAAGCATGCCTTAGTAATTTAAGAATAAGTTCATGAACAACGTTTTCAGACATAATCTCTTGAGTTCGCGGACTGAGTACGCGGACTTAGGCTAACCGGTTGAAGTTAATAAACTCCAACAGAATTTCTAGGGATGAGAACTTTCGTCAGTTCGTGGACAAGGTTCGCAGACTGCACCTGAGCTTCAACTTCAGCAAATATTCTCAGGTTCGAGAACTTCTCCAGTTCGCGGACTGAGTTGATGCTCACGTTCTGGTTCCACTTGATTAACAAAGTTCGCAAACTTCGGTTCAAGTGTTAAGGACTTATACATATATGTGTTTCCACAACAATGTTTATATCCCACAATGTTTATATAGTCTAAACTCTTATTTTAAACATTGAAACATTCTCAGAGGACGTCATATAGTTGTTTTCATGAACTAGTTTTTGTCAGTGCGATTTCCAAATTGACTAAAACATAACATGACTTTTGTCACTAGGCAAAGATGAAATTCGCTAAAGCGAAAGCTTTACTAACACACATTTTGAGAAATAGATAAGCGAGATATACTCAGCTCGAAATGTCACATGTGCATATTCTTAGTCTATATAGTAAAACAACTTTTGTCTCAAGATAGGAGATAGAGTAGATAGACTTTTGAGTGATAGATAAGTTCAAGTCTCCACATAACTTTTAGTCGATGAAGATCTACTGGTTCCTTGAGTAGGCCTTTATCTTGTATGATAATCGCCATGGAGTTCTTGATCTCAACTACACTTTCTATCCTAGTCCGAGACCTTAGCTATAGTAGACTAGAAATCAAGACTATATAGTTTTGATCACTAAGATTGAAAAACATGCTTGAGATAGCAACACATGCGAGTTTGACCGAGCAGTGCTCTAACAACCCCATTACTCCACTACTTAACCTCCTCCACTTTTATACGAGATCAGGGTTGCGCTCAAATGACTTGTATAAATAGGTTTTCAACCTATTTCGACAAATGGATCAAGTGTTGTTAACACAGTATCAATAAAACACCCAGAACTGATAGCCTACATTACTCAAGCCAGTTCCACATTCTGATACAAGTCATAAATAACCAAACCTTTATAATTCAATATTATGATCTCAAACACCTTCTTCGCTTCCCTCCCTAAGATCAACCCCATTTCCTTCACTTTGTGACTGAATTGATTCTGGAATGACCATTTCTTGGTTTAGGCCATAGTCTTATAGATTGATCTCTCGAATCTAAAAGTACTCCCATGCAATGCGTTATTTAGGGTTAGAATTTGTTTCTCATCAACACACCCAAAATTACCAAAAATAACAGAACTAGTTTTTACCCTAAAAATATTGGCGACCACAGTGGGAGATTAATCTCTCGGTTACAATCTCACGAAGATGGTTGGTCTTATGACTAATTCAATAACTCTAAACCCCGGTCGAAGTTCTTCCAATGAAGATGTCCCTTCTCCCAACTTTATTTCTGATGGTGTGACCAATTGAGGAATCCCAACATTGACCGAGTTAGCACGGGTGCAGAATAATCACACGAGGAACACTGATCTGGTTAAGGAAATAATAAACAGATGTTTGAGGGTGAAAATGGTTTCTGCTGATTTCGGTAATTTCATGTGTATAGGTGAAAAACGAATTTAAACCCTAAACAATGTATTGCAAGGGAGTACTTTAGATTCGAGATATCAATCTGTACAAGTCCGGCCTAAACCAAGAAATGGCAGTTCCAGACTTGCCTCGGTCACAAAGTGAAGGAGAATGGGTTGGTTTTAGGGAGTGAAGCAAGGAAAGTGATGAGACCAGAATAGTTAATTTCTGGAAGAGTAGTTTTTTTCTACGCCTTGTATCAGAAAGTGGGAAGCTAACCAATGGAAAGCTAGAAAATGTTTTCTGAGTGTTGTATGCTCCTGACTGAACTTGTTGTTCGGTGGAAATAGGTAAGACCTATTTATACAACTCCAAGTGAAACGTACTCTGGTCTCATTAAGGAATGGAAAAATGGGTGAGTAAATGGGAGGAGGTGGTAACCGTTAACGCATGGAATTGATGTTCAAAAAAAAAGATCATTTCACCATTAACTCCATGTATTTACTAACCGCCTCATCCTTATGACACTTCCTTATGACGGGCGTAGTGTACGCCGCACGCTGTAAACCTCCAAACCAATACCCAAAGAGGATCCCCCAGTTTGTGATATGTGTTGATGTCTCGAATGTTTTGCGGAAAACATGTAGCATATTTTTATTGCCTGGTAGGTCGAGCTTGGGATACTTGCAAGCTTGGTGACCTTCGATGGTCGAGATTTTGCATCTTAAGAGGACATGTAGTCTTTGATTATTGCATATTCAGTATGGATTTAATATCTATGGCCTAGTTTTGGCGCGACCAAAAGTTGGGGTTTTGGATTTGTTTAGGCGCAACCAAACTAGGGCCAAAGTTTGCCATGCGTTAACTGGTAACCTTGGACGGATAAGATCTGCACCTTAGATGAAAAGTGGCCGTTAATTGTTGCAGGCCTTCGGTTTGGCAGTTGTAAAGGGAAGGCTGGCATAGTATGGGTTAGGCGCAACAAGGTGGATGGCATGGCATGCCATTGGCACATTTGGCATAGTCAGCATGCCTTGGCGCGGTTTAGGTATGGCCAAAAATAGGGTTTTGGCGTTGGGCCAAAGGTTACCATGCATTGGTTGGCGACCTTGGACGGCTAAGATTTGCATCTTGGATGGAAAGATGGTCGTTGATTATTGCATTCCTTCGTTTGGTAACTGTAAAGGGAAGGCCGGCATGGCATGCCATTGGCGCGGTTTAGGCTACCTTGGACGACTAAGATTTGCATCTTAGATGAAAAGATGGCCATTGATTGTTGCAGGCCTTCGTTTGGTATCCAGCGGCATGAAAGCATGACCTGACATGGATTTGACATGGTTAGGCATGGCTAAGTTAAAATTTTGGCGTTGGGCCAAAGGTGGCCATGCGTTATCTGGTGACCTTGGACGGCTAAGATTTGCGTCTTAGATGGAAGAGAGGCCGTTGATCGTCGCAGGCCTTCATTTGGTATCCAGCGGCATGGTTTAGGGCCAGCATGGCTTGGAAAGGAAGCGCATGTGGCTTTGTCTAAATTAGGGTTTGGCATGATGAAACCCTAATTAGCGCCCTTCACTAGAATCCATGTAGAATTCTCATACGGACTAGAATTTCCTATCTTCTTACACGGGAATATTTAATTTTTGAGCTCGATCGGGAGGTGAAAACATCCAGAAAGTAAAAATTATGAAGATTTCAAGAGGGGTGATGGAAGCCAGCGGCATGATGGCATGGCCGGCGAGGCTTTGGTGTGGCCAAAACTAGGGTTTTGGGACAAAGGTTACCAAATGTCGTTTGGTGACCTTGGATGGATAGAATTTGTATCAAGGATTTAAGGGTGGCTATTGATTGTCGTACGACTTCGTTTTGGTAGCCTTATAGGGAAGGCCAGCATGGTGGCGCGGCTAGGTTGGCATGGGGCCATGGAAAGGTATGTTTGGCATGGCACGGTGGGGCTAAGGGCATGTCATTGGTACATGGTGCGGTTATCATGGCTTGGGCAAAGGCAAGGTGCATTTGGCTTGTCATGGACTGTTTGGCTTGGCATGGTGGGGCCAAGGGTTTGTCATGCCATTGGCACATGGTGCGACTAGCATGGTTAGCATGCCTTGGCGCGGTAGATTTGGCTGGCATGGTTTGCCATTGGCACAATGATGCGGCTAACATGGTTGGCATGCCTTGGAATGGTAGATGTGGATAGCATGGTTTTCCATTGGTACAGTGGTGCGCCTAGCATGGTTGGCATGCCTTGGCGCGGTAGATATGGCTGGCATGGTTTTCCATTGGCACAGTGGTGCGACTAGCATGGTTGGCATGCCTTGGCACGGTAGATGTGGCTGGCATGGTTTTCCATTGGAACAGTGGTGCGGCTAGCATGGTTGGCATGCCTTGGCGCGGTAGATGTGGCTGGCATGGTTTTCCATTGGCACAGTGGTGCGGCAAGCATGGTTGGCATGCCTTGGTGCAGTAGAAGTCGATGGCATGGTTTTCCATTGGCACAGTGGTGCGGTTAGCATGCCTTGGCGCGGTAGATGTGGCTGGCATGGTTTGACATTGGCACAGTGGTGCGGATAGCATGGTTGGCATGCCTTGGCACGGTAGATGTGGCTGGCATGGTTTTCCACTGGTACAGTGGTGTGGGAATTAGGGGTTTGGCCTATCTAAACCCTAATTAGTTTTAAAAAAAAGGTACCCTGGTAATTTTCTCGCATACATATTAAAGGGCTCAATACATGCACTCATTGGAGACATTATTACTCAAATTCTATGACGTCACTGTCCGACTAGGGTTTTACGATTTTAACCCTAAGCTAAAAACCACCATCAATATTAAGTTTATTGCTTAGCTCGGAACAGGGGCATTGTTGCGAGGTAAGCATAAGATGGTGACAGACAAGGACAAAATCGAAACGAGAAGTCATGGAAATATGGTCAGGGAGATCCGACTAAACCTTTTTGAGAGGTAAGGAGAGTTCATGATCCCGTGTTTGGCGGCCTTACATAGCTTCTATTTTTGGTGTAGACCGTGAAGTGGTGAGATGAGAATAATCGGTTTATTCTGGATACTCGTCATCTTGGATGGGTTAGGGAACATTATGATGCTGTCTTGGTGAGTTGTCGGTATTGGCGCGACAAGTCATGGCGCAGACGGCTTGACATGATGGGTCTATGGAATGGTGCGGCTTGAAACGGAGCCACTGGCGTTGGTTAGATTAGCATGGGGGTTGTAGGTGTTGTGCGTCTTAGAATGGAGACTCCAGCGTAGTATTGGTTTGGGGTGAAGCCGTTAGCGTAAAATCGACACGGGTGTTTGCATGACGTGGTCGCTGGCTTGATGTGGGGACGTAGTCTGTTGATATCGTGAACCTTTTCATTGTGGTCCCAGTTGCCTCTTTTCTTGTGTATCTTGAATTAGGAAAGCTTTTCCTTCCTTCAAAATCCGAGAGTGCTATGCCCATAAAAGGGGGCGTTACTCCTTCTTCTCAGGTTACATTGCCGATTTTACTTCCGAATCCCAGTGCTGGCGGCAGAAAAGTAAAACACGGGCAAGTGTGTCTCAAACACGTACTTCCACATTTTCTCACCAAAACCTAATTATCTTGCACAACCAGGTATTAAACTTTCCCTTAAACTTGCTGGTAGAATAAGGTTTAATTAAGACCGAATGTCACGCCTTAATTCACGGCTAGTAGAAAGCTTTCCTTTTTGAGATTGCACCGTTCCGCTGAACATAAGAGATGATCTTGAATATTTCATTCGTATAGTTCTTCTTGAAATCGTGCCCATCTTCTTTACAGGTATCGTCTCATGTTTTCTCCTGGTTTCCATTTTGTCTTCTTTCTTATGTATGTTGCCGATGTAGATAGGGTAAAATATTGCTCATTTTCTCTAGTTTTGTAGTGCACAATGGGATCTTCCAGAGGCAGCCGCACCTCTAACTCTTCGGAGAAAACTTTGGAATCGGTGAAAACCAGTTTTCTTCTCATGGGGAGGCATTGAATAGAATTGAATCTCTATTTCATGAAGCTGGCGAAATCATTCGGGATATACCTTTGGGGGAAGAATGGGAAGGCAACGAAGTATCCCAGTGCGTTGTGAGGATTTGGTGTAACAAAACTTCTTCACGGCCCACTGTTAGGGCGGGAAAATTTTCTTCTCAGTTGAAACGGCAGAAGGTCGGGCTTGTGAAACTTTTAGGGGAAAATCAACGTATCTCCCCTGTCCAGGACGGTGTCATAACCCTTGGTTCTGATGAATCGGGAAATTCTCCTCGAAAGGTCGCTGAGAAGACATCCGAGGAAGATGATGATGTTGTGGTTTGATGAAAGTGAAACAACTTTTGGAGAAGACGGCGAAACTGTTGTTGGCGGAAGTGGAGAAGTGGTGGCATATGTTGGATTGGTTGCCGAGACTGAGAGGACTTCCGGGTGGGATGCTAAGGCTGAAAAATCGGGGGTCTAATAACCACACCCAATATTTCGATTAGCAATATGTATGGACAACTCCGAGTTACTTTCTAGAGAATCAACTAGACTTAATCAAATAAAAAATATCTCAAGGAGTTATTTTCTCTATCTCTCGATTTTATTTACTTAAGAAAATACAATCTGCGAGTCTTAATCAAAGAGAGATAACTTGGATGGTACCAAAGACCAATTTCCAAGTATCAATCAATTTAAATCAACAACCAATAAGGTCGAATATTCTAATTGATTGAACAATGCACAACCTGTATTATTTCAATTATATAAAAATATAATGTGGAAAAGAAATAACACAGATACCAAAATTTTGTTAACGAGGAAACCTCAAATGCGGAAAAACCCTGGGACATAGTCTAGATAAAACATACACTGTATTAAGCCGCTACAGACACTACACTACTCCAAGTTAACTTCGGTCTGGATTGTAGTTGAACCCCAACCAATCTCACACTGATCCAAGGTACAGTTATGCTCCTATGCCTCTGACCCCAGCAGGACACTGCGCACTTGATTCCCTTAGCTGATCTCACTCACAACCAAGAGTTGCTACAACCCAAAATCGAAGACTTTAATAAACAAATCTGTCTCACATAAAAAAGTCTATAAGATAGATAAATTCGTCTCCCACAAATAAACCTATGAGTTTCATTCCGTATTTTGATAAATCAAGGTAAACAGGAACCAATTGACAAAACTAGACTTATATTCCCGAAGAACAACTCAGTTTTATCAATCACCTCATAATAGACTTAATCGACGCAGCGAAAAAAGATATTGTGGAATCACAAACGATGAGACGAAGATGTTTGTGATTAATTTTATATCTTGCCTATCGGAGATATAAATCTCAAACTAATTATTAAAATTGTACTCGTATGATAGAAACAACAATATCAGATCACATAACTACAATAAAAGTAGTATCGGTCTGGCTTCACAATCCCAATGAAGTTTTTAAGTCGTTAACCTGGTTTTAGAAGAATAAAACCAAATGTTAAAGGAGAATCAACTCTAGCTATGCAACTAGTATCACACCTAAGGTGTGGGGATTAGGTTTCCCAGTTGTTAGAGTTCTCCCTTATATAGTCTTTCAAATCAGGGTTTGCAATCAATGTTATCTTAGTAACAAAGCATTCAATATTCACCTTTAGATGGAAACCTGATTAGATACAAGTTAATATTTATCGACCGTTAGATCGAAAACATAGCTTGTTATACACATATGTACTAGACGATTTTGGGTTTGTGTAATCGTAACCAAACTTGTACATTAGTTGGTTCAACACTAGTTAACCAAATGGTTAGACAAATGATAACTTTCATATCAACCATATTCTTCTTTACCATAACTAGTCCAAATGACTCAAATGAACTAGTTAGAGAGTTGTTCAATTTCTATGAGATCCCATGTACTACTAAAGACACAATTGAAGCAAAAATAATGTGATTCACTCGAATCGATTCATGAACTATAAATCCACGATTTGCAATAGCATTCCTTAGTTTATTAAGATAAGTTCACAAACATCATTTTTAGACATAACCTACTCAAGTTTGCGGACTGGGTTCGCGGACTCAAGTCAACCGGTTGGAGTGTACAAACTCCAGCAGAAATTCTCGGGTCGAGAACTTCCGTTAGTTCGTGGACTGAGTTCGCAGACTGAAACTGAGCTATGATTCCAGCAAAAATTCCTGGGATCGAGAACTACGCCAGTTCGCGGACTGAGTTGACGGCTCACGTTCCGGTTTCACTTGATCAACAAAGTTTGCAAACTTTGGTTCAAGCAATAAGGACTTATACAAATATGTGTTACCACATCAATGTTTATATCCTCCAATGGTTATATTGTCTAAACTTTCATTTTGATCATTGAAACATTCTCAAAGGACGTTATATAGTTGTTATTCACAAACTATTTTTCGTCAGAGCAATTTCCAAAATGATTGAAACATAACATGACTTTCATCACTAGGTAAAGATGAACTTGGCTAAAGCGAAAGCTTAACCAATACACATTTCGAGAAATCGATAAGCGAGATATACTTAGCTCGAAATGACATATGTGTATATTCTTAGTCTATATAGTAATACGACTTTTGTCTCAAGATATGAGATAGAATAGATAGACTTTTGAGTGATAAATAAGTTCAAGTCTCCACATACCTTTTAGTCGATGAAGATCCATTGTTTCCTTGAGTAGTCATTCGTCTTATATGATGATCGCCATGGAGTTCTTGAGCTCAACTACATTGTCTATCCTAGTCCGAGACCTTAGATATAGTAGACTAGAAATCAAGACTTTATAGTTTTGATCACTAACATTGACAAACATGCTTGAGATAGCAATGCATGTGAGTTCGACCGAGTAATGCTCTAATAATATCCCCCTTTGTCAATTTTAGTGAAAAATTATTAATACATATGGAATACAAAAAATATATAAATAAACTTTGTAGCTCCTATTCCACATGTCTAATCTTCAACAATATATACTCGAAATCTTCATCACTTCCAAGTAGTCCAATTATCCCAAAGGTTGTAAGTTTAGTATCATCGTTGTTGAAAATCCGTAGCTATAGCAATGAGAAAACAAAGGTTCCCAATCATTGTTATACAGTGTCATAGTATCATTACACAACATCAAAGTCCAATTGCATCACAACTTTAACAAAAATATTATGGTGATACTTCACTCCCCCTTAGTCAATACTCCATCTCACATGGAAACTACTCCCCCTTACATAATGATTCGAAAACCATATGTATTTGTATTATGAACTACATATTAATTTTCCCCCTTTTGGTTAATAAAATTTCCAAAGGTACAAGAACGGGATCCTAATGAAGTTTCCGTAAGAGACATTTCATGACCAAAGGTAAATGTATATCATATTGTTTAGATGCAATAATAAAGCCGAAGCTAAATGCATTCATCAAGGAGTTTATAAAGATACAAGATAACCCCTCTAATATTCCATAGCCGCACTCCCCACAAAGATTTGGCAATTAAGCACAAGTTCAATAGAACTCTCCCCCATAAAATGTCACTCCTAAGGGAACAACAAGAGCGACCTTAATTTCAAGAGAAAAGAAGGATTTCTTTAGACTCAACAAATTACATACAAGTATGAATTTGGAATTCAACAAGAAATATTCAATCATATTAACCAAAGCGAACCAAGATTAATTTAACTAAATATGCTCAACACAAGTAAACTTATGGAGACTTAAAAACTAGATTAGATTATTCACAAGCGAACTCATAATTAATCTAACCGGAATACACAATTAAACTAACCACAAAAGTAATCAATTCAATTCTTTATACTCACATAAGAAAATATATGGAGCGATGACTAAGTTAATCATAAAAATAACCAACACATTCAATCTTGCTCAACAAGAGAAAAACTTATGGAGTCATAACTGTAGGACCAGAATATCGCTACAATAATACGTCTGCAAAATTAACGACACTTCTGCGAGTGTAATCGCGAGTTCTTCAACAACGGTTGATGGGTGTCGCAGAATAGGTTTAAAGAATGACGTAATAGCTGACGATTGAAGAAACACGGGAAAAGCATATTTTTATTGCGATGGTTATAAAGCTTGCGATAATAAACATTTTAACCATCGCGATAAGATCGCAGAGTAAATACGAAATAAAAGGAAAACTTAGCTGTCTTCCACTATGTAAATTCCTATATAAAGGGTTCCAATAGATTTAGAGAGGGATGATGTATTTTTTGAGAGTTGAGAAAGTCTTGAGGAGAGAGAAACTTGGAGAAAATAGTTATAATTTGGATTTCTGTAAACATTTCTGAGATTTGAATGATAAGTGTCGTTTTTAATCTTCAATTATGAGTTGAATATTGTAAAATCATAACAAGGGTGTAGTGTGGGATTTCCTGCAACTACATTTTGGCGCCCGAAACAGGGATTTAAGTAGCGAAAATCACAGAAAAGGCGAAGAGAAAAATGAGAGTCATTCAAGATAAAGAATATAATTAAGCAAATCGGTAAAATAGTTGAAGGAAAAATGATTAAAACGAAGGAGAATTGTAGGAAATTGGAGTGTGATGTGATAACAAGAACAATGATTGATAAGTTCCATGAAAACATTACGGGGAAGATATTTAAACGGGATTTTAAAGGAAAGAAAATTATGACGGTAGAAAAAGTATCATCATTAAAGGATTGGGAAGAACAGGAGATCACATTTACAGCAGTAGAAATACCAGAAGAAAATTTAAATCACACATCTCCTTTGGTAATCACAATATCCACTATACCAATGAGAAGAGGAAAATTAATAAAATCTGCGGAAGAGTGGGTTGTAAATAGAATGTTGGTGGGCGCAGGAAGCTCTGTGGATATAATATTTTATCATGCTTTTAGGAGAATGGGATACAGGGATGAAGAAATGACTTGTTCAACATATCATATTCATGGCTTTGGAAAATCTTTAACAAAACCTAAAGGCGAAATAGAGGTACGAAGTCCACTGGGAGAAATTGAAACACAAGTAACATTATGTGTGGTAGACGTGGAATCACCATACAATATGATATTGGGAAGACCGTGGATACATGCAATCAAGGCTGTAGCATCAACATTGCATCAATGCATCAAATTTCCTATGCCCAACAGAATTGGAGAAATTAGAGGAGATACAGATCTTGCGAAGATGTGCTATCAAATTGAAGTAAGAAATTACGAAAAACGTCCAAAGCTGCGAAAAGCTCGCAAAAAAGCGGTGAGGGAAGCAAAGAAGGAAGAAGAATTTAAAGTTTATATGATAAGAGAAAAAGAAGGAAAAGGAGTACCCAGCGAAATCTCGCGAGAAGGAGATGAACCTGTGAGAACAATAAAGACACCAACACCAATGGGAGAACCTGAGGCCAGTTATATCGCAGTAGAACCAACCAAGGAAGTAAATGTTGGAAGTGAAGAATAACCTAAGTTACTGAAAATTGGAACTATAATGGATGGATATGAAGAAGAGAGAACTATAAATTTTATGCGAGAGTATAAGGACATCTTTGCGTGGAACATGGATGAAATTCCAGGCATAGATCCATCAGTAGCATGTCATAAACTAGAAATTAGTAAAAATGCAAGACCTTTTAAACAAAGAATAAGAAAGATCGCAACAACATATCATTCCCAAATAGAAGAAGAATTACATAAAATGCTTGATGCAGGAATTATAAGACAAGCAAAATATCCTAAATGGATTGCAAATATGGTGGTGGTCCCAAAGAAGAACAAGGGAATCATAATTTGCATAGACTTTACTGATTTAAATAAAGCTTGTCCTAAAGATAGTTTTCCATTAACAGATATTCCGCAAATGGTCGAGTCAGCAGCGGGAAATGCAATAATATTGTCGTTAGATGGATATAAAGGGTATAATCAAATCCCTGTCGCTGAAGAAGATCAAGAACACAATGCATTTTTTGCTCCAAGAGGGTTATACTGTTATACAAAGATGCCCTTTGGCTTGCGAAATACGGGTGCAACATATCAAAAAAATGGTGGAAAAGGTGTTTGCGAGGTGGATACACAAAACATTAGAGGTGTATGTGGATGATATGTTGATTAAAAGCAAAGAATCTAAAGATCATGTGCAAGATTTGAAAGATATTTTTGACCAAATGCGACATTTTAACATCAAAGTGAATCCTGATAAGTGTACTTTTAAAGTAAATTCAGGAACATTTTTGGGTTATATTGTGTCAAAAGAAGGAATACAAGTTGATCCAGAAAAAGTGCAAGCAATTCGCGACATGCCAACACCAGCAACAATAAAAGATGTGCAAAAATTAAATGGACTCTTAGCCTCGCTAGGGAGATTCATCTCATGCTCATCAGACAAGTGCAAACATTTTTTCGATATACTCAAGAAGGGAACAAATTTCAAGTGGGCAGATGAATGTGAAAAAGCTTTTCAAGGAATTAAAGAACATTTAATGAACATAACTATCTTACAGAAAGCTGAACCAGGGGAAGAATTATTGATTTATCTTTCCACAACCACATACGCGCTAAGTGCGGTATTACTGCGAATAGATGCAGGGGTATAAAAGCCAATTTATTATATCAGCAAAACATTCAATTCTGCAGAGAGAAATTATTCAAAGATCGACAAGTTAATTCTAGCACTAGTACATGCAACTTTTAAGCTTCGTATTTATTTCCGGGCACATAAAACCAAAGTATTAACAAGAGTACCAATTGAGTCAGTAATAAAGAATTCAAAAAGGTCAGGCAGAGTTGAAAGATGGAATGCACAAGTAGGGCACTTTGATATTAAATATGACATTTTATCTTTGCCAAAGTCACAAGTTATAGAAGATTTCTTAGCTGAATTCCCTTTAGAAGATGACGAAGCTGTGGAAGAAATGATGGATATAGAAGAAGAACATGGAGACCCAAGAGATCTGTTGACAGAACCCAACAAATGGGAAATATTAGTGGATGGATCATCAAATGGTGAGGGAAATGGAGTTGCAGTTGTTTTTATCTCACCAGAAGGAGAAAAAATCATTTTTTCATTTAGATTAGAATTTGTATCTACTAACAATGAGACAGGATATGAAGTTGTGATCCATGCTTTAAAATTCGCAATTGAAATGAAATTAGAAAATGCAAGAATTACTAGATATTCGCAATTGGTTATTCGCCAGATAAAAGGAGAATACACAACAAATGAACCATCTTTGAAGAAATACAAAAAATTGGTTGAAGAACTGTCTTCGAGAATACCAAGAATAAAATGGAGACATATATCAAGGAAAGATAATAGACTCGCAGATGCTTTTGCTTTCATATCAAGTATGATGACAAATCCATCCGCGAGATGCATAAAAATTCAAACACTTTTGCTACCTTCAATAAACAAGGAAGAAGAAGAAACAAATGTGATGATGGTAGAAGATAACGAGAAAAATCTACAAATCAATATTACAGATTGGAGAGATGATCTTCACGCGTACTTGGCAAGAGGAGAAATTCCAAGAAATAGATTAGAAGCACATAAATTGAAAAGTAGAGCAACAAATTATGAATTAAGAGATGGAGTATTATATCGCAGATCTTTTAGTGGACCATCGCTAAGATGATTGACAAGGGAAGAAGGACAAAAGATATTAAAGATGTTGCATAGTGGCGATGCTGGTATTCACAGTGGGGGAAGGTATTTGGCATATAGAACAAAAATGCAAGGCTATTATTGGCCATATATGCATGAAGATGCAAAGCAACTCTCAAGGCGTTGTGAAGATTGTCAGCGATATGGAAAAAGAATACATGCACCAGGAGCACCATTATCATCTTCTACAAGTGTGTGGCCCTTTGGGAAATGGGGACTAGATATTGTGGGACCATTCATACCTGGTTCTGGACAAAGAAGATATTTAATTGTCGCGACATATTATTTCACAAAATGGGGAGAGGTAAAGGCAGTACAACATATCCGCGATAAAGACATTTTTACATTCATCTTTGAAAATATAATTTGAAGATTTGGGATACCAGCACAATTGGTATATGATAATGGAAAGCAGTTTGAAGGGCAGAATATAGAGTTACTACTCAATGCATTTAAGATACGATATGGAAAATCTACTCCTTTATATCCACAAGCAAATGGTCAGGCTGAGGCAACTAATAAGGCAATCGCAGACATCTTAAAGAAAAAATTAGAAGGATACCACAAAACATGGTGCGAGCAGGTGCATAGCGCAATATGGGCTTACAATACAACTAGAAGAGAAGCTACTGGAATGTCACCTTTTTGTTTGACATATGGAGTTGAAGTTGTGTTGCCAACAGAAGTTATTATTCCTACGAAGAAAAGAGAAGCTTGGCAAAGAAATCTAAGTGCTGGTATGATTCTAAATAAACTAGATGAATTGGAAGAAAAGAGAGAGAAGGCCTTGCAACATATGGAAAATTACCAGCGAAGATAATCTCGCGAGTACAACAAACGTGTTAAAAAACGGGAATTCCAACCAGGTGATTTAGTGCTGCGAGAAACACCAAGTTATCAACGAGAAAATGGTGTAAAATTGGCGAGAAGATGGGATGGACCTTACATTATTAAAGAGATAGTTGGAACTGGGGCATACAAACTAATAGATCCTAAAGGAAGAGATGTTGGTCAGCGATTGAATAGACCATGTAATAGGTTATTTCTGAAAAGATATTATCAATGATAAATTCTGTAAGGTAAGAGATGCAGGTATGCTATGCAATGAAATAGGTAATTAATTTTTCTTTCTCTATTATAACTGCGATAATATCGCAAGAAAAGCGAATAAAAATTTCGCAGAGATTTAAAGAATAGGACGAACCTTTATGGTGTACACTCTAGTCCGCGGGTATAATCTCGCAAGAGGAAAATGTAAGACCCAAAGTACGTCATATCTTTACTTGACTCAGGGATAAGGTTATACCGCTGCTGGAACCTGAGTCATGCAGATGTTGGGGTTAAAGAAAACCTATCCAGGAGAGATACCTTGGATTTCCAGCTTTATAAGGTTATACCCTGGTTGGACGACCGAGGGTCTCTTCTAAGGAGTGCAGAGTATTACCAAGGCGCCGAGGTACACGGTTGAGCCAAGGGTGCCCGGGACGGATGAACCTACCCTGCCATTCTTGGTAAGTCTTGGATATGATGCATTCGGCCCAAAGAAAACCCCACTTAGGGTGCAATCTTGTAACTATAAGCCATATAGGAATAAAAGACAAGAGGCTGCGAAAACAACTGGTTGTTGGTAAATCTGGATGGGAGGAGCTAATCTTGTATGGCCTATGTTCCCTCCTTGAAGGGGCAGCCAGGGGGAAGATAAGGGTGGCACCCTCCATTAGGGGGCTGATAAGTGTCTTAAGACGGAAATGTCATGGGGCTTTATGCTCGCAGGAGCATTTAGGCATGTCATATTATCGCGTGACAAAAATTATACAAAGGCAACAAGCCCAAAGAGAAAATGATAAGATGAGATCAATGGGTTTTTACATAAAACTGTAAAGACGTCCTGCGATTTCATCGCTAGACGGCAATGTCACAACAAGAGAATTTAGATTTGTCATATTGTCGCAGAGAAATTAAGTAAGAACAGATAAGGCAAGATCATTGGGTTTTTGCATGCAAATGTAAAGACGTCCTGCGATTTTGTCGCAGACACAAAGTTGGCAAAATAAGACCTTTAACTAGGAAGGCAAGATAAGACCAACAGAATAATTTCAAACATTAACTATTTTCTTTAAGAATGCAGGAAATATTTATTCATCGTAGCAACAAGATTCCTTCAGATTTTTTCAAAAATGTTATTTAGAATCGCAAAACGGGATTATTGGAAGAAAATATCATAGCCATATTGCAGTCTCCATCACATCAAAAAAACATTCATAATCTTGCAGGTAATAAAGCAACACAGCTCACAAAAAGAAGGTAAGATAAGTAACTAGTCGTTTCAAGAAAGATAATGAGGGGCAAATAGGGGAGTTAATAAACAAAATACCATTATCTTCCTTGAAAATATTCAAAGTAAAATAAATAAAAGTTGAGTTCCAAAGTTACATTGTTTGCAAGAAAAAGGAAAGAAAACAAAAGTAAAGCTTAAGGTTCAGCATTGGTCTCGCCAGATTCATTATCTTTGCTAGTATTATCAGCGTCGCCAACATTCTTATCATTGCGATTTTCTCCTTCTTTTGGTTCTTCATCAACAGTTGCTTCACCGCCTGTAGTTACTTCTTTAGGAGGGTTTTCTGGGTTCTCCTGAGAAGCATTTTCTTCATTATCTTCTTGAGTAGTATTTTCTTCACTACTTACATATTCTAAATCCTTGTCATGGAAAGAGGAACTTCATCATCTTCAACTGGTAGAGGAGGAACAGATACAGGAGGAAGAGAGTGGGAAATCATAATATCGTTCACAAGGAATTCAGCACTAAGATGATCCTTGCGAAGGAAACCTCTATCACGGTTTCTAATCTTAATATTCTTGAAATATTCAAGATAATCATATCTTCTCTCTGCTACGTCGCGATATTTAACAAGATCAGAAGTGAGAAACCTATTTTCTTTGCGAACTTTATCCAGTTTATCAGTCAGTTCAGAAACGGTAGAATGAAGGCTTCTTTCAGATTCTGCGAGAAACTAAAATGACAAGAAAATATTCAGATGAAAATCTCACAAGAAGAATAGTGGAAAAATTAAATAGAAAAATTAATAGTCAAGATAGTCGAAATGACTACCTTCCTTTTGCGAAATTAAATTTTGAATTAGCGATAAACAACAGTTCTCCCATTGATTCATGGCATCGTCAAATTTATCCCCAACTATACCCTTCAGGAGAGATTTTATCTTTTATTCTTTGAAAAGGAGATATGAGTTTTTCTTCGCGAGTAAAGAATAAGATTCTTTTAGTTGGGAATATTGGTCTTGAAGCTTGCTGGCCTTTAAACTAAGAGTTAATCTACCTTTGATAAGTTTATCCTTCTCAACGGCAGATGATTCAGTTATTTCCTTGAGCTCATTCTTAAGGGAACGGGTAGTACCAGAATATCGCTACAACACTATTCCAGCGATATTAACAACAATTCTGCGAGCGTCACTGACAATTCTTCAACGATATTTCACGAGCGTTACAGAACAACTTAAAGAAACTGACGATGGAAGAAGTAAAAGAAGAGTATGATTGATCCTGCGATGGTCATCATGCTTGCGATAGAGAAGTATTGTAACGATCGCGATTATATCGCAGAATAAATCTGAAATAAGAGGAAAACTTAGTTGTCATCCATTATGTAAATCCCTATATAAAGGGCACGATAGATTCAGAAAAAGATGATGTATTTTTTAGAGTTGAAAGAGTCTTGTGGAGAGAGAAACTCAAAGAAAATACTTGTAATCTTTGATTTCATTCAATTCTGTAAACATTTCTGAGACTTGAATAATAAAGTGTCGTTTAAATCTTTGAAGTTTAACTGATCTTTAGTAGATTTTTATAGAATCTTGACAAGGGTGTAGTGTGGGAAATCCTGCAACTACATTTTGGCGCCCAGAAACAGGGAGAATCAATCTAAGAAATCTCAAATTGCAACTTGAAGATTTGAAGAAATTGTTAGAATTGGAGAAACGGCTAGAAGGAGAAAAAATACATCAGAACCACCAACGACAGTGAGAAGAAGTAAAAGACTTGCAGGTGAGGGAACAGGTGAATTGGAAGAATCTTTAAGGATCAGATTAGGAAGAAATAGAATGAGAAATGAAGCAAAAAATTCAATTCAACATCCAAATCAACAAACACAAACACAAGATAGAAATGTGGATTATGATAGAGTGAGTGTGCATACTTGGAGGTCGGATTCGATAGAAGAAGCAGAAAATCGACAATTAAGAAATGAAGAAGAAGAGGAAAGGAATCAAGAAGTGGATGGAAGATTAATTCATGAAGTACATGAAGCAGTAGATGATTTGAGACAAAGGATACAGGAAGAAAGAAGATTAGAGGAAGAAGAGCGTGCGAATTTAACAAGGCAAAATCATGAGCTAAGGATGGAGAATTTGAGGTTACAAAGAAGGAGATCAAGGAGTACTGTTAGATCAAATTCAAGATCATTCAGAGAAGAACCAAGGAAAATTTCCCCTATAATAAATGTTGGAGAGAATACTCGAAGAGAAATGCAAAATAGAGAAGAAGAGGAAATCGGAGATCGCTATAACTCGCGTGACAATAGAAATCAAGAGGGAAGAAACAACCAAATTGAAGAAGAAAATCCATAAGAAGGAAGGAGGATATTACACGGGCAAGAGAATCAAAGAAATCAAAGAATGATTGAAGAAGAAATTGAGAGATAATATGCTGAACAAACACATTTAGCCCGCGAGAGAGAAAGATTAAGGGCAGAAATATAAGAACATGAATTTCGAGAAGCAGTGCGACAAAATAATCATGAAAATCGAGAGAGGAGACGTACACAAAATCGCTATAATGGTAATATTCAGGAGGAGTATGATATAATACAGCGGTAAATAGAGAGACAACGAAGAGAAACAAGGATAAATGAAGAAATTCGCAGAGAAGAAGATAGGCAATTACGATATCAAGAGGAAGATGAAAGATAAAATCGCATAGAAAGACGAGGTGATGATGAAGAAGAAGACACGCAAAATCTCTCAAGGAAAGAACGCAGAAGAAGAGAAACAGCATTAAAAAGGCCAATGGAGCAAAGTTCAGCTGAGAATGAGAAAATATTGAGAGAATTAGCAGAAATGCGAGGAATGATAAACACTAGAAGATAAGGAGGTAGAAGACAACTTGATGAAGCTATTAAAGAAGCTGCGAGAACTCCATTTACCCAAGAAGTATATTTAAGAGGGATACCTCCAAAATGCAATTTACCAGCATTAACCAGCATTTTTGATGGAACTACTTGTGATGTTCAACATGTCAAAGCTTATGTTAGATGTATGCTAAAGTGGGAGAATCATGATGATGTGCTGTGCAAATACTTTGCATCTAGCCTAACTGGTGAGGCGTTGAAATGGTTCGAGGGATTACCAAAAAATACCATAACTTCTTTTGATCATTTACAAGCTACCTTTTTAGGAGCGTACATTAGCAACAATTCATCGCGGCCCGGTATTGAAGACGTGTTTGGGTTAAAACAGAGAATTGGAGAGAGTGTGAAATATTTAACCATAAGATGGAAGTCAATGTGCAGTGAGATGGCAGGGAGAGTTGATGAGAGATATCTTATCTTGTCTTTTATTAATGCAATGTTCGCGACCAATCTACTGTAGATACAAATTTTCAGAGTCAAGAATACAATCACTATGACTGAGCTGCGAGAATTACAGGAAGAATATATTGCTTTGGAGGAGAAACAAAACAAGATGGAATCGTATCCAATCGCGAACACCAGTTCACTAGTAGCAAGTGGAAGTTTGCTCCCTAAAATGATAAATAATGTGGCGAGCACCTCTCAAGCACAACAAGAGAAAGTGGTGATTGATAACCAAAAAAAATTGGTAGCGATGGGAAGTCGAGATCAAGAAGAATATGAGAGGGATAAGAATTATTACAGTCGCGGTGGAAATAATAAGATTCAAAGACTCGATCAACCGCAAGAAACTTATGGTGGACAAAGGCAGAATAATTTTAGAGAGCAACGTAATCAGAAGATAATATGGGAAGAAATCAAGATGCCACCCCTCAATACCATCATAGAAAAAATTTGGGAAGCCATCATTTTAATGGAAAATATACCATCTCCATGGAACATGGGGAAAGAACCCCATCCAAACAGCCGAAATCAAGAATTCTGTCCTTACCATCATTTTCATGGCCATTCAATAAATGATTGTAGGAATGTGAAGAGGATAATTTTGAGAATGATTGATCAAGGGAAATTAAATCACTTTCTAGTAGGACATCCACAATATCAACGATTACCACCACCACCGGAAGCTCGCAGAGTGAATGCTGCAAAATGAGCAGAAACATTTGTGATAGAAGTAGGGGATAAAGCAAAGAACTTGTTCTATAATTCCATTATACACTCATATCGAACTGTGGAGGATTTCCATGATAATGTCCTAAGCAGGGTCTTCACAAGAGATAAGAATGGAAAAGAAATAATGAATATAGTGAGAGCCTCGCCATTGGAAGAATGGCAGAAACAAACTCTATCTTTCACTGCGCAAGATGTACCTGAGATTGGCGAGCAGCATGATAACCCATTGGTCATGAGATTGGATATTAATCCGAAACAAATGTAAGAAGAGGATGAAGAAAATGATAATAAAGATGAAGATTCTTGGGCCATTAACAGAGTCCTAATAGATATAGGGAGTTCAGTGGATATCTTATTTTATCATACATATAAAACAATGGGTGGAAAAGATGAGGATTTGGTACCATCAACGTATAAAATCTATGAATTTAATGGTACAACTAACAAACCAAAGGGAGAGGTTGAAATGCAGATACCGTTAAAAGGGATATCTTCGAAAATCTTATTCTGTGTTGTGGACATCGAATCACCTTACGATGCTTTGATAGGACGACCTTGGTTACACGGGATATTGGGCGTAGCATCTACTTATCACCAGTGTATCAAGTTTCCTCATCCAAAAGGTGTTGGAGTTATTAAAGGAGATTGGGGAGAAAGAAAGAAATGTTATGAAATCGATATGAAGTTTTGCGAGGAAAGAGCTGAAAAGAATAGCAATTGGAAGTGCAAAATCAAGCAACGACAGAAATATGAAAGGTTAATGGTTGATACAATATAATGAAAAGAGGATGTGAAAGCTGATGGCGAGCGTCTCGCAAAAAAAGAGACAACAACAAAACGTAGCAGAAAAGCAGAATCAGAAAATAGTAAGTAGAGAGGTAAAATGATGAACTTTCGAGAACTATATGAATAATTTGTTTGAAGAATATGCAATTAAACAGAATATTCTGCTTGAAAGAATCACAAAACTTTACAAAAATGATCAAAGTTATGAAATTCTATCAGAGTTACAATACTCGCGAGAAGCACGAATAAATTTCGCAGAGATTAAACAATGGGACGAACCTTTATGGCGCACCCTAGTTCGCGAATAAAATTTCGTAAGAGGCAAATGTAAGACCTAATAGTGCGTTATAAAGGGGGTATCTCTTGACATGACTCGGAGATAATGTTATACCGCTGCTGGAACCTGAGTCATGCAGATGTTGGGGTTAAAGAAAACATATCCGGGAGAGAGATCTTGGATTTCCAACTATATATGGTTATACCCTGGTTGGATGATTGAGAATCTCTTCCAAGAAGTGCAAAGTATGAACAAGGCGCCGAGGTACACGGTTGAGCCAAGGGTGCCCGGAGCGTATGAAACTCTCTTGCCATTCTTGGTAAGTCTTGGCTACGATGCACTTGGCCTGAAGAAAACCCCACTTAGGGTGCAGTATTGTAACTATAAGCCATATAGGCATAAAGGATAAGATGCTGCGAAAACAGTTGGTTGTTGGTAAATCTGGATGGGAGGAGCTAGTCTTGTATGGCCGATGTTCCCTCCTTGAAGGGGAAACCAAGGGTAAGATAAGGGCGGCACCCTCCATTAGGGAGATGATAAGTGTCTTAAGAAGGCAATGTCATGGGGCTTTATGTTCGCAAGAACATGTAGGCCTGTCATATTATCGCGTGATGTAAATTATATAGAGGCAACAAGCCAAAATTTAAGATGAGATCAATGGGTCTTTACATGAAAGTGTAAAGACGTCCTGAGATTTCATCACAAGACGATAATGTCCCGAGGCTTTGATCTTGCGAGAGAACTTAGACTTGTCATATTATCGCAATATAATCAAAGAAGAAAGTTAAGGCAAGATCAATGGGTCAATACATGTAAATGTAAAGACGTCCTGCGCTTTTTTCGCAGAAAGAAAGAGCGTGGCAAAATAAGACCTTTAATTAGGAAGGCACAATAAGACCACAAGAATACTGCGATAATACTCGCAGATGTTACGAGAATTGCGATTTCACGCAATTATTATTGACGGTAAGATCGCCAATATTAAGGCAAATTTTTATTTTTATTTAATCTTTAATCAATTTTTATATTGCAGATGAATAATAGAGGAAAGTATGGGAATGCATGAGAACGATGAAATTCTTATTCATCTATCATATAAAAATTGCATAGATACAAGCACGCAGATAATTAAAAGAATAATTATTATATTGATTGATTAACTTGCAGAAAAAGAGCTATTTTCTAATTCTTACAGGTAGAAGCAAAGAGGCAAAAGAAATTTACAAATTTATATAAACTAACGGCAATGTTACAGAAAAAAGAGAAGGAAAAAGAAGAACTAGTTAGGTCCATCGCCATCTTCTTTATCAGACTCCTCTTCATCGTCAGATTTTTCCCTATCATCATTGTCATCATTATCTTCTTCTTCGCCAGACTTTTCACCTTCATCATCATTATTATCATTTTCTTTCTCATCAGAATCCTCGGCCTCACTATCAGAGATGTTGAGATTTGGAATCACTTCGGGTACTTCTTTTGCAAGATCAGGATATATAGAAGAAGAAATTCCATGGTCATTGCAAACCAAATTAACAGAATCATTGCGAACAACAATAAGAGATCTATTGAAGTTCGCGGTAGTGATGCCAAACTGCTTCTTTAACTGTGAATATTTATTATTGCAAGCAACAAGAGTATTCGCGAGCTGATCCTTCTCCATTTCAAGCTCCTTGATTCTTTCAAGATAACCTTTCTCAACTTCTACAAGAATATGGCAACAAGTTATAAATTTTATAAAGAAGAATAATAAAAACAAGAAACTAGCAAGAAGAAGAATAGCTAATAACCTTCTCGGTTAGAAATCATATCTCTAATTAGAGTCGCCTGTTCAACTTGAAGGCTAATATTTACACCTAAATCATTTCTGGAATTGTCAAGAACCTTCGCAGCCCAAGCAAACTCATCATCACTATTAATGAGGAGATGAGATCGAATTTGAGTCTCCCTCGCAAGAAGATCTTCATTCTCGCGGATAAGTTTATCTCTGACCATTTGAACGTCAAGGAGAGTTTTATGAAAATCAGCTAAGGTTTTAGATCCCTTTTTTATGGCAAAATCCTTCTCGTCAATAAGATCGCTATTCTTCTGCCTTAATTTTTCTATTTATTTCTTCGAATCAAGATAAAAGCGCCTATATTTGTCAGTCAAGCCTAAATTGAATCTGTGTTCAAGTTTTAAGAGATTAAACGTGGATCTAAGTTCATATATGGAGAGGGAGTTAATTTTATCATCTGAGAAATTACTTAAGGAATTATTAAGACAAGCGAGAAGAGTATGATCATCTACAAGTTCAGGGAAAGTTTGAAAGATTATAGCCTCGTCAGTGAGACCATAAAAATATGCAAGTTAAAAGTAGTTGCTTGAATAAGCCGCGATTGAATAAAAAGAACTAAGAAAGAAGGGAAATCAGTCATACCATAGAGTTGTTGGTTAGCTCTATCAAGATTAGCGATCTTTTTCTTATCAACAGAAGCTTCCGTCTCCTGCTGTTTATTCTTCTTGTGAAGCTCAACAACTTCAGACTCTAATTTTTCCTTATCTTGGCGATCTTTAGTAGCTTTCTCTTCAGCATAAATACATCTTTTGTCCAAATCAGAAGCAACAGCAAAAGAAGCTCTTCCAACCTGCGAAGAAGAGAAATAAATTAAAATCCAGCGATGGAGAAAGTATAAACAAACTGAATAAATGAAAACATACCAAGGAACCAAGAGAATTCAAGAGACTGGGAGTCAGTGATCTTGAGATTCCTTGGAGAGAATCATTATCTACTAAGATAGGGTCATCGCAAACTTTAGCGAGAGCTTGGGATGTCTTTTCAATAACTTCATCCTCGCCATTAGAGGTCATGCTATGGGAAATATCGCTGAAAATTCTGGATAGATGAGTCATTGAGGAATCAGAAGAAGAAGAATTTCTTATTGAAGGAAAACCGCCAGCATTAAAATCCTCGTCAATATCCTTATCAAGAACAACATTTGGATTTTCTAGAGTTATTTGAGGAGTTAAAGAAGAAAAAGGTTGAGTTTTTATTTTCTTTAGCGGAGGATCACTCGACTCATCATTGCGAGGGGCAGAAGATCTTCCCCTAGAAGAAGTAGTAGACTTCTCCTTTATAGATTTCCCAGATGGTTCCTTTGGAGATTTCTCCTTGATTTTTGGAGGAGCCAGTGGTTCTAATTCTTTGATTTCCTACGAGCGCAGATGAAGATAAGAAATAGGGGCAATAATATATAGTTAAAATTTACGAAGAAATATTTCTTACTTCATCTGTGAAAGATCTCAGAGCCAAGAGAATGCTGGGTTTCCTAAGAGTTTGATAGCTGAGTTTCATTATATCAATCTGATAAAAATAAGAAAAGTTAGCGAGAATATGAAGAACACAACAAATAATAATACCATGAAAAGTTGAGAGAATATACTTCTTTAGATCTTTCAGGCCAGTTGGAGACCCAAGGTTGGTATTTTGCGAGATTCTCGGGAAGTTCGCGAGAACCGGATATATAAGGGCCTTCAAGACTTAATGGGAAACCACTTGTCATCGTTAGAATGACGAGGACCTTGGTTAGTAGATGTATGGAAGTCAATATCCATCATAAGAGCATTGTCACCAGCAACCTTCTTTTTCTTCAAACGAACACCCCAGCATGTACTATCCCTTTTTCATAAGGACAATACTATAGTTTACAAAAAAGTTTTCCACAGTATAATCGCAAGAAACAATGGGGACATCTTTGAACAAAGGATTCTTTGGAGCCTCGGGGTAGCGAGTTCCTTTACTAGCACCGTGAGAAGCATATTCAAGTAGTAATCTGATGCAATCCCCACCTAGTTGGTATATCGCTCGCGAGAATCTCTCGTCAGAAATTATTTGGTAGAATAGCGGAAGCTCAGGATCATAAAGAGGGATGGGAAGACCAGCTTCAAGTTGTCCTAGCGATACTATGATTTTTTCGCGAGAACATTGATCATCAGTAAATAGTTTAAGGGAAAATTCTGATTTAGAATCTGTATCTGGAATCAAAGATAAGTTAAAACCTTTAATTCTGAGTTTCTCGCACATTCATTGAAGGCCTTCAAATGTTTAGCACCAGCAGCAACCATTTTTGAGTATGGGAATGAAAGAAATAGTTTAAAAGAAGAAATAAATCACAGCTGTTACAGAAGCGCAATTCGCGGAAGAACAGTAAAAATTGCAGAGAGAATACGGAGAGAAGGAAGAAGAAAGTAAAAGAGAAAAAGGAGAGGAATGAGAAGAGTATTTATAGAAGAAGAAATTTCTCGAAGAAGATGAAGGTAATTAATGCAAAGAAAAGACGTGGGTGGTTAGATCGCAGCGGTTACAAAAGACGTGTCAAAAATTTATTGGAAGAAAGAAATTCGTGAAAACAGCTGGCGAAGGACATAGAAACGTGTCAGAATGGGAAAGCAGAAAAGATAAGCGATTATGGAATTTTTAATTCTCATGATCTTCTCTTCTTCGCAGAAAATACATGAGAAGAGGCAAGATGTAGTACCAGAATATCGCTACAACACTATTCCAGCGATATTAACAACACTTCTGCGAGCGTCACTGACAATTCATCAACGACATTTCACGAGCGTTACAGAAAAACTATAAGAAACTGATGATGGAAGAAGTAAAAGAAGAGTATGATTGATCCTGCGATGGTCATCATGCTTGCGATAGAGAAGTATTGTAACGATCGCGATTAGATCGTAGAATAAATCCAAAATAGGAGGAAAACTTAGCTGTCATCCATTATGTAAATCCCTATATAAAGGGCACGATAGATCCAGAAAAGGATGATGCATTTTTTAGAGTTGAAAGAGTCTTGAGGAGAGAGAAACTCAAAGAGAATACTTGTAATCTTTGATTTCATTCAATTCTGTAAACATTTCTGAGACTTGAATAATAAAGTGTCGTTTAAATCTTTGAAGTTTAACTGATCTTTAGTAGATTTTTATAGAATCTTGACAAGGGTGTAGTGTGGGAAATCCTGCAACTACAGAACGAAGGGATTGCTCTTGATTATCACATACTCTTTGAAGATTACTCAATTGTTGAGAGGAAATCACCATCAAGCTTGAGAATTTATTCCTTTCTTGAGATAAATTTCTATTTTCTTCTGATAAAGATTCCATCGCCAAATGAGCTTTGGTTAACAAATAGGAGAGGTGAGTAACCTCGCTGCTTAATAAATTCTGGCTTTGAAATAATTGATGTTCTCATTAGTAATATTATCAATTTTATCGATTGAATACGTGTAGAGATTATCTAATCTATTAAACTGGTCCATCCAAGAATCTTTTTCAACACGAGCCTCTTCAATGATAGATTCAAATTTAAGTCTATCAATGAATCGATTCTGATTTAAAGCTAAATGTACAAGCCTATAATTTAAGAAAGAAATCTAAGTACAGGGAAAACGAAAACTTGCTAGAACAGGAAAACAAAAAGACAGAGGCATGAATATTGTACCTTTCAGCTCGTCATTTTTTTGCGAATATTATCACAATCAAGTAGAGAGTTAAGAAGTTTATGATTAAGAGTATCGCATTCGGAAGTTTTGGCTTGGAGGTTTCTCTTCAAAACTTCAATTTCATTTTCTAAAGACGCTCGCGAGTTAGTGCGATCAGAACCAAAATATTTGATTAAAGTATCGCAAACAACATGTTTGAAAGGATCAGTAGAGGATTTTCTCGCATCATCTAAAATGTTGGATAAAACTCCAAAAGCAGCATCAACCTCTACTGGTATTTCTTTAGATGAGGGAAGAGGTGTAGAAGGTGAAGTGGTAATGATGGCAAGCTGAAGGTTTGAATCATTGGTAGTGGTTGCATCGTCAGATGGAGGAGTTTTTGGGAAGGAAACAGTTGAAGGTAATAATGGACTGGTGGGAACTTCGTTTACAACAATTTTGGGAGACTTATTTGTTAAAGGGTCAGTGAAGAAAGAGATGTTGGTGGCGATGTTCTCGCAGAAGGAAGAAGGAGGATTCAATTTCGAGGGTGTGGGAATGACTCTCTCTGATGTTAACTTGGTAATGATAATGTCATCATCAAGAATTTTATTGTGGCGAGACCTTTTGTGAGGTTTAGCGATGTTCTCATCATTCTGCGATAATAACTTAGATAAGAAACAGAGGAAACAATATTGTTATTAAGAAATAGAATGTTTTTCTTACTACCTGATTATTCGCAGAACTCCTTTTCTTATCAGTTGGCCTTTTACGAAGATTAGGGTTTTGAGTTGCAGACTGAGCGTTGGGAGTAATTCCACTGAAGAGAAAACATAATGTGGGAATTATGAAGAATCAAATAAAGAAAATTGAAGAACATAAATAAAAATCGGTTCAAACAGATGAAGTAATTGAAACACATACCTTGATGACTCCATTAGAACAATAGTAGGAGAATATGAAGAAGAAGGGTTGCAGACGGAAAACAAACTAAACAGACAAAGAAAGTAGAAAAGTAAAGGAAGAAAATTAATTCAGTAATCTAACTCTACCTTTTATAGGAAAAAAAAAGGATGACCTATTGGGTGAAGATGTGTCGGTAAAAGAATAATTACAACACGTGTAGGCGGTTAAGCTAAATCAACAGAATCTTGTCGAGAAGAAAAGGTGGAAAGAAAATAAGTTGCGAGCATTATGAATAATTGGAGATTCTCATATCTTCTCCATTTTATGAAGAAGACATGAGAAGAGGAAAGATGTAGGACCAGAATATCGCTACAACAATACGTCTGCAAAATTAACGACACTTCTGCGAGTGTAATCGTGAGTTCTTCAACAACGCTTGATGGGTGTCACAGAATAGGTTTAAAGAATGATGTAATAGCTGACGATTGAAGAAACACGGGAAAAGCATGTTTGTCTTGCAATGGTTATAAAGCTTGCGATAATAAACATTTTAACCATCGCGATAAGATCGCAGAGTAAATCCGAAATAAAAGGAAAACTTAGCTGTCTTCCACTATGTAAATTCCTATATAAAGGGTTCGAATAGATTTAGAGAGGGATGATGTATTTTTTGAGAGTTGAGAAAGTCTTGAGGAGAGAGAAACTTGGAGAGAATAGTTGTAATTTGGATTTCTATAAACATTTCTGAGATTTGAATGATAAGTGTCGTTTTTAATCTTCAATTATGAGTTGAATATTGTAAAATCTTAACAAGGGTGTAGTGTGGGATTTCCTGCAACTACAATAACTAAATAATCACACAAGATGATTGATTTAGTTCAATATGTTCAACATAAAGTACCTTATGGAACAACAACTAAGCTAATCACAAAAGCAATCAACTTTTGTTATTTAGTTCTCAACATAAAACACTTCATGGAACAACACAGTATTTACAAAAAAATTGTGGATCGGAGAATCGACCTATACCGTGGAATAAACAAGGATTCATTCTATGTTTCCATCACTATTTGCATAATGACATAGAATAGACATAATCCTTGAATCACAAAAGATTTTAACCTATCTTACATCAATACTTGAAAATATAGGCTTAACTTTTGTGTTTTTCCAAAAGTCTATTCATTCTTTTATCAATATTTGCATATCAATTCACGAGCGACTTTATTTTTGACAAAATATGGGACAATTAAGTTCGCAGACGTAAACACACATATCTTGGCATGGTTTTCCATTGGCACAGTGGTGTGGCTATCATGGTTGGCATGCCTTGGCGCGGTAGATGTGGCTGGCATGGTTTTCCATTGGCACAGTGGTGCAGCTAGCATGGTTGTCATGCCTTGGCGTGGTAGATGTGGCTGTCATGGGTTTCCATTGGCACAGTGGTGCGACTAGCATGGTTGGCATTCCTTGGCGTGGTAGATGTGGCAGGGATGGTTTGCCATTGCCACAATGGTGCGGCTAGCATGGTTGGCATGCCTTAGTGCGGTAGATGCGGCTGGCATGGTTTTCCATTGGCATAGTGGTATGGCTAGCATAGTTGGCATGCCTTGGTGCGGTAGATGTGGCTAGCATGGTTTGTCGTTGGCACAGTGGTGCGGCTAGCATGTTTGGCATGCCTTGGCTCGGTAGATGTGGCTGTCATGGTTTTCCATTGGCACGGTGGTGCGGCTAGCATGGTTGGCATGCCTTGGAGTGGTATATCTGGCTAGCATGGTTTGCCATTGGCACAGTGGTCTGGGAATTAGGGTTTGGCCTTTCGAAAGCCTAATTAGTATTTAAAAAAAAAGGTACCCTCGTAATTTTCTCGCAGACATATTAAAGGGTTCAATAAATGCACTCAGTGGAGACATTATTACTCAAATTTTGTGACATCACTGTCTGACTAGGGTTTTACGATTTTAACCCTAAGCTAAAAACCACCATAAACAACAGCATACTCGATCTCCTCGTCAAGATGACATCGGATATGAATGGTTCTTCTGTCTCAGAAATTCATGCGTTGGGGACTGACCCCCGCAACGATCCTCCTCAAGTCAATAGTTTCACTATGAACCAGAAGTCGGTGGACCAGGAAACAACTTCTCTAGTATAAAGTTTATGTGAGCTTATACATCTCTCGAAGAATCAACGAGCGTAGACATTTGCTGTAATCAACCAAATAGCCCTAGACATGCATTTAACTCCTTCGCATCTAGAAACCTCAAAAACAACAGAGATATCTGTGAATAATGTTACATTTATTGAAGACGATATGATGGCGGAGGAGGGTCACAACTGAGCTCTACATGTTACTGCACGTATCAAGGATTCAGAATTGAAAAGGGCTATCATCGACACATGGTAAACTTTGGCCCAAAACCCTAGTTTTGGCCACACCAAAGCCACGCCGGCCATGCCATCATGCCACTGGCTACCAACACACCTCTTGAGATCTTCTTGAGTTTTAATTTCAGGCTTTTTCACCTCCCGAATGAGCTCAAAACCAAAATATTCTCGTGTAGGAAGATAGGAAATTCTTTTCCATGCAGAATGGAGGGGCGGACCATCAAAATCCGAATCCGTTTGAGAACTCTACATCGATTATAGTGAAGGGCGCTAATTAGGGTTTCAACATGCCAAACCCTAATTTAGACAAAGCCACATGCGCTTCCTATTCGTAAGAAAAAAATGAAAAAGCCCAGGTCAAAATTCTAGTTAGCCCAAAATAAACTCTCTGTCTATGCGAAAATGAGAAACTACACGCCACGTATCCCACTAATAACTCTCTTTCTATACAAACATACAAGAAAAGTCTTCTCTTGACTCCCTCCTACCTTTTTTTCTTCTCATCTTGCATTTCTTTTTAGTTTCTAGGTTAAAACTTGGATCTAAAACAACAATGACGAAGGTGAGGGTCAACAGATTCATATAACTATAGATTAGCCCAGGGTAAAACTTTTCATTAGCCCATTAGTATGACATATTCATACGACTTATACCAATTTCATTGTTATGTTGCGTATTTTTCTTCTTTTAACTTTTGCGTCCTCTTCTGTTTCGGTTAGTGCTTAGAAATTAAATTCAACGGTGAAATTTACTCCCACTCCATCACAATTTAATCTATCCAGTCCATGTTGTTTCCAAATATTCTAAAACTTGGTCCATGCATACGTAAATTAAAAATTAGCCCAAATATTAAAATCTATTACATAATATTTCCCCCTTTTCTTTTCTTTTCACAAACAATGATAAAAATTTGACATTTTAACTATCCAGATGTATCGGTTTTTAATTTCATGAACTGATTTGAAAACCATACAAATATATATAAGTAACATTTTAAAAATTCAAAAATTCGGGTGGCCTTCGGCCGCATTTTAGATAATAATATTTATTTTTATTATATATATTGTCTTCGCAATTTTAAATATTGTCATTGAGCTGAACCTTACTATACATAAAATGATAAGCAACATGCAGTGCTTTTATCACTGTGTTTATATTTGAGGCATTTAGATTGCTATATTTTGGGTGTACGAAAAAAAATTTTAGCCCACCCGAACATAAATTCCTGGTTTCGTCGCTACCTGCGACGATCAACGGCCACTCTTCCATCTAAGATGCAGATATTAGCCGTCCAAGGTCACCAACTAACGTATGGCCACCTCTGTCCCAACGCCAAAATCTTAACTTAGCCACGCCTAACCATGTCAAATCCATGACCGTTCATGCTTTCATACCGCTGGATACAAAACGAAGGCCTGCAACCATCAACGTCCATCTTTCCATCTAAGATGAAAATCTTAGCCATCCAAGGTCATCAACCAATGCATGGTAACCTTTGTCCCAATGCCAACACCCTAGTTTTTTCCACGCCTAAACCGCTCCAAGGCATGCCGTGCCATCCACCTTGCCGCGCCTAACCCATACCGTGCCGGCCTTCCCTTTACAACTGCCAAAATGAAGGCCTACAACAATCAATGACCACTTCTCATCTAAGGTGAAGATCTTAGCCATCCAAGGTTACCATCTAACGCATGGAAACCTTTGGCCCTAGTTTGGTCGTGCCTAAAAAAATCCAAAACCCTAACTTTTGGTTGTGCCCAAACTAGTCCATACTGATCATGTAATAATCAACGGATACCTTTCCTCTAAAGATACAACATCTTGACCGTCGAAGGTCACCAAGCCAGCAAGTCTCCCAAGCTCGACTTTCCCATATGTTACATGTTTTCCAAAAAACATTCGAGACATTAACACATATCACAAACTGGGGGATCCTCTTTGGGTATTGGTTTGGCGGTTTACAACGTGCGGCGTACACTACGCCCGTCATAAGGAAATGTCATAAGGATGGGGCGGTTAGTAAATACAGGGAGTTAATGGTGAAACGTTATTTCTTATTGAACATCAATTCCATGCGTTAACGGTTACCTCCTCCTCCTATTTACTCACCCATTTTTCCATTCCTTAATGAGACCAGAGTATGTTTCACTTCGACTTGTATAAATAGGTCTTACCTATTTCCACCGAACAACAAGTTCAGTCATGAGCATACAATACTCAGAAAACATTTTCTAGCTGTAGTTGCAGGATTTCCCACGCTACATCCTTGTTATGATTCTATAGAAACCTATTGGAAATCAATTAAACTTGAAAGATTTAAATGACACTTTTACTATTCAAATCTCAGAAATGTTTACAGAATTGGAAGAAATCAAGATTACAAACATTCTCTTGAAGTTTCTCTCTCCTCAAGACTCTTTCCACTCTCAAAATTACATCATCCTTTTCTGGATCTGTCGATCCCTTTATATAGGGATTTACATAATGGATGACAACTAAGTTTTCCTCCTATTTCGGATCTGTTCTGCGATCTCATCACGATCGTTACAATATTCTTTATCGCAAGAATGATGACCATCATAAGATCGACATATTCTTCTTACGTTTCTTCCATCGTCAATTTCCTTTGGACATTCTGCGACGCTCGTGAAATGTTGTTTAAAGGATTGGCAGAGACGCTTGCAGAAACATTGGTAATATCGCAAGAATGGCGTTGTAGCGATATTCTGGTCCTACATCTTTCCTCTTCTCATGTCTTTTCTGCGAAGAAGAGAAGATCATGAGAATTAATATTCTTTATTATTCTCGCAACTTCTTTCCTTTTATACTTTCTTTTCGACAAGACTCCGTTAATCTAGCCTTTCTTACACGTATTGTGAATTCCTTCGTTTACTGACACGTTTCTGTTCCATAGGTCCACCACCCTTTTTCTATAAAAGGTAGAATTAAATCTCAAAACTAATTTTACTTTTATGTTTCTTCATCTTCTTCGTCTTCCGTCTGCAATTTTGCTTCTTCTTCATATTCTTCTGCTACTGTTCTAATGGAGTCCTCAAGGTTTGTTTCTTGATTTATGTTATTCATTTAATCCAGTTTTTACTTTCATTCTCCAATCTTTCTTATTTGATTTTTCGTAATTTTCATGTTATGTCCTCTTTTAGCGGAACTATCTCTAACACACAATCCACGATTCAAAACCCCAATATTTGCAAAAGACCAGTAGAAAAGAAGAAGAGAAATTCGCAGAATGACGAGAATCCTTTTATTTTTTAATAACAATATTATTGCCTCTGTTTCTTATCTGAGTTATTATTCGCAGAATGACGAGAATCCTGTTAAACCTCCCAAGAGATCTCGCCATTTTAAGACACTTGGGGAAAATCTTATTATGCCCTCGTTAACATCTGTGAAGATTACTCCCATATCATCGTACCCAAATCCTTTTTCTTCTGTTTGCGAGAATATCGTTGCCCCTACTTCAACTTATCCTAACCCTTTGGCAAATCAAGCTTTTAAAGTTGATGTGACTGAGACTCCTTATAGTCCTTTACGGCCTTCAACTGTTATTTTTCCACATACTCCTCCTGATAACTCAACCATCATAAATGATCGTCAACTTGCTCTCACTAATACTTCACCTTCTAAATCCCTTCCTTCATCAAATGAAACTTTTGCCGGTGTTGATGTTGCTTTTAAATCTTGTCTAACATTTTAGACAATGCTAGAAAGTCTTCCATCTACCCTCTCCAACAGGAAGCTTGCGAGACTCTTTTCAAGTATTTTGGCTCCGATTGTAATGATTCGCAAGCACCTTTAGAGAATGAGATTGAAGTTCTGAAGAAAAATCTTCAAGCTAAAACTGCTGAATGTGATACTTTGAATCATATGCTCCGCAAGTTTTCTCTAGACTGCGAGAATCTTTGCAGACAAAATGATGAGCTGAAAGGTACATTTTTCTTGCCTCTGCTCTTTTGTTTTTCTGTTTTATTTACATATTTTCTGTACTTAGACTTCCTTCTTAAATTCTTTATTCACATACTAGTTTCGAATCGGGCTCGTTTCATAGAAAGACTCAAATCTGAATCTATCGCTGAAGAAGTTCGCGTCGAAAGATATTCTTGGATAGATTAACATACTAGACTTGACAATCTGTACACTTATTCAATTGATCGCATAAATAATCTTACTAATGAGAATAATCAATTATTGCAAAGGCAGAATTTACTAAGTGGCGAGGTTGATCGCCTCTCATATTTGTTTTTTAAGGCTAATTTGACGATGAAATCTTTATCAGATGAGAATAAAACTTTGTCCCAAGAAAAAAATAGATTTTCAAGCTTGATAGTGATTTCCTCGCAGCAATTAAGTAATCTTCAAAGCACATGTAATAATCAAGAGCAATCTCTTCATTCTCTTAAGAAGGAGCTCAAGGAATTAACTGAATCATCTGCTGCCGAGAAGGATAAACTTATCAAGGGTATATTAACTCTTAGTTTAAGAGACAGCGAACTACAAGACCAATACTCTCAGTTAAAGGAATCTCATTCTTTATTAGCAAAGGAAAACTCATATCTTCGCAACAAAGAAGAAAACATGAAATCTCATCTGAAGGGTATGGTTGGCGATAAATTAGATGATGCCATGAATCAGTGGGAGAACTGTTTATTTGCTTTAATTCAAAATTTAACCTCGCAAAAAGAAGGTAGTCAGTTGACTGCCTCTCTTGTTGATCTTCTCATAAAATCTTGTGTTATGTTCCTTGTGAGATTCTTGTTTAATTGATTTTATTTTGCTGCTCGCAGAATCCGAAAGAAATCTTCATTCCACTATTACTGATCTAACCACCAAGTTAGATAGTGTTCGCAAAGAAAACAAGATTCTCCTTTACGATTTATTAAATGTTAGCGATAAGGCAGAAAGAAGACTTGATTATCTTGAATACTTTAAAAATATAGAAATTACGAATCGTGAAAGAAGTCTCCTTCTCCAAGTCCATCTTAGCGCTGAAGTTCTCGTGAACGGGATTCTGCTTCCCCGTTATCTTTCTCCTGTTTTTGTTCCTCCTCTAGAGGTTGATGATGATAAAATCCCTCTTTCTATGGATGAATATTTGGAGTTTACCAACGACGAATAGAATACCACTCAAGAAGATGGTGGAGAAGAAGAAGAAAAAATAAGTCCTCCCAAAGAAGCAGCTGCGGGTGACGAGGTAAATGTTGATGAAGAATTAAAAGAAGGAGAGACTCGTGATGAAAGAGATGCTGATGAAGCTGATAATTCTGGCAGAAATAATAAATCTGACGAGCAAGAAGAATGAATCTGGCAACACCATCACTGAAATTTGAATATTATCTTTGCTTTGCTTTTCTTCTTTTTTCTTGCGAGTGATGTAACTTTTAAGACTTTTGGAATTTTAATCCTTCAATTTTAACTTACTTTGAATATTTTCAAGGAAGATAATGAGATCTTACTTCTCTATTCCCCTACTTTCCCTTCATTATCTTTTCTTGAAATGGTGAATCATTTTCTGTATCTTCTTTAAGTAACTTTGTTGTTGCACTATTCACGAAAGGTTGAACATATCTGCGATTTAAGGAATACTGTTGCACTTTTCTGAAGGAATCCGCGATGTTAAAAATTTGCCTCCTTATATATAATTCTGCGATGAATGAATGTTTCCTGCAATCTTAAAGTAGAATAGTTAATTGGTAAGATTATTCTTTTGGTCTTATTTTGCCTTCCTAGTTAAAGGTCTTATTTTTCCAAACTTTTTATGTCTGCGACAAAATCGCAGGATTTCTTAAAATTTGCATGTAAAGACCCTTTGATCTTGTCTTATCCGTGTTTCTTTCAAAATCTTTGCGACAATATGATAAGCAAAAACTCTCTCGCAAGAATTTACCCTTATGACATTGTCGTCTTGCGATGAAATCGCAGGACGTTTTTACACTTTCATGTAAAAACCCATTGATCTCATCTTAACATTTCTCTTGTGGCTTGTTGTCTTTGTATCATTTACGTCACGCGAAAATATGACAGGCCTAAATGTTCTTGCGATCATAAAGCCCCATGACATTGTCGTCTTAAGGCACTTATCAGCTCCCTAATGGAGGGTGCCACCCTTATCTTCCCCCTGGTTGCCCCTTCAAGGGGGGCACATCGGCCATACAAGACTAGCTCCTCCCATCCATATTTACCAACAACCAGCTGTTTTCGCAGCCTCTTGTCCTTTATGCCTATATGGCTTATAGTTACAAGACTGCACCCTAAGTGGGGTTTTCTTCAGGCCAAGTGCATCGTAGCCAAGACTTACCAAGAATGGCAAGAGAGTTTCGTACGCTCCGGGCACCCTTGGCTCAACCGTGTACCTCGGCGCCTTGGTCATACTTTGCACTTCTTGGAAGAGATTCTCAGTCGTCCAACCAGAGTATAACCATATATAGTTGGAAATCCAAGATCTCTCTCCCGGATAGGTTTTTTTTAACCCCAACATCTGCATGACTCAGGTTCCAGCAGCAGTATAACCTTATCGTTGAGTCATGTCAAGAGATACCCCCTTTATGACGCGCTATTAGGTCTTACATTTTCCTCTTACGAAATTTTATTCGTGAACTAGGGTGCACGCCATAAAGGTTCGTCCCATTCTTATGTCTCTGCGAAATTTGTATTCGCTTTTCTTGCGATAATGCTCGTTGTTTTTGTTGTGCTTTGTTATTTGAAGAATTTTTCAGTTATAGATAAAGATAAAAGAATTTATTACCTGTTTTCATCATATAACATACCAGTATCTCTTATCTTGTAGAAGATGTCATTGATAATACCTTTTCAGAAATAATCTATTCCATGGTCTATCGAGTCTTTGACCGACATCTCTTCCTTCTGGATCCATCAGTTTATATGCCCCAGTTCCAATTATCTCTTTGATGATATATGGTCCATCCCATTTTCTCGCCAACTTTCCACCACTCTCTCGCTGATAATTTGGTGTTTCTCGCAGGACTAAATCGCCAGGTTGAAATTCACGTTTCTTAACACGTTTGTTGTATTCACGAGCTAATCTTCAATGGTAATTTTCCATATGTTGCAAAGTTTTTTCTCTTTTTTCTTCTAATTCATCCAATTTGTTTAAAATCATTCCAGCACTTAAATTTCTTTCCCAAGCCTCTCTTTTTGTTGTAGGAATAACGACTTCTATTGGTAACACATCTTCAACTCCATATGTCAAACAAAAAGGTGACATTCCAGTAGCTTCTCATCTAGTTGTATTGTAGGTCCATATTGCATTATGCACTTGCTCACACCATGCTCTGTGGTATCCTTGTAACTTCTTTTTCAAAATATCTGCGATTGTTTTATTAGTTGCCTCAGCCTGACCATTTGCTTGTGGGTATAAAGGAGTAGATTTTCCACATTTTATCTTGAATGCATTTAGGAGCAACTCTATGTTTTGTCCTTCAAATTTCTTTCCATTATCAGATACTAATTGTGCTGGAATCCCAAATCTACATATTATATTTTCGAAGATAAATGTAAAAATATCTTTATCGCGAATATGTTGTACTGCCTTTACTTCTCCCCATTTTGTGAAATAGTCTGTTGCGACAATCAGATATCTTCTTTGTCCATAACTAGGTACAAATGGTCCCACAATGTCTAACCCCCATTTCCCAAAATTTCATACACTTGTTGAAGATGATAATGGTGCTCCTGGTGCATGTATCTTTTTTCCGTATCGCTGGCAATCTTCGCAACGTCTTGCGTGTTGCTTTGCATCCTCATGCATATACGACCAGTAATAACCCTGCATTTTTGTTCGATATGCTAAGGATCTTCCTCCACTGTGATTACCAGCATCACCATTATGTAACATATTTAATACTTTTTTTTCTTCTTCTCTCGTCAAACATCTTAGTGATGGTCCATTAAAAGATATGCGATATAACACTCCATCTCTTAACTCATAATTGGTTGCCCTACTTTTCAACATGTGTGCTTCCAATCGATTTCTTGGAACTTATCCTATCCCCAAGTATGCATGAAGATCTGCTCGCCAATCCATGATATTGCTCGTGGGTTCTCCCTCGCCAGCTTTTATCATTAATACATTTGTCTCTTCTTCTTCTTTGTTTATCGATGGAAATAAAAGAGTTTGAATTTTTATGCACCTCGCCAATGGATTTGTCATCATACTAGATATAAAAGCAAAAGCATCTGCGAGCCTATTATCTTTCCTTGATATGTGTCTCCATTTTATTTTTGGAATTCTCGCAGATAATTCTTCAACAAGTCTTTTGTATTTTCTCATTGATGGTTCGTTTGTTGTGTATTCCCCTTTTATCTGACGAATAACCAATTGTGAATCGCTGGTAATTCTTGCGTTTTCTAACTTCATTTCTATCGCAAATTTTAAAGCATGGATTACAACCTCATATTCTGTCTCATTGTTGGTGGATACAAACTCTAATCTAAATGAAAAAGCTATTTTTTCTCCTTCTGGCGAGATAAAAACAATTCTAATTCCATTTCCTTCTCCATTGGATGATCCATCCACTAATATTTCCCATCTATTTGGTTATGTTAATAGCTCCTTTGGATCCCCGCATTCCTCTTCTATATCCATCATATCTTCCACAGCTTCATCATCTTCTAATGGAAATTCAGCTAAGAAATCTGCGATGACTTGTGATTTTGGCGAAGATAGAATTTCATATTGGATATAGAAATGTCCTACTTGTGTATTCCATCTCTCAACCCTGCCTGATATTTTTGAATTTTTCATCACTGACTCAATGGGCACCTTTGTTAACACTTTGACTTTATGTGCTTGAAAATAGATGCGGAGTTTAAATGTTGCATGTACCAATGCTAGAATTAACTTCTCAATATTGGAATAATTTTCTCTGTTGAGTTGAAGGTTTTACTGATATAATAAATTTGTTTTTCTATCCCTGCATCTACTCGCAATAACACAGCACTTAACGCATATTGGGATATTTCGAGATAAATCAATAATTCTTCTCCCGGTTCAGCTTTCTGTAATATAGTTATGCTCGCCAAATGTTCTTTTATTCCTTGAAAATCTTTTTCACATTCATCCGTCCATTTTAATTGTGTTCCCTTCTTGAGTACATTGAAAAAAATGTTTGCATTTGTCTGACGATCGCGAAATGAACCTTCCTAGCGAGGCTAAGAGTCCATTTAGTTTTTGCACATCTTTTATCGTCGAAGGAGTTGGCATATCGCGGATTTCTTGTACCTTTTCTGGATCAACTTTTATTCCTTATTTTGACCCAATATACCCCCAAATGTTTCCTGAAGTTACTCCAAAAGTACACTTATCAGGATTCACTTTAATATTGAATTGACGCATTTGATCGAAAATCTCTTTCAAATCTTGTACATAATTCTCAGCTTCTTTTCTTTTGATCAACATATCATCTACATATACTTCTAATGTTTTGTGGATCCACTTTGCAAACACCTTCTCCACCATTCTTTGATATGTTGCACCAGCATTTCGTAAACCAAATGGCATCTTTGTATAACAATATAATCCCCTTGGAGCAAAAAATGCGGTATGTTCTTGATCTTCTTCAGCGAGAGGGATTTGATTATACCCTTTATACCCATCCAATGATGATATTCTAGCATTTCCCACTGCTGATTCAACCATTTGTGGGATATCCGGCAATGGAAAACTATCTTTTGGACAAGCCTTGTTTAAATCAGTAAAATCTATACAAATTCTTATCCCTTTGTTCTTCTTCGGGACCACCACCATATTTGAAATCCACTCTAGATATTTTGCTTGCCTTATAATTCCTGCGTCGAGCATCTTCTGTAATTCTTCTTCTATTTGAGAATGATATGTTGTTGCGATTTTTCTTATTCTTTGCTTAAATGGCCTTATATTTTTGTTAATTTCTAATTTATGACATGCTATTGACGGATCTATCCCTGGCATCTCATCCATGCTCCATGCGAAGATATCCTTGTATTCTCGCAAAAGATTTATAGTTTTTTCTTCCTCATCTGACTCCATTCTAGTTCCAATTTTCAGCATTTTAGGTTCTTCTTTACTCCCAATATTCACTTCTTTTGTTGGTTCTGCTGCGATGTAACTGGCTTCAGGCTCTCCCATTGGTGTCGGTGCTTTCATTATTTTCGCGAGTTCATCTCCTTCTCGCGAGATTTCACTGGGTATTCCTTTTTCTTCGTTGGCTCTTATCATGTAAACTTTAAATTCTTCTTCTTTCTTTGCTTCTCTCGCCAATTTTCTGCGAATTTTTCGCAACTTTGGACGATCTTCAAAATTTCTCACTTCAATTTGGTAACATAGTTTTGCAAAATCCATATCTCCTCTAATTTATCCAATTCCACTGGGCATAGGAAATTTGATGCACTGATGCAATGTTGATGCTACAGCCTTGATTGCATGTATCCATGGTCTTCCCAGTATCATATTGTATGGTGATTCCACATCTACCACGCATAACGTTATTTGTGTTTCAGTTTCTCCTAGCGGAATTCGCACCACTATTTCGCCTTTAGGTTTTGTTAACGATTTTCCAAAGCCATGAATATGATATGTTGAATTAAACATTTCTTCATCCTTATAACCCATTTTCTTAAAAGTATGATAGAATATTATATCCACTGAACTTCCTGCATCCATCAAAGTTCTATTCATAGCCCACTATTCTTCAGATTTTATTGATTTCTCCTTTTTCATTGGTATAGTGGTTACTGTGACTACCAATGGAGATGTATGACTTAGATCTTCCCTTGGTATTTCTGCTGCTGTAAACGTGATTTCTTGCTTTTCCCAATCTTTTAATGGTGATATTCTCTCTACCGTCATAATCTTTCTCCCTTCAAAATCCCGTTTATGTATCTTCCCCTTAATATTTTCATGAAACTTATCAACCATTGCTCTCGTCACCATATCACACTCCAATTTTCGACAATCCTTATTGATTCTGATCATCCTCTCTTCAATTATCTCCACCAATTTCCTTAACCTTGAACAATTTTTACTTTTTTCTTCACTTTTCTTAAATTTTCGTTAATCAATCCCTGTTTCGGGCGCCAAAATGTAGTTACAGGATTTCCCACACTACACCCTTGTTATGGTTCTATAGAAACCTATTGGAAATCAATTAAACTTGAAAGATTTAAACGACACTTTTACTATTCAAATCTCAGAAATGTTTACAGAATTGGAAGAAATCAAGATTACAAACATTCTCTTGAAGTTTCTCTCTCCTCAAGACTCTTTCCACTCTCAAAATTATATCATCCTTTTCTGGATCTATCGAGCCCTTTATATAGGGATTTACATAATGGATGACAGCTAAGTTTTCCTCCTATTTCGGATCTGTTCTGCGATCTCATCGCGATCGTTACAATATTCTTTATCGCAAGAATGATGACCATTGCAAGATCGACATATTCTTCTTACGTTTCTTCCATCGTCAATTTCTTTTGGATATTCTGCGACGCTCATGAAACGTTGTTTGAAGGATTGGCAGTGACGCTTGCAGAAACGTTGGTAATATCGCAAGAATAACGTTGTAGCGATATTCTGGTCCTACACTAGCTTTCTATTTGCTAGCTTCCCACTTTCTGATACTAGTCATAAAAAACAACTATTTTGGTCTCATCACTCAGAGATCGACGACTCTTAACAAGTGACTCAGGGACGACTGGAGACTTTCCACAATCGACAGTGTTTCCCATGAAAGTCGGGATTATACCTGACTCGTTTTTCATTAGCAGATCCAAAAATACGAGTAAGTATTGCCTAGAAAAAATACATCGGTTTACTACTTCAAGTTTTCATGGAAATAATAAAACCGATAGCCATGTTATGTTTCATCTCATGTCATCTACCAACACGCAATGTTCATAACCAATCATAACAAAAAAAGGCATCATCCTAAAACAGTTCATCCAGAAAAATAATCCAAAACCCTCATAGGCAACACTTGTCTATCAACCCAAAAATCCAGAAAATCTAAACCACGAACTAGGCGTTTCATTTTCCTTTCAAAAAAAAAAAACCTAAAAAAAAAAGAAGTTCAGAAGACATAAATGCATTCAGGGAAAGTTTTCCAACAATGGCTTGCTCTTATTAGAAACAGCCTCATTCATTCTTTGGAGAGCCGCCCTCTTCAACTTCAGCTTCCTGGACAACTTTTCAACTTCCATTTCCTATTTCTTCACCGTATCCTCAGAAGGACCTTCGATTGTTTGGGACAACAACTTTTCAACCTCAGAGAAACCTTCGACAAACCAAGGAGCATTGAACTCGAACTTTATGCACATTTCGCGATGGAACCTCCAGCTCGAGATTACATCCCCAGAAACCGTGTGACCGGTCACGTTGCGCATGTCGTCAATCGAAGACAAGTCTTCCTCCACACACTTGACAGCGCATATCGACTAGTAATTTTCTTGGTCGTGGAAATATGACCGTAGCTTTCCCATATCTTGGTGTATAACGCTGCATGTTTAGCTGGCACGCTAAATCCCCCAATAAACATGTGATCCGGATAAGGAAGCAGGTATGGAGGAACAAAGGTGGTGCCTATGACTGCATTAGTAACTGGCAAAGGATTCCTAACAACAATTGCGCCAATATTCACATGATCAATCTCCGTTGTCTGAGTCACAGCAATGCTTCTATCTTGATCGGCATCTATTTCAAAGCCACCAGGCTTGGCTAACACGGCTGGAGACGAAGCCGTGTCTTCACCCGTTTCTGTCTCAAGTTCATTCTCAAACCTGGTTTCGCTCTGTGATATCACGGTTTAGACAATCTTCAAAAAAAAAAAAAAAAAAAAGGAAAAAAGAAGGAAGGAGAAGAACATGGAGAAGACTTACTGGTTTGCTTTCAGACCAACTAGTGGAAGATTCACCACTGCTATCGGAAGAACTACTCTCTCCATCTCTGGACTCTGAGGTTTCATCCTTCTCGGGTTCCTCATTTCCTTGGATAGGCTCAGCACCGCCACCCTCCGTCTCGGGAAGGGACGTTTTCTGATTACTTGTAAGCTTGGTAAAGGCGTTCACGCTGCTGATACCCTGGACGAGATGCAAACGCGGATACTCAGAAAGGAAACAAGGATATACATGATCTAACTAGAATCAAGAGGAAAACTATATGTACCCGCATATTGGACGAACTAAAAGTGGGTAGAACTGTTGAAACCGACTGGGCACTATCTGTGCGGCTTTTGGATCTACCCTCCTTTATTTGGGGACTATCTGCACTCGGTCTAACAGATTTTTGCTTAGGCGAAGAAGGATCTCTCAGCAGTGGATACTCCGCTAAAACCGCGGGAGAAGGCTTACCGTGACGGTTTTCTACCACATCGTTTACGAACCCATGGAAAACAACAAACTCATCCTGCCAGAATATGTTATATTTAGAGGTTGTTGATGGATTTCGTTCCGCAAGAAAGAAAGGGAGACTTTTTCCCGACTCAAGAACAGTAACATTGAGAACAGTTAGCAACGAAACTTGAGGAACAGCCGGCTGATGAACAAGTGGGACCCCTTGGTCAAAACCCATATGCCGAGCTGCCCTATTAATATTGTAAGAGACCGCTTTGTAAGATCCTAGGAAGAAAGATGGCACGTGACCAGGAGTGAAGCTTCGCATGAACACCATCTCTCCAACACTCATATCCTCTTTATGAGAGGATAAAGACATGCTCGGAGCAGGGGCTAAGGTACTGATCTGAGTTATGGACTCATGCAACGGAGCCCATGGACGAAAATTGACCATGTGCGAATTGTTAAGGAATCTAACCAGGTTTAAACCGAACTTTGGATGCATAATCGACCAATGCAGTATCCTAGAGCCACCCCAAGATTCAGGGTGTACAGCCAATGGTTTTGGAGCATACTTTTCGAAGTGCTCCCACATCCACGCTTGGAGAAATGCGGCATGAACATACAAATTAACTTTCATGTAACCATTTGAAGAACGCATGTCCGCAACCAGCTGATCCAAATGTGTATACAGAGAACCAAGAAACATGCCTCCAACAGGGAGAACGATACCTTTTGCCAATTTTATGACAAATTTAATAAGTTCCTGTCTTATCTCCCTCTTACCCGATCCGTCATCGAAAATGTCTCTGGATAACCAAAGAACCAAAAACGCTGTAACATGGAGCGGACTGTTCTTCTGATTCGGCTCCAACTCATCCGGAAACCACTATGACACCCGACAACCATAAAAGCACCTCATCTCGTTTTCTTTCCAAATGATTCCTTTTGATTTCACAACCAGAGCGGCGCACATTTCCTCTTCATCCGCAGACAACTTGACATCGAGGCTACCTAATACGGGAAGGTTCAGCAAGACGACCACGCTCTCCAAAGAAATAATCATTTCACCCCACCTGCATATGGTCGTGTGAGTGTTTGGACAACATATGGAAATAAAAGCAACCAAGCCTGGAATATCTTTCCTAATTTGAGTAAATATTGCTCATCTGAGAAAGTGTTGCTCGTTTGATGAATTATTGGTAGCGTGACCAAAATAAAATATTAATTAAAGCTCTGGTAGTTGAACCGAGCATAATTAATAAGAATACCGATCATGAGATCAGTGTGAAATTATTAGTGTTTGAATCTGGAATCATGATCCTTGGATTCAGAAACCCTAATTTGATCAATTGATGACCAATTGATGGTTTATTTGAAATTAACCATAGAATGAAGGAGAACCGGCTTCATGGGATCGTGTATCGACCATGAAATTCTCATACGCTCACGTGAGCAAAATCCAAGACCTCTTTGAAGAGTTGATGAGTTGTTGAAAGGATGATTAAATATTGGTTTAATCATTTACTGAATTACTGCTGGGTTCAGCATTAGGTGATAAAACCTAATTAATTATTAAAATATAGGGGACTGACCAAGGGCTTATGAAACCTGCCCTGGGTGGTCACGGGATCAGATGATGATCGCTCCGTCAAATTCTGAAATTGTTTGGAGAGTTTTTGGACCTAATACGTGCTATTGTGCAAATTAGGTCAGATTGTGAGAAACACGTGGGACTGGCTCATTGCGAGCCAAAAAGCCAACCTTGGTCGGTCAAGGTAACATGCTTTCATCATTGAGACATCCGTGTCTCAGTTCTGAGAATTTTGATATTTTCTGGTGCACGTTTGAGCGACCATTTGAGAAAATATGACAAAATTAAGGTTTTCTGATAAAACCGTCAAAACTTCATCGGATGAAGGAAAATAATGAAAAGTGAAGGAATTAAGAAGAGGTGAGGGGCCGACCAAGGGGTCATGAAACCGGCCCTGGGTGGTCACGAGATCAAATGTTGATCGTTTGAGCACTCCCCAGATTGGTTGAAACCCTAATTAGCGTCCTTTGGTAGAATCAACATAGATTTCTCATACGAACTCGTATTTTGGTGGTCCGCCCCTCCATTCCGTACGGAAAAGAATTTCCTCTCTCCCAACGTGGGAATATTTAGGTTTTAAGCTCTTTCGGGAGATGAAAACATCCAGAGTATAAAACTCAGGAAAAATTCAAGGGGCCGGTCCCATAACATTTTTCCTAATATGATAAAACGAAGGAGTTTTGTTGAAATCAAGGAGTTTCCATCAGATGAGGGAAACATAAAAAATCATAAATAATAAAATAAGGGATGTGTGAGCGTATGGGACCAGCTTGGAGCATGACTGGCCGACCAAGGCCCGGTCCCGTGCGTTTTCCCTATTTTATGCATTATTTTTTGATTTGAAGGAATTTTCATAATTTGAAGGAAATATCATGAAATCAAGGAATTTTCATGGGATTGTGAAAACATGAAAAATATGCTAATAAAAGAGTAGGACGTGTGAGCCATCTAGGGTTTGGCCGACCGGCCATGGCCCGTGCACACAGGTTCCCTAATTTTTATTATTTTTCATGGGACGAAGGAAATATCATGAGATTAAGGAGTTTTCATGAAATTAGGGAAATAATAATAAAATAATGAGGAATCATGAAGTGTGGGCCGGCTGGAACCAAGGCATGGCCGGTTGGCCAATGGTCACGCCCCATCATATTTTCCCTAATTTTATATTATTTCCTCCGCGCGAAGGAAGAACCATGAGATTGAGGAGTTTCCTCAAAACAAAGGATATTCGTTCAAATGAAAGGTTTTTCATAAACTCAGAGAAAACAACAAAAATATGATAAAAATATGAAATCTGTGTGGGATTGACCACGGCACGGTCAACTACGGTCGGTGAGCCCATGCTCCCAAAGACCTTGGTCAATTTTTATTTATTTGTTATTTTTCATCCTATTTTGCATAGGTTCATCGTTTAATCGTATTTTGAAATACCCGTTCGTGCGATGGTTATTAATGTATCATTGTTGAATACACTTGCACCATTTGAGACAGGGCTTGCTCAGGCGGTAGATCTGATGCCCGTGCGTCCAATATTTATTACTAATCCATGGACTTCTGCTGGGAAGAACCATGGTTTGCTAATGAAATATCTGCGAAAATATTCGAATATTTTCAGGAATTCTTCGGATGAATCCAAGAATTTAGGTTTGAGACAGGGCTTGCTCAGGCGGTAGCTCTGATGCCCATGCATCCAATATTTATTACTAATCCATGGACTTCTACTGGGAAGAACCATGGTTTGCGTAATGAGATATCTGCGAAAATATTTGAATATTTTCGAAATTCTAACGGATGAATCCCAGAATTTAGATTTGAGACAGGGCTTGCTCAGGCGGTAGCTCTGATGCCCGTGTGTCCAATATTTATTACTAATCCATGGACTTCTGCTGGGAAGAACCATGGTTTGCGTAATGAGATATCAATGAGATATCTGCGAAAATATTTGAATATTTTCAGAAATTCTGCGGATGAATCCAAGAATTTAGGAATAATTAATTTATGACTTTATACTAGTAGAGTAAGTTGTTCGGGAGTTGTTCATCCCGTGATAGAAATAATTACTGAAGTGCTCAGTACTCATGAGATATGTCGTTTTCCAGCTGTGAGACTACATATCTATATGCACTCTGAGAGAAAGTATTCTCCATCATAGGATTCGATGAGAGACCCGTGTCTCAATATTCACGTCTGATTACTGAATCAGAGGTCGTATAATTATGGGTTTACGATTTTAGCCTTTGTCGAAAATCCACCATCTACACCTTTCCAAGTCCGCGCCATTTCCCTGGCCTTACATGCCAAACCGTCCGCGCATGCTTTGCCTCCCCAAGCCATCTGCGCTGTGACTTGCTAATGCCAACAAATTCGCCAAGTTAGCGTCATAATGTTCTCTAGCCCAGCTAGGATGATGCATCGCTGGACTAAACCAACAATTCTCATCTCACCACTTTACAGTCTACACCACAAATAGAAGTTGTGAAAGGCCGCCAAACATGGGATCATGAACTCACCTTACCTCTCGAAAAAGGTTAGTCGTACTTTCCTGACCATCTTGCGCGATTTAGGTTTCGACTCTGTTCTTGTATGTCACCATCTTATGCTTACCTCGCAACAATGCCCTTGTTCCAAGCTAAGCTGGGGACTTAATGTTGATGGTGGTTTTTAGCTTAGGGTTAAAATCGTAAAACCTTAGTCAGACAGTGACGTCACATAATTTGAGTAATAATTTCTCCCCTGAGTGTATTTATTGAACCCTTTAATATGTCTGCGAGAAAATTACCAGGGTACCTTTTTTTTTAATACTAATTAGGGATTCGACAAGCCAAACCCTAATTCCCACACCACATGTGCCAATGGCATGCCATGCCAGCCACATCTACCGCGCCAAGGGATGCCAACCATGCTAGTCGCACCACTGTGCCAATGACAAACCATCCATCCACATCTACCGCGCCAAGGCAAGCCAACCATGCTAGCCGCACCACTGTGCCAATGGAAAACCATGCCAGCCACATCTACCGCGCCAAGTCATGACAACCATGCTAGCCACATCACTGTTCCAATGGCAAACCATGCCAGCCACATATACCGTGCCAAGGCATGCCAACCATGCTAGCCGCACCACTATTCCAATGGCAAACCATGTCAGCTACATCTACCGCGCCAAGGCATTATAACCATGATATCCGCACCAATGTTCCAATGGCAAACCATGTCAGCCACATCAACCGCGCCAAGGCATTCCAACCATACTAGATGCACCACTGTGCCAATGACAAACCATGCCTGCCACATCTACCGCTCTAAGGCATGCTAACCATGCTATCCGCATCACTCTGCTAATGGCAAACCATGTCAGCCACATCTACCAGGCCAAGTGAAAAGGTGAGGGTACCCCAAATATACCTCAAGCTATAAATTTTCCTTCCTATAAGTTATTTCCCCGAAAGTGATTGTCTATAGACTGAGTCGAGACAATGCAAAATATTGGTTCACACTTTGTGTGATCGTCTATGGATACGATAACGAGACAATGCAACAACAAGGTGTGTTTACTGATCGCTATTGTATGCGTCAAAAATAATTTACACTTTCTTACTACTCAAAATATAAATATAGCAAGGGCAAGAAAGGATCGATCCCACAGAGAGGTCTAGGTTGTCTCGTTGTTTCGGTTTCCTATATAAATAACACCGGGGGTTTTCTGATTTTTATATACTAAAATAAAATAAAATCAAACAAAGGAATAAGCAAACAAATCAAATAGAAGAGATATTGGTTAAGGATTTCGTTTTCATTCACTAACATGATTTTCACAATAACTAGAATTGATTTTTAATCTCAACTTTTATCAAAAGCCCTAGAATATCTTGATCGCAAGAATATCCCACTAATCTCCTTTTGTCATCAACAAACACATTAAAAGATGCGAGTATGAGTTCTATCTAAAAGAAAAACCTAACGTGTAAAAGCACAAATCAAGTTTAATTCCCTAGATGCATTAAGTTCTATGAAATCAGGCCAATCAAAGCAATTGAACGTGGAAAGCGCACTAATTCAATTTAACAAAGGTTACGATTCACTTGTGATTATTAGGATGTATCACTACAAGAAATCTTCACAATTATGCTATTTGTATTCAAGGAATATCACTTTTACGTATAATAAACCCTAAACTAGCAATAGATATGATTATGAATTCTACCAATTTGCAACTTGACAAAACTAACAATCAATCACAACTATATTTTCAGAGAATCGCAAACGATAAATATGAGACAAAACTAATATATTGAATCAAAGAATCATGCTTTGTGAAATCCAACTATTCCATAACCAATAATAGAATTCTAGCACATATTCATGGAGTTCATAACAAGAAGAAAGAGAAGATTTTTCATGCTTCTAAACCCTAGAACAAAAGAAGTAGAAGAAGATAAATTCTAATGTAAAGATATCCCCAAAAGTTGTAGAAGTTTTCCTTTTATAGCTCTCCTTGTTCCAAAATTAGGTCTAATCTTCAAAGGTCCAATATTTAGAAGTCCACCAAAAACCCTAATTTTCACGTCCATAGCAAGCTCAAAACGCATCTCTCCTTTCTCTTTTCGCGCAGGCCCAATAAGGCCCAACAGAAAACCTAATCCAAATTGGTTTCACCATTTGCTCATAACTTCTTCATACGAACTCGGAATGACCTCATTCTTTTTGCGTTATTTTCGCGTTTGAATTCTCTTAGAGATGGTGATAAGAATTCCTTGAGTGAAATGAGTTAAAATTGGTCTTTGGCCCTTCTTCATCAATAACACTTTACTTGTTTGCTCCTTTTAGCACTTCGTAGCTCCTAATGGCTAATTTCTCCTTCTTTTGCTCCAAATGACTCCAAAGCACCTAATACACTCAAAAGTAAGCATAAGATACATAATTCACACTAAAACTCGCAAAGAAAGCATAAATACTAGCTATAAAATTAGGTGTTTATCACACCTATCATTAACTTGATACAAAGGTTCAGACTTAACCAAACTCAATAGGATTCACGTATCAAGTAAATAGGAATTAATGTTTGTGCAATTTACTTTAATTATAATAAAACAATTATAATGCGAAAATATAAAGTAAATGACACAGCAAGATTTTTTTAACGAGGAAACCGAAAATGCAGAAAAACCCCGGGATATAGTCCAGAATTGAATACTCTCAGTATTAAGCCGCTATACAAAATAAGACAACTTTGTATAGTTGAGACCAAGTAACTGAACCTATAGTTCACCTAGTTCCGTCTGTATTCCCACGCCTCTAACCTGTAAACAAGTCACGTACTTGGACAAATTCCTTTGGTTCGTATTCCATACAGTAAAGGAACAACAAATCTTTTTGGTATCAACTCTCTTCAACCAAGTGATATGAGTTGCGCAAAGGTTCCCTTGTTTATCTTAACATAAACTCCTTTGCCAGGTTCTAATATCTATCTTATATTTAATCACCCATAGGTAATCACTAAGATTAAGCCAACAACACTCTTCAATCAAGTGATATGTGTTGATGCCGATCTTCCTCAATTAATCAATCCAATCTACCAAAAGGATAAGCTGATTATTAATTGGATCCTATTTTTCCCAAACAAGTATTGTGTACACCAAAGATTATAAAAACATCTAGTAAGAAATCTTCAATATCTTCTTTGTCTTCAAATCTTCTTAGATCTTCAATAAACACCTGCACATAATCACTTGAATCTCTTGTGATCAATCACATACAGAAAGGATTCTGTTAATAATGGATTATCACAAGATCATCATTAGATCTAACAACAGTATAAAGATCCATGTCGAAACCTTGAACTAGTTTGACTGAATCTTATATCAGAAGAGAAGATTCTCAAGCATGAACAAACTAGGTGCAATAAAGATTAAACCACCATTAGTCAATCAAATCAATACGAAAACTAAATATAAATCGCAATATCTAGTTTCCCACCAACGGGCTTCGCTAGAGCTTCTCAATCCCAAATAAGACATTAAATTGAGTGGTTATAAGAGATTTTACCTAATTAGATTACTTTCCTCTCCGATAAGCGGCTTCACCAGTAACAAAGACAAAAGAGTAAGTCTAGGTTACACGGGATTAGTTTGCTAGAAATGAAAACTCATATTTACCCAAATTCGGTTTTCATAATTCATGTGAATGCACTGTCCAAAAATGTGATCTAAATCTCCTTGGAAAATTGTAGTTGCAAGAAATCCTACACTACACCCTTGTTAAGAATTTGTATTAACCAACTCAAATTTGAAGATTAAAACGACACTTTATTATTGGATTTTCAGAAATGTTTACAGGAAAAGTAAGAACTCAAGAATACAAATGTTTTCTTGAAGTTTCTCTCTCCTCAAGACCTTCTCAACTCTCAAAAATACATCACCCCCCCCCCCTCTGAATCTATTGGAACTCTTTATATAGGAAATGACATAATGGATGACAGCTAAGTTTTCCTCTTATTTCGGATCTATTCGACGATCATATCGCGAGAGTCTTAATATTGGTTCTCGCAAGTTTTGTAACCATCGCAGAACAACCATCCTCTTCTCATGTTTCTTCAATCGTCAACCATTACGTCATTATTTTGTGTTATTCGCCAAGTGTCATTGAAGAGCTTGCGGTGACGCTCGCTGGGAAGTGTTGTTAATCTCGCAGAGAAGTGTTGTAGCGATATTCTTGTCCTACATCTTGCCTCTTCTCATGTATTCTTCGCAAAGTGGAGAAGATATGAGAACTTCCAATTCTTCAAAGCGCTCGCAACTTCTTTTCTTTCCATATTTTCTTCTCGACAAGATTCCGTTGATTTAGCTTAACCACCTACACGTGTTGTAATTCTTCTTTTTACCGACACGTCTTCACCCAACAGGTCATCCCCTTTTTTTCCTATAAAAGGTAGAGTTAGGTTACTGAATTAATTTTCTTCCTTTGCTTTTCTACTTTCTTCGTCTATTTACTTTATTTTCTGTCTGCAACTTTTCTTCTTCTTCATATTCTCCTTCTACTGTTCTAATGGAGTCATCAAGGTATTGTTTCAATTACTTTATCTGTTTGAACCTATTTTTACTTATGTTCTTCAATTTTGTTTATTTGATTCTTCATAATTCTTATTATGTTTTGTCTTTAGTGGAATCATCCCTAACACCCAGTCTGTAATTCAAAACCCTAACTCTCGTAAAAGGCCGAATGAAAAGACGAAGAAGAGTTATGCGAGTAATAAGGTAGTAAGAAACACATTTTATTTCTTAATAACAATATTATTGCCTCTGTTTCTTATCTGAGTTATTATTCGCAGAATGACGAGCATAACGTCGTATGTTTAGCTGGCACGCTAAATCCCCCAATTAACACGTGATCCAGATAAGGAACCAGGTATGGAGGAGCAAAGGTGGCGCCTACGACTGCATCGGTAACTGGCAAAGGATTCCTAACAACAATTGCGCCAATATTCACAAGATCAATCTCCGTTGTCTAAGTCACAACAACGCTTCTATCTTGATCGGCCTCTATTTCAAAGCCACCAGGCTTGGATGACACGGCTGTAGATGAAGCCGTGTCTTAAAAACGTTTCCGTCTCAAGTTCATTCTCAAAATCGGCTTCGCCTGTGATATCACGGTATAGACACTCTTCAAAAAAAAAAAAAGGAAAAAAGAAGGAAGGAGAAGAACATGGAGAAGCCTTACTGGTTTGCTTTCAAACCAACTAGTGGAAGATTCATCACTGCTATCGGAAGAACTACTCTCGCCATATCTGAACTCTGAGGTTTCATCCTTCTCGGGTTCCTCATTTCCTTGGATAGGCTCAGCACCGCCACCCTCCATCTCGGGAAGGGACGTTTTCTGATTACTTGTAATCTTGGTAAAGGCGTTCACGCTGCTAAAACCCTGGACGAGATGCAAACGTGGATACTCATAAAAGAAACAAGGATATACATGATCTAACTAGAATCAAGAGGAAAACCATATGTACCCGCATATTGGACGAAATAAAAGTGGGTAGAACTGTTGAAACCGACTGGGCACTATCTGTGCGGATTTTGGATCTACCCTCCTTCATTTGGGGACTATCTGCACTCGGTCTAACAGATTTTTTCTTGGGCAAAGAAAGATCTCTCAGCAGTGGATGCTCCGCTAAAACCGCGGGAGAAGGCTTACCGTGACGGTTTTCTACCACATCGTTTACGAACCCATGGAAAACAACAAACTCATCCTGCCAGAATATGTTATATTTAGAGGTTGTTGATGGATTTAGTTCCGCAAGCAAGAAAGGGAGACTTTTTCCCGACTCAAGAACAGTAAAATTGAGAACAGTTAGCAACGAAACTTGAGAAACAACCGGCTGATGAACAAGTGGGACCCCTTGGTCAAAACACATATGCCGAGCTGCCCTATTAATATTGTAAGAGACCGCTTTGTAAGATCCTCGGAAGAAAGATGGCACGTGACCAGGAGTGAAGCTTCGCATGAACACCATCTCTCCAACACTCATATCCTCTTTATGAGAGGATAAAGACATGCTCAGAGCAGGGGCTAAGGTACTGATCTGAGTTATGGACTCATGCAACGGAGCCCATGGACGAAAATTGACCATGTGCGAATTGTCAAGGAATCTAACCAGGTTTAAACCGAACTTTGGATGCATAATCGACCAATGCAGTATCCTAGAACCACCCCAAGATTCAGGGTGTACAGCCAATGGTTTTGGAGCATACTTTTCTAAGTGCACCCACATCCACGCTTGGAGAAATGCGGCATGAACATACAAATTAACTTTCATGTAACCATTTGAAGGACGCATGTCTGCAACCAGCTGATCCAAATGTGTATACAGAGAACCAAGAAACAGGCCTCCAACAGGGAGAACGATACCTTTTGCCAATTTTATGACAAATTTAATAAGTTCCTGTCTTATCTCCCTCTCACCCGATCTATCATCGAAAATGTCTCTGGATAACCAAAGAACCAAAAACGCCGTAACATGGAGCGGACTGTTCTTCTGATTCAGCTCCAACTCATTCGGAAACCACTATGACACCCGAAAACCATAAAAGCACCTCATCTCGTTTTCTTTCCAAATGATTCCTTTTGATTTCACAACCAGAGCGGCGCACATTTCCTCTTCATCCGCATACAACTTGACATCGAGGCTACCTAATACGGGAAGGTTCAGTAAGACGAACACGCTCTCCAAAGAAATAATCATTTCACCCCACCTGCATATGGTCGTGTGAGTGTCTGGACACCATCTGGAAATAAAAGCAACCAAGCCTGGAATATCTTTCCTAATTTGAAGAACTGCGGAAGCCGCGACAGCATCAATAATCTGCGCCTTAGTCAAATTGGCATTTACACATTCTTGGCCCATTATAAATCACATTTATTTCTCAAAGGGACGCAACGGGATCACACTTATCTTGAAGACAATAGGATAAGCATGGTACTCTTTCCTCTAAATACAAAACCTTATTACACCTCCCGGTGGAACTGACCGGACCCCTCCTTCACTTTCCGAACCGGTCAGAAGGATCGACACATACTTGGGATGATTTTTTCTAATCGTAGCTGATGTTGTGAAGAACTCGTCATCTATGCTCGGCTTGGAATTTCCAACATCTTTCGATACGGCAGAAATTGCTGACATCCTAACGAAATATCCTCTCGCACTACTTTCACCTCCGAAGTAACTACAATGGAATAATATGAAGAGAAATTATTATGGAAAGTGCATGGAAATTATTATATCAGACGCAGGAGAGCCATCCTAGACGCAAGCCAATTGGTTCAAAAACCATTTTGCATATACGCGAAGAAATAGGGACTGACAGACTCTTCATCGCCACTTTATGTCGTGGGAAATATGCGCCCAGCCGAGTAGGCACGCCCCACCACGGGAACCATGCACATGGCCACACCTAAAAAATGGGAAACCATAAAATCTAGGTTTTCACGGGAAGGGAGTAACAATTCTCGTGCACACATACTTTGCACAGTAATTAAGGCGGCCAGCATCACCACGACATTCACGCTTAATTTTTATTACAAGTTTGTGCAAAGCATACCTACGGCTAGGATTCATACCAACTTAGAATAACATTATTTCTGCAAGTTCATGAAAAAGTACGCCTATAGCTAGAGTTTGCACCAACACAAAAGAAAACAAGAAGCAAGTTAAAGAGGAAGTATTGGAAGGCATACATGGGGTTCGCTCGTCCGCTTTACTGTTACCACGCGGCCAAAATAAATTAAGTATGAAACAAAAGGAGAGGCCGGCCCTATTTTTATAGGCATGATACTTGGGAGCTTTGGATAAGGAAAGGATTTCCTATTTTGAGCCAAGTAAGGAAAAGAGGCAACCGGTCCCGCGAAGACAAAGTTGCCATGCCAAGACCGTCCGCGCTTTGGCCCCTCATGCCAAGTCGCTTGCGCATGCTTTACCTTTCCAAGTCCGCGCCATTTCTGGCCCCACATGCCAAATCATTCTCCATGCTTTGCCTCTCCAAGACCGCGCATGCTTTGCCTCTCAAATCGTACGCGCATGCTTTGCCTCCACAAGCCGTTCGCGCCGTGACTTTCTAATACCAACAAATTCGCCAAGTTAGCGTCATAATGTTCTCTAGCCCAGCCAAGATGATGCATCGCCCGACTAAACTGACAATTCTTATCTCACTACTTCACGGTCTACACCACAAATAAAAGCTGTGCAAGGCCGCCAAACATGGGATAATGAACTCTCCTTACCTCTCGAAAAAGGTTAGTCGGACTTTCCTGACCATCTTGCGCGAATTACGTTTCGATTCTGTTCTTGTCTGTCACCATCTTATGCTTACCTCGCAACAATGCCCCTGTTTCGAGCTAAACATGGGACTTAATATTGATGGTGGTTTTTATCTTAGGGTTAAAATCGTAAAACCCTAGTCGGACAGTGACGTCACAGAATTTGAGTAATAATGTCTCCCCTGAGAGCATTTATTGAACCCTTTAATATGTCTGCGAGAAAATTACCAGGGTACCTTTTTTTTAATACTAATTAGGGTTTCAGCAGGCCAAACCCACATGTGCCAATGGCATGCCATGCCAGCCACATCTACCACGCCAAGGCATGCCAACCAAGATAGCCGCACCACTGTTCCAATGGCAAACCATGCCAGCCAAATCTACCACACCAAGGAATTCCAACCATGCTAGCCGCACCACTGTGGCAATGGCAAACCATGCCAGCCACATCTACTGCGCCAAGGCATGCTAACCATGCTATATGCACCACTGTGCCAATGGAAAACCATGTCAGCCACATCAACCGCGCCCAGGCATGCCAACCATGCTAGCCGCACCACTGTGCCAATGGCAAACCATGCCATCTACATCTATCGCGCCAAGGCATGCCAACCATGCTAGACGCACCACTATGCCAATGGAAAACCATGCCATCCACATCTACCGCGCCAAGTGAAAAGGCAAGGGTACCCCAAATATACCTCAAGCTATAACTTTTCCTTCCTATAAGTTCTTTCCCCGAAAGTGATTGTCTATAGACTGAGTCGAGATAATGCAACAAATCGGTTCCCACTTTGTTTGATCATCTATGGATACGAGATCGAGACAATACAACAACAAGGTGTGTTTACTTGATACAAAGGTTCGGACTTAACCAAACTCAATAGGATTCACGTATCAAGTAAATAGGAATTAGCGTTTGTGCAATTTACTTTAATTATAATAAAACAATTATAATGCGGAAATATAAAGTAAATGACACAGCAAGATTTTGTTAACGAGGAAACCGCAAATGCAGAAAAACCACGGGACCTAGTCCAGAATTGAATACTCTCAGGATTAAGCCGCTATACAAAATAAGATAAATTTGTATAGTTGAAACCAAGCAAGTAAACCTATAGTTCACCTAGTTCCGTCTGTATTCCCATGCCTCCAACATGTAAACAAGTCACGTACTGGATTATTCCTTTGGTTCGTATTCCAAATAGTAAAGGAACAACAAATCTATTTGGTATCAACTCTCTTCAACCAAGTGATATGAGTTGTGCAAAGGTTCCCTTGTTTATCTTAACATAAACTCCTTTGACAGGTTCCAAGATCTATCTTACGTTTAATCACCCAAAGGTAATCACTAAGATTAAGCCAACAACACTCTTCAATCAAGTGATATGTGTTGATGTCGATCTTCCTCAATTAATCAATCCAATATACCACAAGGATAAACCGATTATTAATTGGATCCTCTTTTTCCCAAACAAGTATTGTGCACACCAAAGATTATAAAAACACCAAGTAAGAAATCTTCAATATCTTCTTTGTCTTCAAATCTTCTTAGATCTTCTGCACACAATCACTTAAATCTCTTGTGATCAATCACACACAGAACGGAGTTTGTTTACAATGGATTATCACAAGATCATCTTTAGATCTAACAACAGTCTAAAGATCCCTGTCGAAACCTTGAACTAGTTTGAGTGAATCTTATATCAGAAGAGAAGATTCTCAAGCATAAACAAACTAGGTGCAATCAAGATTCAACCATCGTTAGTCAATCAAATCAATACGAAAACTAAAGATAAACCGCAATATCTAGTTTCCCACCAACGGGTCGCGCTAGAGCTTCTCGATCCCAAAGAATACTTTAAATTGAGCGGCCGTAAGAGATTTCACCTAATTAGATTACTTTCCTCTTTGATAGGTGGCTTCACCAGTAACAAAGAAAAAAGAGTAAGTCTAGCTTATGCAGGATTAGTTTGCTAGAAATGCAAACTCAACGTATTTATAGACAAGGAAGTTTGGACACCAAGGAATTTTCAAAACCGAAAATATTCTCACGATATTTTCCATATTTACCCAAATTCGGTTTTCATAATTCATGTGAATGCACTGTCCAAAAATATGATCGAAATCTCCTTGGAAAATCTTTAATTAGCAAATTTACATTACTAATTCTTATTTTCCATATATAATTAAAAACCCTTAATTAAAAAGATTCTTAACTTATTTAATTCGATCTTGGGATTTACTTCCTTCTTAGTCGTTAAGGAATATCTTTGAACAAAATAGAATAAGCATTAATGCACTGTGTTCAAAGAGTGACGACATCTTTCTCTTGCAAGTCTTTACCATGCTTGCTCAATTGAAACCGATTTACCACACTTCCAAACAAGTTTAGAATTGGTTCATCTGACTTTCAAGAACTATGTGATTGATCAAGTTCCACTCAATCACAACTCATAGGTTTACGGTTCTACCAAAACAAGTTTAGGTTCTACCTCCATGTGAGTATTGTGCATAGTTACACTAGATTACCAAAGATACGTCTGACTAGGTACTAGGATCGGTTCCCCAAATATATTTGGTATCTCACTTGTATGCACTGCACATGTCCATAAGATCGGTTCCCCCTTCCCAAAAACTTGTTTCACATGTTCATAGGATCGGTTCCCCTTGTGATGCACTGTACCTCTTACTAGGATCTGTTCCCCTCTTCCCAGTAATAAGTTCAGACATACACAACCCGCTCATACCCCAGGTGATTACTTAAGACCGGTTTCACTAATAGAAGTCATACCAATACATAAGTCAGGCCTCATGTGAATAGTTCTACCAAGAACACAGACAAGTCGTGAGCGGTTATACTAATTCACACATATTGGTTGTTCATAAGATATGCAAATAAGAACATCCCCAATATCTCCTGGCGATTTCTTTTTCGGTTCACAACACATATCATGAAATTCCTTCTTTCAAACACATGTAAACATTGTTCCCTAGGATGAAATCCTCACCTCATACCCATATATAATCACAATAGCATTCATACAATTATGTCGATGTCTTATATACAAAGTTTAATGGTTAAGAAAGAAATTTCATATTGTATTCTAGAGTGTTCATGCTTCGCAATTTTATTTTTTCAATATGCACGACTTGAAAGATACGTTAGGGAATGAAACAGTTCAAGTCAAATATCACTAACCTCAAGTGTAAGGATTATGTTGTTGTTGTAGCTCAGTTCTTCTTCACTTCTTCAAGTCTTCGCAATACTTGTAATGTCTCATCCTAATACTTTCAAGCTAACCTATACGAAGTTGACTCTAGTACATTTGAATCAAGCGACTCTTAAATGAGTTTTCCTTCACTAAAATATGACAACCAAACTTGACATACCAACGCTTGGTGGGTTCAACCGAGCAATGCTCTAACAATCTCCCCCTTTGTCAATTTTAGTGGCAAAACTCTGACAATCATATGGATAAAAAAATTACAATAATATTTATCTGAAATTAATATTTTTATAAAATTAGGTTAATAACTAATAAAAAGAAATAATAGATATGATGTGTTATTATTTATAGGAGTAGTATTAATATGAGAACTAGTGTATGGCTTAGAAAGAAAATAGGGGAAAAAGAAACGGGGTAACAAACATAAATTAGAGAGAGAGCTAAGGGAGGAAGATGAAGTTAGAGATATTTGGAGAAGAAGGATTTAGAAAATCAGTAGAGGATTAATGACATGAAATTAAGGTAGAATGATAGACCCTTTCTCTTTTGTTGTTTTTCTTTGTGTGTATGGTTTTGTATTGTTAGGTTTCAGAAATTTATTCGCATAACTATGTATGTTAGATTGATGATCAGGCTTGTTCTTTTGATAGATAACATAATTGGGTATCATTGGTTAAAATTTGAGAATAATCCACCATAAATTCGCCAATGAATGTTTGTATTAATATAGGTGGTAGTTTCTGAAATTTTTGACAGTTTAGCTTTTCTATGGTTTTGGTGTGTTTAGGAAATTTTAATGATTGTATAATAATTTGTAATCTTGAAGAAAGTTGTATCTATGTATGATATATTTAGTTGTGCTTTGGATTTTCTCAATTTAAGGTTATTATGAATTAATCATGAATTGTTTGGTAATAACATGCAATCTGCCAAGTTTTTATGTTAACTTTGTAAAAATCATATCTTTTGTTTAAACAATTGGTTTTTTGTGAAATTTGGATATGTTATAGATAAATATATCAGGAATGTTCATCTAAAGTTTGAAGACAATAGGATCAATTTTTTCATTATCAACCTTATAAAATAAAATTCTGAAGTTAGTGTGTTTGTTTAAATGCTTAAAAGAATTACATCGTTAGTTAGGTTGTGAACTTATAACTTGTTGATGGAATATAAAGATGTATATTGTATGGTAAAATTATTTATGTTAGTTCGGATGGCGGTTCCCGTATCGAGGATATACGGATACGTGTGGCATGACCCAAGGATACTCGTGCAAGTGAGGTTGGCGGTCTTGTGCCAAGGATACACGGATAGGCGGGGCATGAACCGAGGATACTCGTGCATTTAAGAGGATTTAATAGATTGTAAGTATAGTTGATGAACATAAATATTATTAAATCCTTGAAGTTGCACCATATACTCTTGTTTTACACATTCTATTTGATTGGTTGACATGTTTTGAGAAAGTGAATGCATTTTATTAGCTGTCATCTCACCCTAATTGACATTCCTTGTAGATTTATGGAAGTTAAAAATGAGTATCTTAATGATTACATTGTTTTCATGTATTGCTTGAAGCGTAAATTGAATTAAAAAAAAATATTTAGTTGAAAATATTTTGAACGATGTTTAATGTATTTCATATGTTTCAATTTAGGTATAAAAGTTTCAATTATGTTTGGTATAAAAGCAAATAGCAAGAATAAATATATGTGTAAGTCACATTCCTACCCGTAACGCTTTGAGTTCTGATCTCCATACGGGTTTGACCCGGGTCCGAAACTACGGGAGTTACGGTCCTGGTAATTGGTGTAACCGATCCTAAGTAATCACCATGAGATGTTATGATCGATTCTTGTAATTGGTGTGACCGATCCTTGTAATTGGTGTGACCAATCATAAGTTTTGTATGACCAATCCTTATAATTGGTGTAACCGATCCTAGTGACTGGTGTGACCGATTACAACCAGATATTGTACCATATTTAGGTAGAACCGATCCTAGTGATTGGTATAACCGATCTGAACACGTGTATGTGACTTGGTAGGACCTGATCACAACTAACCATTATGACTTGGTATGACCAATCACATAGTAGTCTTGGAATACTGGCAAATCAATTCTAAACTTGTTTGGAAGTATGGTAGAACCGATTCCAAGAAGAAAATCCATGTAAATATGATATAAGGATTTATAGTGAAAATATGTCAACATACTTTGAATATGAGCAGTAACTCTTATCATTTTATTTCAAACGTATTCCTTGGTACTCAAAGTGATCTTGTGACGAAATAAATTAAGAATATTTTAATTAAGGTTTTTGGTTTTATATGCTTTAATTATCAGCAATTAATGTGTAGCTCTAGAGAATAAAAATTAGTAATGTGCATTTACTAATTGGGGATTTTCTATTGAGAGATGTCAGAAATATTGGACCAACATTCATTGGAATTATGAAAACCGAATTTGGGAATTCAATACATATCTTGAGAATATTTTCGGTTTTGGAAATTCCTTGGTGTCCAAACATCATTGGTCTATAAATACCTAAGTTTTCATTTCTAGCAAACTATCCTAAGAGCCAGGAAAACTTCATTTCTTGTTGTTTCTGGTGGATCCGTCTAATCGGAGAGGAAATTATCCTAATTAGGTGAAATATCTTACGACCGCTCGTTTAAAGACTTCTGTGGGCTCAAGAAGCTCTGCGAGTGCCGTTGGTGGGAAACTATAATTCCAGTGTTATTAGTTTTCAATTTGATTTGATTAGATCTAACAGTTCTTGAAACTTCACAAGAGATTCAAGTGGTGTTGTGCAGGTATTTGAAGATAATAGAAGACGAAGAAGATTTCTTATTAGTTTTCGTATCTTGTGGATTTAGTGCACAAACCTTGATCGACTGGGATCCAACTAGAATCGATTTATCTTTGATAGATCTGATTGATTAGTTGCATGAGATCGAAATTCTCTATATTTATATTTGAGATCTATATTAATGGGGTGCGAATCTATACTTGACTATTTCGGTAGTTATAATTAGATTGATCTAACCAGACAAAGGATATTATTAGATTAAAAGGGAGATTCTTTGTCAAAGACTCATCTATATCTTGTAGCAAGATTGATTAGAGTGGTTACCAAACATATTCTTCCTTTTATGTTTGGATTACAATCCAAAGGACTTTTTATTCACGTGCGTGACTCTAGAAGTCAAAAGTGCATGGATATTGAGGGAACTAAGTAGCTAGGGGTAATCTTCTTGGTCTCAACTATACAAAGTTGGTATTATATTTTGTATAGTGGCTTAATAATTCTGAGAGTATTCAAATCTGGACTAGGTCCCGAGGTTTTTCTGCATTTGTAGTTTCCTCGTTAACAAAATCTTACTATGTCATTTACTTTTCTATTTCGCAATTATAATTGTTTTTATTATAATTAAAAGTAAATTACACTTGTACTTTAACTCTGTAATACTTGATAGTGATCTTATAGAATTTGGTTATTACTGAATCTATTATCAAGTACACACTTTGTTGTCATATTGTCTTGATCTTGTATCCATAGTCAATCACACAAGTTATCTTTTTGCTGTATTATCTCGATCTCATATCCATAGACGATCACATGAAGTGTAAACCGAATTTTCGTATTGTCTCGACTTTGTCAATCGACGATCAAATTCGGTATAGGACTTATAGGTTGAAATAAAAAGATTGTGGTGTATTTGGGTACCCTCATATTTTCAAGAAAGTTGATGTTAATTTAATTGAAACAGACTAAGACGAGTTTTTTTGCAATGGTCTCGGAAGTTATTTTAATAACCAATGTAAGAGGCCAATGGGTGGACTCTGGAGCCACCAACATGTTTGTAAAAACATATATATGTTCACCTCCTATCAGGGGATAGGGGATGTCGAGAAACTCTATATGGGCAACTCATCTGCAATAGAGGTTGCATGAAAGGAAAAGGTCGAGCAGAATCCCATATATGTAAAAACTCTCACGTTGGACGAAGTTCTTCATATTTCGTACCTATGAAAAAATCGTGTTTCTTATGGTGTCTTAGATGACAAGGGTTTCAAAATTATAATAGAATTTGGCAAAGTTGTTGTCACTAAGGGTAAGGATTTATGTAGGTCAGGGTTATAAGACTGAGGGTATGTATAAGCTTAATGTCAACTCTGCTGCAATGAATAAGATTGATTCTTCTGCTTATTTTTGTGTGTCTTTAAATGTTTGGCATGGTAGAGTTGGACATATAAATTATAAGTCAATGCATAAACTAGCTAATGTAGGCTGCATACCCAAATTTAGTTTAGAAAAAGAACACAAATGTGAAATATGCATAGAATCAAAGTATGGTAGAAAACCTTTTAGAAAACATATTCATAGAAAGTAATTTATGTGTGATAAACTCTTATAATTATCGCTAAGCTTGTCATCGAAAGTAAAATCAGGGACCAAATTTTTTTCCTCACCGACAATGTTTTTTAGTGACTACTTATGTTCGCCACAAAAAGCTTAGTGATGACAATAAATAATCGCCGTAGTACATAATTCTTTTTCGCTATATATTATATTTATGATATCTTTTATTTCTCACAAATTTAATATTGAATGATGAAGTCAACTTTTGCTACTAGTTCTTTTTTGCTACAAAAAATAAGTTGTCATTGGAAGTATATTTTAGGGCTAAAATATTGTCTATCACCAATACCGTTTTGATGACTACATTTTTGTCATAGAAAACTGTTGTTGTGAAATATTAAGTCATTCATCGCTAAATAGTTTTTTAAGGACATCACTTATTTCTCGCAAATTTAATTTTGAATGGTGAAGAGATTATTAAAAACGATAGCTGAATTTCGAAATACCTTTAGATTAGGATACCAGTAACTTTTTACCTGGCTAGTAGTTCCACAGTTTTCTTAATTGGATTGTCAAGGGAGTGTCGATCTTTTTTACTTGGTAACTCAGCAACCTCTACAAATTCTAACACACCCATATATAACAAGTCCAGTTGATTTTCCTCAATAAACCATGAATTATTTCTTTAATAAACCACTGGCTTTTATAATAAATTCGATTGGGCTTCCCTAATAAGCCAAATTAGGCTTCTACGTCAAGCCAAACTTGTGATTCCACGATAAGACGTATCTTATAATGACAGTTCATTCTTTCTAACATGACATGTTATTTTTGTGAATTTTTTTTTTTTTTTTTTAATTGAAGTTTCAGTTTTTTTGTTAAATAGCCCCTGGATTTGAATTCCTGGGTCTAGAAGATAAGCAAAATATTGGCAATGTTATAATATCCAAAACTCTTAATATACTGTTCTAATATCCAGAAACATGTATTTCACCCGGATTGTGTAACTATTTTTAAACTAACAGACTAAAATACCCCCGAGATGAGTTTTCACAAGAACTAACACTGGTAATGGATGTGTAAGAAGAGAGGAGTTAACCATGAAACTGAACTTCTACCATTAATTTTCATGGTTGAACAAAGGGCATTATGTTAGGGTTCTAGACCTTTAACACTGGAGACAAGCCTAAACACAATGATAAGAACTAGATAAACCCTTTGAGTTGGGGGTTAGCCACCAGCTTTTTGAGAAGAAACTAAATAATCTTAACTTTTGTATATTGATTGATAGTTAAAACAACTTACCGCCAGGCTATTTATAGCTTCAAAGCCTTGGTAAACAAGAAAAGAATTTAGGGTTTAATAATTATCTAAACTGAGAAAGAGTTTAACTAATTACGGAAATCTAGGAAACTAAATATATGGAATATCTAACCGTGTGTTGTTGGCACCACAACATCCCACCTCCCATGAAAACAGACTTGTCCTCAAGTCGTATAGTCTGGAAATCGCGCAATGAAATCATCAGTGTCCTCCCAAGTTGCTTCATCTGCAAGATGGTTTTTCCATTGCACTAACCATTGCGTACCAGCATGATTTACCTTCTTGTACATCCGTCTCTGTAAAATGGAAGATGATTCCCATTTTTCATAATCTATGATATTTGGCAAAACAGCAACGACATTAACTGTTGTGCCCAGTTTCTGTTTCAGCTGAGAAACATGGAAAACGGGATGAATTCGACTGGTGGTAGGAAGCTCCAATTTATAATCCACTGTACCAATTTTCTCCAAGACTCTAAATGGCCCGTAAAAACGAGGAGAAAGCTTCGAAAAAGATTGACTAGCAACAGTGGTATGTCGATAAGGTTGTAGACGCAAATAAACCCAATCACCAACCTAAAAATGACGTTCTGTTCTATGAGATTCAACATATTTCTTCATCCTAGCTTGAGCTTCATGCAAGTGAGACTTTAACAATTTAAGAGTGTGATCTCTTGCTCGTAGAGTAAAGTTGCGCTTGAAACCAGGATTACTACGTAAACTAGTAATTAATGATCCATATGTGTCATCATCATGACACTCCTTAACAATATCAGTCACCAAAGAGAAAATAGGTGTGGAAATTGAATTAAGCTGAGGACTGGGAAGACGAGATAAAGCATCAGCAGCTACATTCTATTTTCCACGACGAAAAACAATCTCATAGTCATACCCTAACAACTTAGAGAGCCATTTTTGTTGCTCCATAGATGATAACTTTTAATCCAGAAAATACTTCAAGCTTCTATGATCGGTGTAGATCTTAAAATTTCTTCATAAGGACGCCATTTTTGAACAGCAAAGACGACTGCCAACATTTCTTTGTCATAAACTGAAATATTTAAATTCTTACCAGATAGCGGTTTGCTGTAGTAAGCCAGAGGTCTGCCAGACTACATTAATACGGCACCCAAACCACCACCCGAAGCATCACATTCTAGAGAAAAATCCTTACTAAAATCTGGTAATGCTAACACGGGAGTTGTAGTAAGAGCATGCTTTAACAATTTGAAGGAAGAAGTAGCAGCATCAGTCCAAACAAAAGAATCCTTTTTTAATAGTTGAGTCAAAGGCTTACTGATAATGCCAAAATCCTTGACAAACTTGCGATAATAACTAGCAAGACCCAGAAATGCGCGAAGCTTTTTAACCGTGCTAGGAATAGGCCAAGAGAGAATACTCTTTATTTTATCATCTTCAACTGCGACACCACTAGATGAGATAACATGACCGAGATAACCCACAGAAGGCTGAGCAAATGTGCATTTAGACTCTTTCACGAACAATTGGTTGGAACGTAAAATATCAAACACAATAGATAGATGCTCGATATGCTCAGAAAAACTCTTACTATATATCAATATGTCATCAAAAAAACGAGCACAAACATGCGTAAATGAGGTCTGAATATATCGTCCATCAAACTTTGAAATGTAGCTGGAGCATTCGAAAGGCCAAAAGGCATGACCAAGAACTTATAATGGCCATCGTGTGTCCTAAAAGCTGTTTTAGCAATATCTGGCTCGAAGAGACGAATCTGATAATAACCAGAACGTAAATATAGCTTGGTGAAGAAGCACGCACCATATAACTCATCCAAGAGTTCATCAACCAAAGGAATAGGAAATCTATCCTTGATTGTAAGCTTATTTAATGCCCTATAATCCACACACATCCTCCAAGTACCATCCTTTTTACGAACCATTAAAATTGGAGACGAAAAGGGACTGGAAATGGTACGTATTAATCCAGCTTCCTTCAACTCAATAACTATTTTCTCAATCTCATTCTTCTGAAAATGGGGGTACCTATAAGGTCGAATATTGACTGGAGAAGAATCAGGTAGTAAAGGAATGTGTTGATCATGCTCACACGAAGGTGGTAATGAATCAGGAGACTGAAAAATATCAGAATATGTGGATAATAATTGTTGAATTTCAGGTGGTAGTTCGGCAGGTAACTCACTTGTAGATGCAGTAAATTCAAATAATTAAAACAGAATACCACAGTGCTCCTTGTTCAATAAATGCTGCATGGGAGAACTATCCATCATCATTACAGTTGAAGCGTCATTTCCCACCAAGAGAATGTTAGCATCTTGATTATGGAACTTCATAGTTAAAGTTGTAAAATCCCAAGAAATTTCTCCTAGCGTACGTAACCATTTGACACCCAACACGGCATCACAACCACTGATAGGTAATAGATGAAAATCAGAAGTAAAGCTATAGTCTTGTAACTGAATTGGAATATTAAAACAAGAGCCTTGAGTACGTATCTGACCACCATCACCAACCGTGACTCGTAAGTCAGCATCTGCTGAGCAAATAGAATAACCACACTGTTTGGCCACCTTGGGGTGAAGAAAATTGTGTGTAGAACCAGAGTCGATAAGAACTGTTAAATCCAGACCTTTAGTAAAACCATAAATACGCATTGTCCTAGGAAAAGGACTACCCAAGAGAGAATATAAGGTGATCTTGGCCTCAGACTCGACTGATGCAATAGTATTGTCAGTATTGGTGGTGTCGACAGGTTGCTCAAAAATACCCTAAACTGTAGCATCTAGTTCAGCAACATCTAGTTCAGCAATATCTAAGATGGTTAATCTGGGATTGGCACACACGTGAGTTGGTGTAAAAAGTTCATCACAATTAAAGCAGATACCTTGGGCACATCGTTGCTTTTGTTATTTCAATGAAATTCGTCTATCTCCTGGTGGTATAGCTGACTTATTATATGGAGTAGGTTGTACCGTAGCCGCAGGCCTAAATGGAGGAGGACGATAAGGTTGTCTTGGGACATCCTTAGTAACAGCTGCATAGGCCTCTTCTTGATGAAGTACTTTGGTAAACGTTTCAAGTAATGTTTGGGGTGCCAATAACTTAACCATAGTACCAATATGAGGTTTTGAAGAACGAATGAAGCAACTGATCAAATAATCCTCTGGAAAATCAACAAAGTTTAAGAGATGCTCAAATTCAGATATATGTTCACGTACGGTACCTTTCTGATTAATGGTGCTGATAGCCAAGCGAGCATCAACAAATTTCTGCGGAGAAAATCGTTCACGAACCAGAGTGAAAAATTGTTCCCAAGTATTGACTTATGTTTTGGTTCGTCGCCATCAGAACCATTGATTGGCTTCGCCTTTAAGATGGGCAGCGACAACAATAATTTTAAGAGCATCAGACGTGTTGTACACACTAAAGTATTGGTCTGCATTGAAAATCCAGCCATCAGGGTCTTCACCAGAAAAGTTTAGAAATTTGATATTAGGGCGCAGCTGTTGAGGTTGTCCATTATTAGGTGGAGGTGGCGGTGGTGGTGGTGGAGGGGGTTGTGCAGCACCAGGATGCTGTTGGACCTGAGGTAAAAACTCGCTAAGGACAGTACGTAAAGAGTTTTGCATGGTGGCATTGAGTGCTGTAGAAAGTTCTGTAACCAGGGATGTACGTTCTTGTGCACGTACCAACAATTTCTCTGCCTTATTCTTGGCTTGAACGTCCGCATCATGAACATGAAGGTTAGTAATAGTCTCAGACAGATCATTGATATTTTTTGCAACTCCTGCGATCGCTTTATGCACGTTCTTCAAGTTGTCAGTGTAAGACATCGGAAGAAAAAGTAAGAACCCTAAAAAAAAACAAAAAAATGTTGACCTCACTGTTCACGGGCCGTTTTTTTTTTTTTTTTGCCGGAAGTTTCAGTTCGTCAGAGGAAGAAAAAAAACCCTAAAAAAAAAGTTGGTGGATTTTTTGAGATTGAACTGAACCTGCTCTGATCCAGGTGTTAGGGTTCTAGACCTTTAACACTAGAGACAAGCCTAAACACAATGATAAGAATCGGATAAACCCTTTGAGTTGGGGGTTAGCCACCAGCGTTTTGAGAAGAAACTAAATAATCTTAACTTTTGTATATTGATTGATAGTTAAAACAACTTACGGCCATGCTATTTATAGCTTCAAAGCCTTGGTAAACAAGAAAAGAATTTATGGTTTAATAATTATCTAAACTGAGAAAGAGTTTAACTAATTACGGAAATATAGGAAATTAAATATATGGAATATCTAACCGTGTGGTGTTGGCACCAAAACAGATTAGGAGCTCATTCTTGAGTTCGAGTAGGAACATTACAACTTTTGTGTTATTAGATCGTGTGATTTGGGTCAAGTTGCCATTTTTTGTGTCGTACTTCCGATTGATATTTTCTACGGGATTGAAATCTATGTATTATTTGGATCAAGTTCTTGTGCTAAAAACCAGCCGAAAGAATATTTTTTTCTGTGATTGGTTAATAGACTGTACAAGTATTCGAAACGTATTGCATAATAATAGTGAATCTGATTACTAGAAGAGGTGAATCATGACTGCATTAAAACATTGGTTCATGTACTGAATATCTCTTTATTTTGATGAATGATTGATTGTTCTAATCTAATCTTTTGTTGCTCTATTTCTACTTTTACTGGGATTATGTGAATTTTGTATTATTAGTACTCTATATTAGTACTCTATATAAGAGAATAACTTGTTCAGGCACATAAGGTGTTTGTAATAGGGTTGTCAATGGGTCCGGGTTCTCCCGGGTATTACTATACCCGGACCCTACTTATAAAGGTCGGGTCCGGTTCTGGGTCCTAAATTTCTGGACCCAGAACCGGATCCGTTTAAAGTCCTGGGGTACCCGTTGGGTATTAAAAAAACTATAAAGAAAATCTTAAAAACTTATTTTCTTTCTCTTTTTAACTTGAATTTAAATTATTTTTATAAAAATTTATTATTATTTCTTTATTAATGTACTAAATAAAGATTAAATGTAAGAAAAAATGGAAAATGAAAAAAAAAAATCAAAGCCGAAACTAGCAAAATAATTATAATTTTGCTAAAAAATGAATAAAAGGATAAATAATCGGGTACCCATTACCTGCGGGTACCCGACAGGTATTACCCATTTGAACCCGCTAACATCCGGGTCCAATCGGGTAATTACCTGTCGGATCCTAAGTTGCTAGTGGGTCCAATTTTAGGACCCGGAACCAGAAGTTAAAATTTTGGTGGATCGGGATCCCGCAAAAACTTCTTTCGAGGAATGGGCCAGACCAGGGAATTTCTCAAGAACAATATCTAAAGCCCCTGATACTACCACTTGGATCTGGAACCTACATGTCGATGCTCACGTTTTCGATATCCACACCAGTGATTAGGAGGAGATATCCCGAAAAGTATTTAGTGCCCATTTCGGTCAACTTTCCATCATATTTCTTTGGATGAGTGGCATGTATTTAGACCTTTTGAATAAGAGTCAAGAAAGTCTTATGAAAATAGTGGTTCCGGTTTCGGGTAATGGGTACTCATTGACAGCCCTAGTTTGTAATATCGCCTCTTTCAATCCAACTGTACATTTTCAATATATTTTCTTGCCATATAGGAAACGAGCTCAGTGTTCAATATAAGAGTCTAATGGTGGTTCTATATATATTTCCCTTTTGAATGATCAATATAAGAGTCTAGTATTTAGACCTTTTGAATAAGAGTATTTAGACCTTTTGAATAAGAGTCTAGTGGTGTTTTTATTCTCACACTGTTTTTCGATTGCAACTAGACTTTATATATTGATCTCAGTCGTTGGAAATGAACATGCCTCTTTGTTTTTTTCTTATGAACAAAAAGTACTTTTCACCGTGTGATCAGTTTACTCTCGGCTTATTAGAATAAATCATTTTATCCATAAAAAAACACAAAATGCATCTGAGTGCATAATATATACTCCAAAAAAAATAAAAAAAATTGGTCGGGTTGCATCTAAGTGCATGATGTATATTTTTGAACTTTTTGTTATCCCTCTTTTTTTTTCTTTGATACTTGTTTTTTCTTTGATGTTTTGATGGTGAAAGTGGTGATAATGATAGTGCACTTATTGTTTGAAATCATCAACTAGTAATTAGTTGTGTATATATGTGATTACTAGGTGTTGATGGTGGTTTTTAGCTTAGTGTTAAAATCGTAAAACCCTAATCGGACAGTGACGTCACATAATTTGAGTAATATTGTCCCCACTGAGTGCATTTATTGAACCCTTTAATATGTATGCGAGAAAATTACCAGGGTACCTTTTTTTTAATACTAATTAGGGTTTCGACATCCCAAACCCTAATTCCCACACCACATGTGCCAATGGCATGCCATGCCAGCCACATCTACCGCGCCAAGGCATTCCAACCATGCTAACCGCACCACTGTGTCAATGGCAAACTATGACAACCACATCTACCGCGCCAAGGCATGCCAACCAAGCTAGCCGCACCACTGTGCCAAAGGCAAACCATGTCAGCCACATTTACCGCGCCAAGGCATGCCACCATGCTAGTCGCACCACTTTTCCAATGGCAAACCATGCCAGCCACATCTACCGCGCCAAGGCATGCCAACCATGCTAGCCGCACCACTGTGCCAATGGAAAACCATGCCATCCACATCTACCGCGCCAAGGCATGCCAACCATGCTAGATGCACCACTGTGCCAATGGAAAACCATGCCAGCCACATCTACCGCGCCAAGGTATGCCAACCATGCTAGCCGCACCATTGTGCCAATGGAAAACCATTCCAGTCACATCTACCGCGCCAAGGCATGCCAACCATGCAATCCTATCCACTATGCCAATGGAAAACCATGCCAGCCACATCTACCACGCCGAGGCATGCCAACCATGTTAGCCGCACCATGTGCCAATGGAATACCAAACCCTTGGCCCCACCATGCCAAGCCAAACTGTCCATGCTAATCCCTTGGCCCCACCATGCCAAGCCATCCATGCCAAGCCCTTGGCCCCACTGTCCCATGCCAAACGCACCTTCAATCTCAGGAGAAAATCCTAGCCATCCAAGGTTACCAGACAACACATGATAACCTTTTGCTTGAAACCCTAGTTTGGTCACGCCAAACCGCGCCAAGGAATGCCAACCTAGTCGTTCCACCATGCTGGCCTTCCCTATGCGGCTACCAAAACGAAGGCGTGCGATAATCAATGGTCTCCCTTCAATCCCAGGATAAAATCCTAGCCGTCCAAGGTCACCAAACGACACATGGTGACCTTTGTCCCAAAACCCTAGTTTTGGCCACAACAAAGCCACGCCGGCCATGCCATCATACCGCTGGCTACCAACACCCCTCTTGAGATCTTCTTGAGTTTTAATTTCAGGCTTTTTTCACCTCTCGAACGAGCTCAAAACCTAAATATTCCCGCGTAGGAAGATAGGAAATTCTTTTCCGTGCAGAATGGAGGGGCGAACCATCAAAATCCGAATCTGTTTGAGAACTCTACATTGATTCTAGTGAAGGGCGCTAATTAGGGTTTCAGAATGCCAAACCCTAATTTAGACAAAGCCATAAGCGCTTCCCTTCCAATCCATGCGGGCCTTAAACCATGCCGCTGGCTACCAAATGAAGGCCTACGATAATCAATGGCCACTCTTCCATCTAAGATGCAAATCTTAGCCCTCCAAGGTCTCCATCTAATGTATGGCCACCTTTGGACCAACGCCATAATCTGAACTTAGCCACGCCTAACCATGTCAAAGCCATGACCAGTCATGCTTTCATACTGCTGGCTACCAAACGAAGGCCTGCAACCATCAACGGCCATCTTTCCATCTAAGATGCATATCTTAGCCGTCCAAGGTCACCAACCAACGCATGGTAACCTTTGGCCCAACGCCAAAACCCTAGTTTTGGCCATGCCTAAATCGCGTCAAGGCATGCCGTCCATGACACATGTGCCCATGGCATGCTGTTCCAGCCACCTTACCGCGCCTAACCCATACCATGTCGGCCTTCCCTTTACAGCTGCCAAAACGAAGGCCTACAACAATCAACGACTATTTTTCATCTACGGTGCAGATCTTAGCCGTCCATGGTTAACAGCTAACGCATGGCAACCTTTGTCCCTAGTTTGGTCGCGCCTAAATAAAGCCAAAACCCTAACTTTTGGCTGCGCCAAACTAGGCCATATTAAATCCATACTGATCATGCAATAATTAACGGCTATATTTCCTCTTAAGATGAAACATCTCGGCAGTCGAAGGTCACCAAGCCAGCAAGTCTCCCAAGCTTGACTTGCCCATATGCTACATGTTTTCCACAAAATATTTGAGACATTAACATATATCACAAACTGGGGGATCCTCTTTGGGTATTGGTTTGGCGGTTTACAGCGTGCGGCGTACACTACCCCCGTCATAAGTAAATGTCATAAGTATGAGGAGGTTAGTAAATACATGGAGTTAATGGTGAAATGTTATTTCTTATGGAACATCAATTCAATGCGTTAACGGTTACCACCTCCTCCCATTTACTCACCAATTTTTTCGTTCCTTAACGAGACCAGAGTACGTTTCACTTCGACTTGTATAAATAGGTCTTACTTATTTCCACCGAACAACAAGTTCAGTCAGGAGCATACAACACTCAGAAAATATTTGCTAGATTTCTATTTGTTAGCTTTCCACTTTCTGATACAAGTCGTAGAAAACAACTACTCTTCCAAAAATCAACTATTTTGGTCTCATCACTTTCCTTGCTTCCCTCCCAAAAACCAACCCATTCTCCTTCACTTTGTGACTGAGGCAAGTCTGGAACGGCCATTTCTTGGTTTAGGCCGAAATTGTACATATTCATCTCCCAAATCTAAAATACTCCCTTGCAATACATTGTTTAGGGTTTAAATTCATTTCTCACCCATACAACCGAAATTACCGAAATCAGCAGAAATTATTTTCACCCTCAAACAATTGGCGACCACAGTGGGAGATTGATCTTTCGTTTACAATCTCAATTTTTGACCATCGAGCTCATGCTTCGACCCAGATATCAAGAAGGTAGAAGCAGGTGATCTTCTCAGGGATCGACGACTCAGTTACCAGACGACCCGATTATCAGTCTTGACATAGCAAGGAGCAACTGGGGACTTCTCAGAGGTTAAAATCAAACATTACACTCAGAGATCAATGACTCTTAACAAGTGACTCAGGGACGACTGGAGACTTTCCATAATCGACGGTGTTTCCCATGAAAGTCGGGCTTACACCTGACTCGTTTTTCGTTAGCAGATCCAAAAATCCGAGTAAGTCTTGCCTAGACAAAATACATCGGTTTACTACTTCAAGTTTTTACGGGAATTATAAAACCAATGGCCATGTTATGTTTCATCCCATGTCATCTACCAACACGCAATGTTCATAACCAATCATAACCAAAAACGGCATCATCCTAAAACAGTTCATCCAGAAAAATAATCCAAAACCCTCATAGGTAACACTTGTCTATCAACCCAAAAATTCAGAAAATCAAAACCACAAACTAGGCGCCTCATTTTCCTTTCAAAAAAAACTTTAAAAAAATAAGAAGTTTAGAAGACAGAAATGCATTCAGGGAAAGTTTTTCAACAAGGGATTGATCTTCTTAGCAAGAGCCTCCTTCATGCTTTGGAGAGCCTCCCTCTTCAACTTCAGCTTCCTGGATAACTTTTCAACTTGCGCTTCCCTTCCAATCCATGCGGGCCTTAAACCATGCCGCTGGCTACCAAATGAAGGCATACGATAATCAACGGCCACTCTTCCATCTAAGATGCAAATCTTAGCCGTCCAAGGTCACCAGCTAATGTATGGCCACCTTTGGACCAACGCCATAATCTGAACTTAGCCACGCCTAACCATGTCAAAGCCATGACCGGTCATGCTTTCATACTGCTGGCTACCAAACGAAGGCATGCAACCATCAACGACCATCTTTCCATCTAAGATGCATATCTTAGCCGTCTAAGGTCACCAACCAACGCATGGTAACCTTTGGCCCAACTCCAAAACCCTAGTTTTGGCCATGCCTAAACCGCATCAAGGCATGCCGGCCATGACACATGTTCCCATGGCATGCCGTTCCAGCCACCTTACCGCGCCTAACCCATACCATGTCGGCCTTCCCTTTACAGCTGCTAAAACAAAGGCCTACAACAATCAACGACTATTTTTCATCTAAGGTGCAGATCTTAGCCGTCCATGGTTAATAACTAACGCATGGCAACCTTTGTCCCTAGTTTGGTCGCGCCTAAATAAAGCCAAAACCCTAACTTTTGGCTGCGCCAAACTAGGCCATATTAAATCCATACTGATCATGCAATAATTAACGGCTATATTTCCTCTTAAGATGAAACATCTCGGCAGTCGAAGGTCACCAAGCCAGAAAGTCTCCCAAGCTTGACTTGCCCATATGCTACATGTTTTCCACAAAATATTCGAGACATTAACATATATCACAAACTGGGGGATCCTCTTTGGGTATTGGTTTGGCGGTTTACAGCGTGCGGCGTACACTACCCCCGTCATAAGAAAATGTCATAAGTATGAGGCGGTTAGTAAATACAGGGAGTTAATGGTGAAATGTTATTTCTTATGGAACATAAATTCAATGCGTTAACGGTCACCACCTCCTCCCATTTACTCACCCATTTTTTCGTTCCTTAATGAGACCTGAGTACGTTTCACTTCGACTTGTATAAATAGGTCTTACTTATTTCCACCGAACAACAAGTTCAGTCAGGAGCATACAACACTCAGAAAACATTTGCTAGATTTCTATTTGTTAGCTTTCCACTTTCTGATACAAGTCGTAGAAAACAACTACTCTTCCAAAAATCAACTATTCTGGTCTCATCACTTTCCTTGCTTCCCTCCACAAAACCAACCCATTCTCCTTCACTTTGTGACTGAGGCAAGTCTGGAACGGCCATTTCTTGGTTTAGGCCGAACTTGTACAGATTGATCTCCCAAATATAAAATACTCCCTTGCAATACATTGTTTAGGGTTTAAATTCATTTCTCACCCATACAACCGAAATTACCGAAATCAGCAGAAATTATTTTCACCCTCAAACAATTGGCGACCACAGTGGGAGATTGATCTTTCGTTTACAATCTCAATTTTTGACCATCGATCTCATGCTTCGACCCAGATATCAAGAAGGTAGAAGCAGGTGATCTTCTCAGGGATCGACGACTCAGTTACCAGACGACCCGATTATCAGTCTTGACATAGCAGGGAGCAACTGGGGACTTCCCAGAGGTTAAAAGCAAACAATACACTCAGAGATCAACGACTCTTAAAAAGTGACTCAGGGACGACTGGAGACTTTCCACAATCGACGGTGTTTCCCATGAAAGTCGGGCTTACACCTGACTCGTTTTTCGTTAGCAGATCCAAAAATCCGAGTGTTGACACCCCAATTTCGCACCTTCCACAGTAAATATCAATCTTATGCTTCGAAGACAAATACAAGAGAAATTCTGTATGGAAACCATTTGTGTTTTCATATCTTTTCCATCAAGCCCACAAGCTTTACCCAATCAAGCCCACAATCTTTACCCAATAAATCCCACAAGCTTTACCCAATCAAGCCCACAAGCTTTACCCAATCAAGCTCACAAGCATTACCCACTCGTACCCGTTTCATTATCCATTTGAGCCCAGCATCTCTCGCTATCACACTGAAGAGGAGGAAAATACAAAGTCACTGGTGAAAGAATGGAGTCGTTTCGAGTTCGTATGCAAAAGTTACGAGCAAAACGAGAACTCAGAAGACGATAAGGGGCGCCCACTTTTCACCCTCCCCTTATCCGCACCAAGACTTTAATTAGTAATTGTTTTCTTCAAGTGGAACTTACATATATTTGTTTTGAAGAGAATACGGGTGGAAGAGGAAGAAAAGAAGAAAAAAAGGGATTTTTTCTTAAATGCAAGTGGGACCCACACTTGTTTTATTAGGAAAAGAGAAAGGAGAAGAAAACAAAGGGGGTCAAGTAGGGCCCACATTTGTTTTATTAGGAAAATAAGAGAAAAGGACGTGGGACCCACATGGTTTGAAAAGAAAAAAAAATTCTTTGCGAAGGACATTTGAATGCGGAGAGATTAACGGAAGGCTGTCGGGTTTCATTCCTATAAATAGAGGTCGAAAACAATCCTCTCAACACACCAATTTTCTGACAGAAAAGTGGAGGGAAAGACAACAATACTTGTTCCTTTACTTCTTCCTTTACTTTAACAAGGTTTCCACCCAAACCACACAACATCAAAGGTTTCCACCCAAACCACACCACAACTCAAGGTTTCTACCCAAACCACAACCCAAAAATCTAGGTTTCCACCCAAACCAAGAAGAATTATTGTTTCTCAAATAGAAAATATTTCTTCTCACATATTTCAAGTCTCCATGTATTGTGTCATTTAATCAAAGAGAAATCAAATTTTCTTCCTACACAATAGTTATCGTTGTCTTGTGCATTTATAGTTCATTTTGAGAAAACTCAAAAAATAAGAAGATTAAATCAAGTATTGTCTTTAAGTTTTTAAAAGATTAGCATTAAATTGCTAGTACTTTAACTACTTTCAAAGATACTTAAGGGAAGCAAGCAACCATCATAAGAATCCTTTCTAATTTAAATATTATATTTCAAGTATATTAATTACCTATCTCTTCGGTAAATTATGTAGTCATACGGGAACGGAATGGTATTCCATTTCGTAGTAACACCGCGACTACTCGTTTGCGTTACATAAAAAAATTATGTTTTATTATTAATTTTCTAAGTGGGATAAATCAAAGTGTGGGTATAAAGCGGAATTCCCTCCCACATTAGACCCATTGTCAAAAAATAAGGTTGGCATTAATCCTATTTTTATTGAGCTAATCTGCAGGTTAATTGTTTAATTTTGAAATTTCATTCAAATTTCTTCTCAATAAAACCAAGGTTTCCACCTAAACCACCAAACAAGGTTTTCCACCCAAAACCACCAGAAAAGAAGGTTTCCACCCAAACCACAACAAAAACAAGGTTTTCCACCCAAAACCACCACAAAACAAGGTTTCCACCCAAACCACAACAAAAATAAGGTTTTCCATCCAAAACCACCACAAAACAAGGTTTTCCACCCAAAACCACCATAAAACAAGGTTTCCACCCAAACCACAACAAAAATAAGGTTTTCCATCCAAGACCACCACAAAACAAGGTTTTCCACCCAAAACCACCATAAAATAAGGTTTCCACCCAAACCACAACAAAAATAAGGTTTTCCATCCAAAACCACCACAAAACAAGGTTTTCCACCCAAAACCACTATAAAACAAGGTTTCCACCCAAACCATCACAAAAGAAAAACCATCATAAAAGAAAGAAACCACATCTCCATAGTCGAAGTTCCACCCAACTTCTAACTATGTCTCTTTTCTAAAATATCTCATGCATAAAAATCTATTCTCAATAAATCATAAATATTTCCCCTTTTAATCATGAAGTAGAGGCCAATCCTACGATTGGGCGGCTGATGGGTGCCTAACACCTTCCCATCCCGTACTAGAATCTCCTTACCCAGACTCTCTGATAGCATACCATAAACATGAAAGTCATAACTAGGTTTTGTTTTCCTCAAAAGAATTCAAACTAGTTAAAAGGGTCCTGACTCCCCTTAGTCAGGTGGCGACTTCAAAACATCTCTTTCTTCTTTGCAGAGTTGGCCCTCTTACTAATGAACTAGTAAGAAATTATCTCTGCTGCACTCGTGTACATTAAACATCCACGAACGGATGAGAACATGGACCTCGCCCCATAAAAATTATGGACAAAGGAAATATACCGGCACTCGAATCGTGCTAGGCGACCCTCGATTTCTACAGTGGCGACTTCACTGGGACATAGAATAGACCGGCACTCGACCCGTGCTAGGCGATCCCTCGATTTCTATAGTGGCGACTCTGCTGGGGACATAGAATAGACCGGCACTCGACTCGTGCTAGGCGAACCCTCAAATTCTACAGTGGCGACTTCACTGGGGACATAGAATAGACCGGCACCTCGACCCGTGCTAGGCGAACCCTCGATTTCTACAGTGGCGACTCTGCTGGGGAAATAAATAAGAGATTCGACTTGAAAAATGATTAAAAGGGAAATGTTTTTTTTACTAATATTTATTTGAGAAATTATCATATTTCAGGTACCATCATTGGTTGTGAACCATTAAAGCTTATGGCTCCTACAACTAGAAGTGTTACCAGAAAAGATGTCATGCGGTGTTAAAGTGTACTTCTCACAAGGAATCAAGTCCTCAAGAACGAAGAGGTCTTTTAACAATGATGACGCTCCTAAAACATTTCATGGTGACACAAGCTTTCCTGAACATGAAAAGCATGCTATCAACTTAAAAGATGTTACAAATGAATTCCTCAACCGGAAAAGGAGTTTCAAGTATCGCATCAACTCCGCCATAAAGAAAGTAACATCTTATAAGGATAAGTTGAAAAAATCTGAGAAATCTCTATCCAACCTAGAAGCTCAACTCAATGATTTTTTAAGTCTCTCTGACAATGAAGAGGATTTTTTCGACAACCATAGCAAAGGAGAAGAAATGCAAGAAGTAGAAATCTCCAGGTTGCAAGAAGTCACAATGACGCCAGATCAATTAAAAGAAGGCACTACACAAGTATGCATGGACTCTACTAGTGTTGAGCAACAACCTTCTGAGGCGGATGATTTCCCGATATACGATGGCGTGAAATCACCAATTCTCCACCTTAACTCATATATTTCATGCATGGAGAAATGGGAGATGAACGAAGAGAGATATCTAAAGAAATACTTCGGCTATAGCCTAACTGGCAGAGCAACAATATGGTATGCAACCAATGACCATGTTCAATCTGCAACATGGCCGATGACCATCAACTTGTTCATAGAATATTTCTCAGAAAAGCAGCATCCGACCATCCCCAACCATGCCAGGGAAAAGTTGCGCGCAGTTTCAAAAAACACGAGCAACCACGCAACTTCTACAAAGGAGATCTCGTGCTCAAAGAGATCCGTCTAGTAAAGCACACCGACCCAAGGGGCAAGTTCAATCCAAAGTAGGAAGGCCCATTCATTGTCAAAAATATTTTCAGGGGATGACAATACAATTAATGGACCTAGATGGAGAAGAACATGCAAAGCCCACGAATGCAGATCAACTCAAGAGGTATTATGCCTACTCGAAGGAAACATCCCAGCATAACCAATCCCTGCACCTCCTCAAAAGAACAACTGGTTTGTCAAGCACTTATCATTGTTCTTTACTTTATCAACTTGTTTTTCAAAAAAAAAAAAAAAAAAAAAAAAAAAAAATTTTTCTAAAATTTGTTTTAAAAAAAAAAAACAAAAAAAAAAAGTTGCTAAAATTTGTTTTCAAAAAAAAAAAAACAGATTGCTAAAATTTGTTTTAAAAAAAAAAAAAAAACAAAAAAAAAATCGGAGAGTTTATCAATGATGTAAAGCTTAGGATTTGGGTATGGTGTTATGAGCAACCAGATAGGCAGCTGAGACAAACTCTCCAAATCAAAATTTCAGTTTTGTAAATTTTTAAGTTTTTTATTTTTTTTTCAAAAAATAAAAATAAAAATAAAATAAATGCTGATGATGAAAGCCCTAGGATGATACTGTGCCTTGCACACGTACCAAATAGGCAACTGAGGCAAACGTTTCTTGAGTTATTTTAAGCCTAATCATGTTCTAACCATGCTTTAAGCTTTTGTGAACGACGAGTTATCTGAATTAAGGATTCTCCATTGGAGCCAGCGATCTGCACAGTCAGTGAAAGTCAAACCAAAGAACAAGAGCATCACCAGAAAGAAATCGTCTACAACAATGAAAAGCATGAACTCTTCCTTATCTGAAGGATACATGATCAGATCGAGAAAAAAAAAGCAACAACAATAAGAAACAAGCAAAAGAAAAGAAAAAAGAAGAACAACAACAAGAAATAAAAAAATGATCTGACGGCAAACCAAAGAAGAAGAAATGAAAAACAAATAAGGAAAGCTGGTGATTTTATCTGAGTCTAGACCAAGATCCAACTTCTTCACCATTTCCCATTGATCGAAACCAATGTGTAATAGTGGTAAAAGTGTCCATGTGACACATTAGATCTAGACATCTTCATCACAGGCAGATCATCCATACTTGTCAGAATACATCTAAATCTAAATCCGATTTCAACTTTGAAATCTGGATTTATCTTTGTATGTATTTTGAAACCGCATATGGAACGATCTTGCATCTTCCCCCAAATCATCGATCTTCATCTTCGAGCCGAACATTAATCTGGATCTCAAGATGCACTACCATCAAGTACAGAAAAGAGAAGATTCATACAGATCTATACCGAGATTCCACCAAAATCTCACTTTCAGTTATCATTACTTTCAGTCGCTCAAACTGCATCTCGCATACTCCACCAGTAAATGATTACTATGGCGATGAACCAAACAAGCAGAAAGTAGAAGAACATGAAGACGGTGATCAAAAAAAGAAAGATCAAAGCACAGATCCGGCAGATACAAGAAATATCTGAAGGAAAGATGGAGAAAAGAGACGGATTTGCAGAGAAGAAGAAGAAGAGGAAGAAAGAGAAACTGATGGTCGGGGAAGAAGAAAATGAAGTATTTAAAGCAAAAGATTAGGGCTCCATCAAATCACTTTTCGGGCAAACCTAAATGAGATCCATGACCCGTCGGGTTTCTCCAACCCATTAGGGTCATTCATCCGATCCGCTAGCTCCTTTTCCCTGTATCAAAAAAAAAAAAAAAAAAAAAAAAAAAAAAAAAAAAAAAAAAAAAATGTGCAGTATACCTCGTAAAGAAGTCGAAGCGTAGATAATTCTTCAGAAAGAGTATCAATACGTGCCTGCCTCCCCTGGGATTCTCTACTGACTTCATCATATCTCAACATGATACCGTACATCTCATTCACCACCGATGTCAATCAACGCCCACGGCTATCCACCAAACGGAGAAAGTATTCTTGAAGAGGTCTGGAAGCCTGAAGCGAGAAAGGAGTCAATAAAAAGTATTAAGTCATTAAGTCAAGAAGAGCAGAGTAAAAGCGGTACCTCAGGAATATCATCCGGGAGAGGTAAACCAATAATATCTTCACGGTCAACAGGGACACCTGCAATTGGAACCACATTTGAAGTCCCTAAGATAGGTATTTGAAAATCCCATGTTGGAAGAAGATGACCGAAGCCCGTTAGTGGAACTTGTTGAGAAGAAGCATTGTTGGAAGATCCCATCAATAATGGACGAGGGGCAAAACCCGGATCACCCACTACAAGATTCTCTCGGCAAGATTGGATAGCAAGAGGTGGACCTAAAGAAACCGATCTCCAATATGATTCAAAATTCATTCCCCGATCAACGGAATCTTCGTAGAAACGTTGCGGCTGACGTGAAATCTCGTCCATATCACTAAACGATGCATAAGGAAAACATGTAACGTTGGTAGGAGGAAAACGGGGTGTAGCGTCTGATTAACTAATTTGTCTCCCAAATCGGTCACCAAGATACCAAGCACAGTAATCCGGGCCACGTAACAAGTACCGAAGCATGCTAGACGACATGGCATGAATGGCTCTTTGATCACGCCGAATCAGATAATCCTTCCAAGGGTCCCAACAAATCTGCGATCAAAATGGAGGTATATATATATATTAATAATAATAAAAAAAAAATATAGGGTTTCTTACAGATTCAACTGTCGCCCCCTCCAAACAAAGGCGCGTATATGCAGTCGAGTGCCTTCGAAGTGCACCTTTCCATCTAGCCATTCGAGGAAATGTTTGACTATTGGAAAAGCTTGTATCAAAAGGAGGGCGACTAAGAGGAAAATATTCGTAACACCAATACTATTACAAAGAAAGAATATGGGTGTTAAAAAAGGGGGTCCAAAATCGTTCAACCTAAAGCAAGGAAAATGTACTCACATTCAAGATGGGCCAGAACCCATATAAGGCTTTTGTTTGAAGGCGTGTTGCTTGAGACAGATAGGTGTAAAGTCGCGCCATCGCATAACTTCCCCAATCGTAAAAATTCACCAATTCAAAGTCAGAAAATGCTGCCAAGTAACCAGATTTGATATAGCCACCAGAAGAGTCAAGGAAGGTATGACCCGCAAAAAAGATCAGGAAAGCTCTGGTAACTGTAATAACTTTAGCATCATATTTTGAAGTGTCAGCAGTGAGATCCAAATCGGGACCGAGAAATTCGTCTTCAAGCCTCGCTAAGTCGACATACCAATTTTTAGGGAAGATATCCCCACAATGTGGTCCCAACAGTTTTCGGACATTCTCCTCTCATCACGTTTTCACCCACCGGGACGGAGATCTCCTACCCCCACACGGATGCCAGTAATCATATAGAAATCAAGAGGAGTGATGGTTAACTCACAATGTGGCAGGTGAAATGAATTAGTATCACCCCACCATCTTTCTGCAACGATTAAAGCATTCTCACCATCATGGAACGGTTCCAAAGCTTCAACAAAGTCGTACCAACCGATCTCACAGTACAAGCTCACGTACACCTTTGCATCGTCTCAACATCAGCCACCATTCTACTATGCCAGTGGTCCCTCCGCGAATACGCGCCTGCGTAATTCTATGAAAGAAAGCAAGGTTGAGAAATAATGAAAGGAAACTTGGAAAACAAATAAGAAAATTTCGATCAACAAGGAAACTTACAGGGTCTTCCCGGATTCTTGCAGAAATGTGATCATCCACATCGTTTAAAACCCCAACTCTTCGTCTTCTACGCAGCGTAGGCAAAGTGGGAGGATCAGGAATAATGATAGCCATCCGCCTAGACGACATATTGAAGAAAAGAAAAGGAGTTTCTTACCTAAAGAAAGGTCTTTCTCCCCTATCTTATAAATAAAAAAAAAAGGTAATTACTTCCTCAAGAAGTTTTTTTAAAAAAAATATACTTTATCAGAATCGTCTCGTGAAAGAAAAGCAAGTCATGTCAAGACAAAGTGTGGAACGGAAGCCATTGAGAATGCACTTCAGAACTGACGAGATCAACTAGGAAAAACCTGGCCAACGTCAGAAATTGCTTCATCAACTTTTCAACTTTTCAATCGGCTCGAACAAAGGGCTATCCAAATGAATCAACCATAAAGGTTCAAAAACATCAAGAACAGGGAACTGACAAGCTTAACTAGAACAAACCCAGCCAACGTCAGGACTTTCTTCATCAACTCATCAAAAACCAACTTTTGAAAATCAAAGCGATTGGGTTTTTCATGGCTTTGTTCGTAAACCGCGAGCGATTACTCTCAAAGAGGGGCAACTGTTGACACCCCAATTTCGCACCTTCCACAAGAAAATATCAATCTTATGCTTCGAAGCCAAATACAAGAGAAATTTTGTGTGGAAACCATTTGGGTTTTCATATCTTTTCCATCAAGCCCACAAGCTTTACCCAATCAAGCCCACAAGCTTTACCCAATAAAGCCCACAAGCTTTACCCAATCAAGCCCACAAGCTTTACCCAATCAAGCTCACAAGCATTACCCACTCGTACCCGTTTCATTATCCATTTGAGCCCAGCATATCTCGCTATCACACTGAAGAGGAGGAAAATACAAAGTCACTGGTGAAAGAATGGAGTCGTTTCGAGTTCGTATGCAAAAGTTACGAGCAAAACGAGAACTCAGAAGACGATAAGGGGCGCCCACTTTTCACCCTCCCCTTATCCGCACCAAGACTTTAATTAGTAATTGTTTTCTTCAAGTGGAACTTACATATATTTGTTTTGAAGAGAATACGGGTGGAAGAGGAAGAAAAGAAGAAAAAAAGGGATTTTTTCTTAAATGCAAGTGGGACCCACACTTGTTTTATTAGGAAAAGAGAAAGGAGAAGAAAACAAAGGGGGTCAAGTAGGGCCCACATTTGTTTTATTAGGAAAATAAGGGAAAAGGACGTGGGACCCACATGGTTTGAAAAGAAAAAAAAAATTCTTTGCGAAGGACATTTGAATGCGGAGAGATTAACGGAAGGCTGTCGAGTTTCATTCCTATAAATAGAGGTCGAAAACAATCCTCTCAACACACCAATTTTCTGACAGAAAAGTGGAGGGAAAGACAACAATACTTGTTCCTTTACTTCTTCCTTTACTTTAACAAGGTTTCCACCCAAACCACACAACAGCAAAGGTTTCCACCCAAACCACACCACAACTCAAGGTTTCTACCCAAACCACAACCCAAAAATCTAGGTTTCCACCCAAACCAAGAAGAATTATTGTTTCTCAAATAGAAAATATTTCTTCTCACATATTTCAAGTCTCCATGTATTGTGTCATTTAATCAAAGAGAAATCAAATTTTCTTCCTACACAATAGTTATCGTTGTCTTGTGCATTTATAGTTCATTTTGAGAAATCTCAAAAAATAAGAAGATTAAATCAAGTATTGTCTTTAAGTTTTTAAAAGATTAGCATTAAATTGCTAGTACTTTAACTACTTTCAGCATACTTAAGGGAAGCAAGCAACCATCGTAAGAATCCTTTCTAATTTAAATATTATATTTCAAGTATATTAATTACCTATCTCTTCGGTAAATTATGTAGTCATACGGGAACGGAATGGTATTCCATTTCGTAGTAACACCGCGACTACTCGTTTGTGTTACATAAAAAAATTATGTTTTATTATTAATTTTCTAAGTGGGATAAATCAAAGTGTGGGTATAAAGCGGAATTCCCTCCCACATTAGACCCATTGTCAAAAAATAAGGTTGGCATTAATCCTATTTTTATTGAGCTAATCTGCAGGTTAATTGTTTAATTTTGAAATTTCATTCAAATTTCTTCTCAATAAAACCAAGGTTTCCACCCAAACCACAACAAAAACAAGGTTTTCCACCCAAAACCACCACAAAACAAGGTTTCCACCCAAACCACAACAAAAATAAGGTTTTCCATCCAAAACCACCACAAAACAAGGTTTTCCACCCAAAACCACCATAAAACAAGGTTTCCACCCAAACCACAACAAAAATAAGGTTTTCCATCCAAGACCACCACAAAACAAGGTTTTCCACCCAAAACCACCATAAAATAAGGTTTCCACCCAAACCACAACAAAAATAAGGTTTTCCATCCAAAACCACCACAAAACAAGGTTTTCCACCCAAAACCACTATAAAACAAGGTTTCCACCCAAACCATCACAAAAGAAAAACCATCATAAAAGAAAGAAACCACATCTCCATAGTCGAAGTTCCACCCAACTTCTAACTATGTCTCTTTTCTAAAATATCTCATGCATAAAAATCTATTCTCAATAAATCATAAATATTTCCCCTTTTAATCATGAAGTAGAGGCCAATCCTATGATTGGGCGGCTGATGGGTGCCTAACACCTTCCCATCTCGTACTAGAATCTCCTTACCCAGACTCTCTGATAGCAGACCATAAACATGAAAGTCATAACTAGGTTTTGTATTCCTCAAAAGAATTCAAACTAGTTAAAAGGGTCCTGACTCCCCTTAGTCAGGTGGCGACTTCAAAACATCTCTTTCTTCTTTGCAGAGTTGGCCCTCTTACTAATGAACTAGTAAGAAATTATCTCTGGCAGACCCCTGTGTACATTAAACATCCACGAACGGATGAGAACATGGACCTCTCCCCATAAAAATTATGGACAAAGGAAATAGACCGGCACTCGAATCGTGCTAGGCGACCCTCGATTTCTACAGTGGCGACTTCACTGGGGACATAGAATAGACCGGCACTCGACCCGTGCTAGGCGATCCATCGATTTCTACACCGAGTAAGTCTTGCCTAGACAAAATACATCGGTTTACTACTTCAAGTTTTTACGGGAATTATAAAACCAATGGCCATGTTATGTTTCATCCCATGCCATCTACCAACACGCAATGTTCATAACCAATCATAACCAAAAACGGCATCATCCTAAAACAGTTCATCCAGAAAAATAATCCAAAACCCTCATAGGTAACACTTGTCTATCAACCCAAAAATTCAGAAAATCAAAACCACAAACTAGGCGCCTCATTTGCTTTTCAAAAAAAGCTTTAAAAAAATAAGAAGTTTAGAAGACAGAAATGCATTCAGGGAAAGTTTTCCAACAAGGGCTTGCTCTTCTTAGCAAGAGCCTCCTTCATGCTTTGGAGAGCCGCCCTCTTCAACTTCAGCTTCCTGGACAACTTTTCAACTTGCGCTTTATGTTTCTTCACCGTATCCTCAGAAGGACCTTCGACTGTTTGGGACAACAACTTTTCAACCTCGTATAAACCTTCGACAAACCAAGGAGCATTGAACTCGAACTTTATGCACATATCGCGATGGAACCTCCAGCTCGATATTACATCCCCAGAAACCGTGTCACCAGTCACGTTGCGCATGTCGAAGACAAGTATACCTCCACACTCTTGACAAGCGCATATCGACTAGTAATTTTCTTGGTCGTGGAAATATGACCGTAGCTTTCCAATATCTTGGTGTATAACGTCGTATGTTTAGCTGTCACGCTAAATCCACCAATCAACACGTGATCCAGATAAGGAACCAGGTATGGAGGAACAAAGGTGGCGCCTACGACTGCATCAATAACTGGCAAAGGATTCCTAACAACAATTGCGCCAACATTCACATGATCAATCTATGTTGTCTGAGTCACAACAACGTTTCCATCTTGATAGGCCTCTGTTTCAAAGCCACTAGGCTTGGATGACACGGCTGGAGACGAAGCCGTGTCTTCACCCATTTTTGTCTCAAGTTCATTCTCAAAATCGGCTTCACTCTGTGATATCACGGTATAGACACTCTTCAAAAAAAAAAAAATAGGAAAAAAGAAGAACATGGAGAAGACTTACTGGTTTGCTTTCAGACTAACTAGTGGAAGATTCATCACTGCTATCGGAAGAACTACTCTCGCCATCTCTGGACTCTGAGGTTTCATTCTTCTCGGGTTCCTTATTTCCTTGGATAGGCTCAGCACCGCCACCCTCCGTCTCGGGAAGGGACGTTTTCTGATTACTTGTAATCTTGGTAAAGGCGTTCACGCTGCTAAAACCCTGGACGAGATGCAAACGTGGATACTCATAAAGGAAACAAGGATATACATGATCTAACTAGAATCAAGAGGAAAACCATATGTACCCGCATATTGGACGAAATAAAAGTGGGTAGAACTGTTGAAACCGACTGGGCACTATCTGTGCGGATTTTGGATCTACCCTCCTTCATTTGGGGACTATCTGCACTCGGTCTAACAGATTTTTTCTTGGGCGAAGAAGGATCTCTCAGCAGTGGATGCTCCGCTAAAACCGCGGGAGAAGGCTTACCGTGACGGTTTTCTACCACATCGTTTACGAACCCATGGAAAACAACAAACTCATCCTGCCAGAATATGTTATATTTAGAGGTTGTTGATGGATTTCGTTCCGAAAGAAAGAAAGGGAGACTTTTTCCCGACTCAAGAACAGTAACATTGAGAACAGTTAGCAATGAAACTAGATGAACAACCGGCTGATGAACAAGTGGGACCCCTTGGTCAAAACCCATATGTCGAGCTGCCATATTAATATTATAAGAGATCGCTTTGTAAGATCCTCGGAAGAAAGATGGCACGTGACCAGGAGTGAAGCTTCGCATGAACACCATCTATCCAACACTCATATCCTCTTTATGAGAGGATAAAGACATGCTCGGAGCAGGGGCTAAGGTATTGATCTGAGTTATGGACTCATGCAACGGAGCCCATGGACGAAAATTGACCATGTGCGAATTGTCAAGGAATCTAACCAGGTTTAAACCGAACTTTGGATGCATAATCGACCAATGTAGTATCCTAGAGCCACCCCAAGATTCAGGGTGTACTGCCAATGGTTTTGGAGCATACTTTTCGAAGTGTTCCCACATCCACGCTTGGAGAAATGCGGCATGAACATATAAATTAACTTTCATGTAAACATTTGAAGCATGCATGTCCGCAACCAGCTGATCCAAATGTGTATACAGAGAACCAAGAAACAGGCCTCCAACAGGGAGAACGATACCTTTTGCCAATTTTATGACAAATTTAATAAGTTCCTGTCTTATCTCCCTCTTACCCGATCCATCATCGAAAATGTCTATGGATAACCAAAGAACCAAAAACGTTGTAACATGGAGGGGACTGTTCTTCTGATTCGGCTCCAACTCATCCGGAAACCACTATGACACCCGAAACCATAAAAGCACCTCATCTCGTTTTCTTTCCAAATGATTCCTTTTGATTTCACAACCAGAGCGGCACACATTTCCTCTTCATCCGCAGACAACTTGACATCGAGGCTACCTAATACGGGAAGGTTCAGCAAGACGACCACGCTCTCCAAAGAAATAATCATTTCACCCCACCTGCATATGGTCGTGTGAGTGTCTGGACACCATATGGAAATAAAAGCAACCAAGCCTGGAATATCTTTCCTAATTTGAGTAAATATTGCTCATCTGAGCAAGTGTTGCTCGTTTGATGAATTATTGGTAGCGTGACCAAAATAAAATATTAATTAAAGAGCTGGTAGTTGAACCGAGCATAATTAATAAGAATACCGATCATGAGATCAGTGTGAAATTATTAGTGTTTGAATCTGGAATCATGATCCTTGGATTCAGAAACCCTAATTTGATCAATTGATGGTTTATTTGAAATTAACCATAGAATGAAGGAGAACCGGCTTCATGGGATCGTGGATCATCCATGAAATTCTCATATGCTCACGTGAGCAAAATCCAAGACATCTTTGAAGAGTTGATGAGTTGTTGAAAGGATGATTAAATATTGGTTTAATCATTTACTGAATTACTGTTGGGTTCAGCATTAGGTGATAAAACCTAATTAATTATTAAAATATAGGGGATCGACCAAGGGGTTATGAAACCGGACCTGGGTGGTCACGGGATCAGATGATGATCGCTCCGTCAAATTCTGAAATTGTTTTGAGAGTTTTTGGACCTAATACGTGCTATTATGCAAATTAGGTCAGATTGTGAGAAACACGTGAGACTGGCTCATTGCGAGCCAAAAATCCAACCTTGGTCGGTCAAGGTAACATCCTTTTGTCATTGAGACGTCCGTGTCTCAGTTCTGAGAATTTTGATATTTTCTGGTGCACGTTTGAGCGACCATTTGAGAAAATATGACAAAATTAAGGTTTTCTGATAAAACCGTCAAAACTTCATCGGATGAAGGAAAATAATGAAAAGTGAAGGAATTATGAAGAAGTGAGGGACCGACCAAGGGGTCATGAAACCGGCCGGCCCTGGGTGGTCACGGGATCAAAAGTTGATCGTTTGAGCACTCTCCCGATTGGTTGAAACCCTAATTAGCGTCCTTTGGTAGAATCAACATAGATTTCTCATACGGACTCGGATTTTGTTGGTCCGCCCCTCCATTCCGTACGGAAAAGAATTTCCTCTCTCCCAACGAGGGAATATTTAGGTTTTAAGCTCTTTCGAGAGATGAAAATAGCCAGAGTATAAAACTCAGGAAAAATTCAAGGGGCCGGTTCCATAACATTTTTCCTAATATGATAAAACGAAGGAGTTTTGTTGAAATAAAGGAGTTTCCATCAGTGAGGGAAACATAAAAAATTATAAATAATAAAATAAGAGACGTGTGAGCGTGTGGGACCAGCTTGGAGCATGACTGGCCGACCAAGGCCCGGTCCCGTGCGTTTTGCCTATTTTATGCATTATTTCCTGATTTGAAGGAATTTTTATAATTTGAAGGAAATATCATGAAATCAAGGAATTTTCATGGGATTGTGAAAACATGAAAAATATGCTAATAAAAGAGTGGGACGTGTGAGCCATCTAGGGTTTGGCCGACCGGCCATGGCCCGTGCACACGGGTTCCCTAATTTTTATTATTTTTCATGGGACGATGGAAATATCATGAGATTAAGGAGTTTTCATGAAATTAGGGAAATAATAATAAAATAATGAGGAATCATGAAGTGTGGGCCGGCTAGAACCAAGGCATGGCCGGTTGGCCAATGGTCACGCCCCATCACATTTTCCCTAATTTTATATTATTTCCTCCGCGCGAAGGAAGAACCATGAGATTGAAGAGTTTACTCAAAACAAAGGATATTCGTTCAAATGAAAGGTTTTTCATAAACTCAGAGAAAACAACAAAAATATGATAAAAATATGAAACTGGTGTGGGATTGACCACGGCACGGTCGGCCGGTCAGTGAGCCCATGCTCCCAGCACCTTGGTCAATTTTTATTTATTTGTTATTTTTCATCCTATTTTGCATAGGTTCATCGTTTAATCGTATTTTTAAATACCCGTTCGTGCGATGGTTATTAATGTATCATTGTTGAATACACTTGCACCATTTGAGACAGGGCTTGCTCAGGCGGTAGCTCTGATGCCCGTGAGTCCAATATTTATTACTAATCCATGGACTTCTGCTGGGAAGAACCATGGTTTGCGTAATGAAATATCTGCGAAAATATTCGAATATTTTCAGTAATTCTGCGGATGAATCCAAGAATTTAGGTTTGAGACAGGGCTTGCTCAGGCAGTAGCTCTGATGCCCGTGCATCCAATATTTATTACTAATCCATGGACTTCTGCTGGGAAGAACCATGGTTTGCGTAATGAGATATCTGCGAAAATATTTGAATATTTTCAGAAATTCTGCGGATGAATCCCAGAATTTAGATTTGAGACAGGGCTTGCTCAGGAGGTAGCTCTGATGCCCGTGCGTCCAATATTTATTACTAATCCATGGACTTCTGCTGGGAAGAACCATGGTTTGCGTAATGAGATATCAATGAGATATCTGCGAAAATATTTGAATATTTTCAGAAATTCTGTGGATGAATCCAAGAATTTAGGAATAATTAATTTATGACTTTATACTAGGAGAGTAAGTTGTTCGGGAGTTGTTCATCCCGTGATAGAAATAATTACTGAAGTGCTCAGTACTCATGAGATATGTCGTTTTCCAGCTGTGAGACTACATATCTATATGCACTCTGAGTGAAAGTATTCTCCATCAGAGGATTCGATGAGAGACCCATGTCTCAATATTCACGTCTGATTGCTGAATCAGAGGTCGTATAATTATGGGTTTACGATTTTAGCCTTTTCCGAAAATCCACCATCTACACCTTTCCAAGTCCGCGCCATTTCCCTGGCCCTACATGCCAAACCGTCCGTGCATGCTTTGCCTCCCCAAGCCATCTGCGTTGTGACTTGCTAATACCCACAAATTCGCTAAGTCAGCGTCATAATGTTCTCTAGCCCAGCTAGGATGATGCATTGCTGAACTAAACCAACAATTCTCATCTCACCACTTTACAGTCTACACCAGATATAGAAGTTGTGCAAGGCCGCCAAACATGGGATCATGAACTCACCTTACCTCTCGAAAAAGGTTAGTCGGACTTTCCTGACCATCTTGCGCGATTTAGGTTTCGACTCTGTTCTTGTCTGTCACCATCTTATGCTTACCTCGCAACAATGACTTTGTTCCGAGCTAAGCAGGGGACTTAATGTTGATGGTGGTTTTTAGCTTAGGGTTAAAATCGTAAAACCTTAGTCAGACAGTGATGTCACAGAATTTGAGTAATAATGTCTCCCTGAGTGTATTTATTGAACCCTTTAATATGTCTGCGAGAAAATTACCATGGTACCTTTTTTTTAATACTAATTAGGGATTCGACAGGCCAAACCCAAATTCTCACACCACATGTGCCAATGGCATGCCATGCCAGCCACATCTACCGCGCCAAGGGATGCCAACCATGCTAGTCGCACCACTGTGCCAATGACAAACCATCCATCCACATCTACCGCGCCAAGGCAAGCCAACCATGCTAGCCGCACCACTGTGCCAATGTAAAACCATGCCAGCCACATCTACCGCGCCAAGGCATGCCAACCATGCTAGCCGCATCACTGTGGCAATGACAAACCATGCCAGCCACATCTACCGTGCCAATGCATGCCAACCATACTAGCCGCACCACTGTGCCAATCGCAAACCATGTCAGCTACATCTACCGCGCCAAGGCATTACAACCATGCTATCCGCACCACTGTGCCAATGGCAAACCATGTCAACCACATCAAACGCGCCAAGGAATTCCAACCATACTAGTCGCACCACTGTGCCAATGACAAACCATGCCTGCCACATCTACCGCTCCAAGGCATGCCAACCATGCTATCCACACCACTCTGCCAATGGAAAACCATGCCAGCCAAATCTACCAGGCCAAGTGAAAAGGCGAGGGTACCCCAAATATACCTCAAGCTATAAAGTTTCCTTCCTATAAGTCATTTCCCCGAAAGTGATTGTCTATAGACTGAGTCGAGACAATGCAAAATATTGGTTCACACTTTGTGTGATCGTCTATGGATACGATAACGAGACAATACAACAACAAGGTGTGTTTACTTGATACAAAGTTTCGGACTTAACCAAACTCAATAGGATTCACGTATCAAGTAAATAGGAATTAATGTTTGTGCAATTTACTTTAATTATAATTAAACAATTATAATGCGGAAATATAAAGTAAATGACACAACAAGATTTTTTTAACGAGGAAACCGAAAATGCAGAAAAACCCCGGGACCTAGTCCAGAATTGAATACTCTCAGGATTAAGCCGCTATACAAAATAAGACAACTTAGTATAGTTGAGACCAAGTAACTGAACCTATAGTTCACCTAGTTTCGTCTGTATTCCCACGCCTCTAACCTGTAAACAAGTCACGTACTTGGACCAATTCCTTTGGTTCGTATTCCAAACAGTAAAGGAACAACAAATCTTTTTGGTATAAACTCTCTTCAACCAAGTGATATGAGTTGCGCAAAGGTTCCCTTGTTTATCTTAACATAAACTCCTTTGCCAGGTTCCAAGATCTATCTTATGTTTAATCACCCATAGGTAATCACTAATATTAAGCCAACAACACTCTTCAATCAAGTGATATGTGTTGATGCCGATCTTCCTCAATTAATCAATCCAATCTACCAAAAGGATAAACTGATTATTAATTGGATCCTCTTTTTCCCAAACAAGTATTGTGCACACCAAAGATTATAAAAACATCAAGTAAGAAATCTTCAATATCTTCTTTGTCTTCAAATCTTCTTAGATCTTCAATAAACACCTGCACACAATCACTTGAATCTCTTGTGATCAATCACACACAGAACGGATTCTGTTAATAATGGATTATCACAAGATCATCTTTAGATCTAACAACAGTCTAAAGATCCTTGTCGAAACCTTGAACTAGTTTGACTGAATCTTATATCAGAAGAGAAGATTCTCAAGCATGAACAAACTAGGTGCAATCAAGATCCAACCACCGTTAGTCAATCAAATCAATACGAAAACTAAAGATAAACCGCAATATCTAGTTCCCACCAACGGGCTTCACTAGAGCTTCTCAATCCCAAATAAGACTTTAAATTGAGTGGTCGTAAGAGATTTTACCTAATTAGATTACTTTCCTGTCCGATAGGCGGCTTCACCAATAACAAAGACAAAAGAGTAAGTCTAGGTTACGCAGGATTAGTTTGCTAGAAATGCAAACTCATATTTACCCAAATTCGGTTTTCATAATTCCTGTGAATGCACTGTCCAAAAATGTGATTGAAATCTCCTTGGAAAATTGTAGTTGCAGGAAATCCTACACTACACCCTTGTTAATAATTTGTAATAACCAACTCAAATTTGAAGATTAAAACGACACTTTATTATTGGATTTTCAGAAATGTTTACAGGAAACGTAAGAACTCAAGAATACAAATTTTTTCTTGAAGTTTCTCTCTCCTCAAGACCTTCTCAACTCTCAAAAATACATCATCCCCCCACCCTATGAATCTATTGGAACCATTTATATAGGAAATGACATAATGGATGACAGCTAAGTTTTCCTCTTATTTCAGATCTACTCAACGATCATATCGCGAGAGTCTTAATGTTGGTTCTCGCAAGTTTTGTAACCATCGCAGAACAACCATGCTCTTCTCATGTTTCTTCAATCGTCAACCATTACGTCATTCTTTTGTGTTATTCGCCAAGTGTCATTGAAGATCTTGCGGTGACGCTCGCTGGGAAGTGTTGTTAATCTCGCAGAGAAGTGTTGTAGCGATATTCTTGTCCTACATCTTGCCTCTTCTCATGTCTTCTTCGCAAAGTGGAGAATATATGAGAACTTCAAATTCTTCAAAGCGCTCGCAGCTTCTTTTCTTTCCATATTTTCTTCTCGACTAGATTCCGTTGATTTAGCTTAACCACCTACACGTGTTGTAATTCTTCTTTTTACCGACACGTCTTCACCCAACAGGTCATCCCCTTTTTTGCCTATAAAAGGTAGAGTTAGGTTACTGAATTAATTTTTTTCCTTTGCTTTCTACTTTCTTCGTCTATTTACTTTATTTTCTGTCTGCAACTTTTCTTCTTCTTCATATTCTCCTTCTACTGTTCTAATGGAGTCATCAAGGTATGTGTTTCAATTACTTTATCTGTTTGAACCTATTTTTACTTATGTTCTTCAATTTTGTTTATTTGATTCTTCATAATTCTTATTATGTTTTGTCTTTAGTGGAACCATCCCTAACACCCAGTCTGTAATTCAAAACCCTAACTCTCGTAAAAGGTCGACTGAAAAGACGAATAAGAGTTATGCGAGTAATAAGGTAGTAAGAAATACATTTTATTTCTTAATAACAATATTGTTACCTCTGTTTCTTATCTGAGTTATTATTCGTAGAATGACGAGCATATCGCCAGACCTCCCAAAAAATCCCACCAAGTTAAAACTCTTGAGGGTGATATCATTATTCCCCAGCTGACATCTGCGAGAGTTATTCCCACACCTTCACAATTTAATCCTTATTCTTATATCTGCGAGAACCTCACTGTCAATACCCCCATTTCTACTGAGCTTTTGACAAATCAAACTTCTAAAATTGTTGTGACTGAAACTCCTTCTAGTCCTTTATTTCCTTCAACTGTTACTTTTCCAGAAACTCCTCCTTCTGATAATACAACCACCGCAAATAATCCAGATCTCCAGCTCGCCATTATTACTACTTCACCTTCTGCATCTCTTCCTTCATTTAATGAAGCATCAATAGGAATCGACGCTACTTTCAAAGTCTTATCTAACATTTTAGATGATGCTAGGAAATTTTCTACTGATCCCTTTAAATATGAGGTTTGTGAGACTTTTCTTAAGTATTTAGGCTCTGACTATAATGCTTCGCGAGCGTCTCTAGATAATGGAATTGAAGCTCTAAAGAAATACCTTCAAGCCAAAACTTTAGAATGCGCTACTCTAAATCACAAGCTTCGTAACTCTTCACTTGATTGCGAGAATCTTCGCAGGAGAAATAGTGAGCTGAAAGGTACAATTTTCCTACCTCTATCTTTTTGTTTTTTTGTTCTAATTAAGTTTCTTTCTTGAACTCTTGGTTTGTATATTTAGTTTTGAATCAGACCCGATTCATTGAAAGACTTAATTTTGAATCTACCGCTGAAGAAACTCGTGCTGAAAAAGATTCTTGGATGGATCAGTTTAATAGATTAGAGAATGTCTACACGTATTCAGTTGATCAAATAGATAATCTCACTAATGAGAATAATCAATTATCACAGAGCCATCATTTATTAAATAGCGATATTACTCGCCTCTCATACTTGTTAACCAAAGATAATTTGGCGATGGAATCTTTATCAGATGAAAATAGAACTTTATCTCAAGAAAAACACAAATTTTCAAGCTTGATGGCGATTTCCTCGCAACAATTGAGTAACCTTCAAATAATATGTGACAATCAAGAGCAATCTCTGCGTTCTCTTAAGGATGAACTTAAGGAAGTAACTGAATCATCTACCGCTGAGATGGATAAACTTATCAGGGGAAGATTAACTCTTAGTTTAAAGGCTAACACACTTCAAGAATAATATTCCAAATTAGAAGAATCTTATTCTTTATTGGCAAAAGAAAATTCATATCTCCATTCCAAAGAAGAAAACATAAAATCTCGCCTGAAGGGTATAGTTGGAGATAAGTTTTACGATGCCATGAATCAATGGGAGAATTGTTGTTTATTAATCCAAAATTTAACTTCACAAAAAGAAGGTAGTCATTTGACTGCCTCACTTGCTGGTTTTTCTGTTAAATTTCTATGTTATATTCCTTGCGAGATCTTCATTTGAATATTTTCTTGTTATTTTTGTTACTCGCAGAATCTGAAAGAAATCTTCACTCTACCATTTCTGATTTAACTGATAAATTGGATAAGGCTCGTAATGAAAATAGGGTTCTTATTTGCGATCTTGTAAAATCCCGCGACCAAGCAGAGAGAAGATATGATTATATTGAATACTTCAAGAATATGGAGATTAGAAATCGTGACAGAAGTTTCCTTCGCAAGGTTCACCTTAGTGCTGAAGTTCTTGTGAACGACATTCTGATTTCCCACTCTCTTCCTCCTATATCTATTCCTCCTCTAAAAGTTGATAATGATGAAGTTCCTCTTCCCATGGATAAGGATTTAGAGTTTCCGAGTGTTGAAGAATATATTTATCAGGAAGATGGTAAAGAAGAAAGAAGTTCCCCCAAAGAAGTAACTACTGGTGGTAAAGCAATCGCTGATGAAGAATTGAAAGAATGAGAAACTCGCAAGGAATAGAATGTTGGTGAAGCTGACAATTCTGGCGATAATGAATTTGGCGAGACCAACGTTGAGGCTTAAGTTTTGCTTCTATTTTCTCTTCTTTCCTCTTTTTTGCGAGCAATGTAACTTTTTGCAACTTTAGAATTCAACTTTTACTCCTGATATTTTGAATATTCTCAAGGAAGATAATGACATTTTATTTATCCACTCCCCTACTTGCCCTTCATTATCTTTCTTGTAATAATGAATCATTTTCTGTATCTTCCTTTTGCGAGTTATGTGTCTATATTTCTTGCGATATTAAGAATAGATCTGCGATGTGATAAATACTGCTGCGATATTTTTGTTCCAATATTCCTGCTCTGAGACCTGGAATAATGTTGCTGAATTTTTTTGAAATAATCTTTCCTGCATTCTTAATTGAAATAGTTAATGTTTGAGATTATTTTGTTGGTCTTATTTTGCCTTCCTAGTTAAAGGTTTTATTTTGCCAAATTTTATGTCTGCGAAAAAATCGCAGGATATCTTAGCATTTATATGCAAAAACCCTTTGATCTTGTCTTATCCATATTTTTTCAACATCTCTGCGACAATATGATAAGTATAAACTCTTTTTCAAGAATTAAACCTTATGACATTGCCGTCTTGCGATGAAATTGCAGGACGTCTTTACACTTTCATGTACAAACCCATTGATATTATCTTAACTTTTCTCTTTTGGCTTGTTTCCTCTGCATAATTTTCGTCACGCGACAATATGACAGGCCTAAATGCTCTTGCGATCATAAATCCCCATGACACTGCCGTCTTTAGACACTTATCAGCTCCCTAATAGAGGGTGCCGCCCTTATCTTTCCCCTGGTTTCCCCTTCAAGGAGGGCACATCGGCCATACAAGACTAGCTCCTCCCATCCAGATTTTCTAACAACCAGTTGTTTTCGCAGCCTCTTGTCCTTTATGCCTATATGGCTTATAGTTACAAGACTGCACCCTAAGTGGGGTTTTTTTTGGGCCGAGTTCATCATAGCCAAGACTTGCCAAGGATGGCCAGGGTAGTTTTGTACGCCCCGGGCACCCTTGACTCAACCGTGTACCTCGGCGCCTTGGTCATACTCTGCACTCCTTAGAAGAGATTCTTAGTCGTCCAACCAGGGTATAACCTTATATAGTTGGAAATCCAAGATCTCTCTCATGGATAGGTTTTCTTTAACCCCAATATCTGCATGACTCAGGTTCCAGCAGCGGTATAGCCTTATCCCTGAGTCATGTAAAGAGATACCCCCTCATATAACGCATTATTAGGTCTTACATTTGCCTCTTACAAAATTGTATTCGCGAACTAGGTTGCACGCCATAAAGGTTCGTCCCATTCTATTAATCTCTGCGAAATTTTTATTCGCATTTCTTGCGATGATGCTCGCAGCTCTTGTTTTGATTTGTTATCAGAAGAACCTCTCAGTTGTAATAGAGAAAGAAAAATTTATTATCTATTTCATCATACAACGTACCAGTATCTCTTATCTCGCAGGAGTTGTTATTGATAATACCTTTTCAGAAATAGTCTATTCCATGGTCTATCAAGTCTTTGACCAACATCTCTTCCTTCAGGATCCATTAGTTTGTATGCCTCAGTTCCAACTATCTCTTTAATGATGTACGGTCCATCCCATTTTCTCGCCAGCTTTCCACCATTTTCTCGCTGATAACTTGGTGTTTCTCGCAGCACTAAATCGCCAGGTTGGAATGCACGTTTCTTAACACGTTTGTTGTACTCGCGAGCTAATCTTCGCTGGTAATTTTCCATATGTTGTAAAGTTTTTTCTCTTTTTTCTTCTAATTCATCCAATTTATTTAAAATCATTCCAGCACTTAGATTTCTTTCCCAAGCCTCTCTTTTTGTTGTAGGAATAGATATTTCTGTTGGTAACACAGCTTCAACCCCATATGTCAAACAAAAAGGCAACATTCCAGTAGTTTCTCGTCTTGTTGTATTGTAAGCCCATATTTCATTATGCACTTGCTCGCACCATGCTCTGTGGTATCCTTCTAGCTTATTTTTTAAGATATCTGTGATTGTCTTATTAGTTGCTTCAACTTGACCATTAGCTTGTGGGTATAAAGGAGTAGATTTTCCACATTATATCTTAAATGCATTGAGTAACAATTCTATATTCTTCCCTTCAAAATGCTTTCCATTATCAGACACCAACTGCGCTAGAATCCCAAATCTGCAAATTATATTCTCAAATATGAATGTAAAAATATCTTTATCGCGGATATGTTGTACTGCCTTTACTTCTCCCCACTTTGTGAAATAATATGTTGCGACAATTAAATATCTTCTTTGTCCAGAGCCAGGCACAAATGGTCCCACAATATCTAATCCCCATTTTCCAAAAGGCCATACACTTGTTGAAGATGATAATGGTGCTCCTGGTGCATGTATCTTCTTTCCATATCGCTGGCAATCTTCACAATGCCTTGAGAGTTGCTTTGCATCTTCATGCATATATGGCCAGTAATAGCCTTGCATTTTTGTTCTATATGCCAGAGATCTTCCTCCTCTATGATTACAAGCATCACCACTGTGAAACATTTTCAATTTTTTTTTCCTTCTTCCCTCGTCAAACATCTTAACGATGGTTCATTAAAAGATCTGCGATATAATACTCCATCTCTTAACTCATAATTGGTTGCCCTACTTTTTAATTTATGTGCCTCTAATCAATTTCTTTGGATTTCTCCTCTTGCCAAATATGCATGAAGATCTACTCGCCAATATGTAATGTTGCTCTTTGATTCTTCCTCGCCAACTTCTACCATCATCACATCTTCCTCTTCTTCTTCCTTGTTTATCGCTGGTTATAAAAGTGTTTGAATTTTTATGCATCTCGTAGATGGATTTGTCATCATACTGGATATAAAAGCAAAACCATCTGCGAGCCTACTATCTTTCCTTGATATGTGTCTCCATTTTATTTTTGGAATCCTCGCAGACAATTCTTCAACTAGTCTTTTATACTTTCTCAAAGATGGTTCGTTTGTTATGTATTCTCCTTTTATCTGGCGAATAACCAATTGTGAATCGCTGGTGATTCTAGCATTTTCCAACTTCATTTCTACCGCACATTTTAAAGCATGAATCACAGCCTCATATTATGTCTCATTATTAGTGAATGCAAATTCTAATCTAAATGAAAGAGCTGTTTTTTCTCATTCTGGCGAAATAAAAACAACTCCAACCCCATTTCCTTCTCCATTTTATGATCCATCCACCAATATCTCCCATCTGTCGGGTTCTGTTAATAGCTCTTTTGGATCTCCATGTTCCTCTTCTATATCCATCATCTCTTCCACGACTTCATCATCTTCTAAAGGAAATTCAGCTAAGAAATCTGCGATAACTTGTGACTTTGGCGAAGATAAAATTTCATATTGGATATCAAAGTGTCCTACTTGTGCATTCCATCTCTCAACTCTGCCTGATCTTTTTGAATTTTTCATTACTGACTCAATTGGTAATTTTGTTAACACTTTGACCTTATGTGATTGAAAGTATATGCGAAGCTTAAAAGTTGCATGCACCAATGCTAGAATTAATTTCTCAATCTTTGAATAATTTCTCTCTGCAGAATTGAATGTTTTGCTGATGTAATAAATTGGTTTTTCTACTCCTGCATCTACTCGCAGCAATACAGCACTTAGCGCATATGTGGTTGTTGCGAGATAAATCAATAGTTCCTCTCCCGGTTCAGCTTTCTGTAAGATATTTATGTTCATTAAATGTTCTTTTATTCCTTGAAAATCCTTTTCACATTAATCTGTCCACTTAATTTTTGTTCCCTTCTTGAGTATATCGAAGAAATGTTTTCACTTATCTGAAGATCGCGAGATGAATCTTCCTAGCGAGGCTAAGAGTCCGTTCAATTTTTGCACATCTTTTACCTTCGCAGGTGTTGGCATATCGTGAATTGCTTGCACTTTTGTTGGATCAACTTGTATTCCTTCTTTTGAAAAAATATACCCTAAAAAATTTCCTGAAGTTACTCCAAAAGTACATTTGTCAGGATTCACTTTGATATTAAATTGTCGCATTTGATCAAAAATCCCTTTCAAATCTTGCACATGATTCTTAGCTTCTTTACTTTTAATCAGCATATCATATACATATACTTCTAATATTTTGTGGATCCACTTTGCGAACACCTTCTCCACCATTCTCTGATATGTTTCACCAGCATTTCGTAAGCCAAATGACATCTTTGTATAACAATATAATCCTCTTGGAGCAAAAAATGCGGTATGCTCTTGATCTTCTTCAGCGAGAGGGATTTGATTATATCCTTTATATCCATCCAATGAAGATATTCTAGCATTTCCCGCTGCTGATTCAACCATTTGTGGGATATCAGGTAATGGTAAACTATCTTTAGGACAAGCTTTGTTTAAATCAGTAAACTCTATGCAAATTTTTATCCCCTTATTCTTCTTTGGGACCACCACCATATTTGCAATACACTCTGGATATTTTGCTTGCCTTATAATTCCTGCATCAAGCATTTTCTGTAGTTCTTCTTCTATTTGGGAATGGTATGTTGTTGCGATTTTCCTTATTCTTTGTTTGAATGGTCTTACATCTTTGTTGATTTCTAATTTATGACATGCTACTGAGGGATCTATCCCTGGAATTTCATCCATGCTCTACGTGAAGATGTCTTTATATTCTCGCAAAAGATTTATAGTTCTTTCTTCCTCCTCTGCCTCCATTTTAGTCCCAATTCTCAATATTTTAGGCTCTTCTAGGGGTGGGACTTGGGTTGGGTCAACCCACCCAACCCATGCCCAACCCGAACGTTGGGCGGACATGAGCAACGTATTTCAAAACTTTGGGTAAGCTTGGGCCTAAATTTTATGAACCCGAGTTAAATTTGGGCAAGCATGGGCACAAATATTTCTAACCCAAACAACCCGCCCAACCCGAAGAACTATATATAAGACATTTTTTATAGTTAGTATTATCATCTCTTTAGAGAAATTTTAGATATTATCTTCAAATCTATTAATGAAAATATAAAGTATATCTATCTCATTAATCATTCGATATGAAAATAGTTTATATTATTGTAAATAATCATCAATTATTTGGAAATTTAAAATAAATGGAGCAATTAAATCTTTTTATTACTAAATTTATTATTATTACATTAACAAACTTGTATGTCTAGTGGAACTTGGGCCAACCCGAGGAACCCGGGGAACCCGAGTAACATAATTTGGGCGGACTTGGGCAACACCTCAATGGGTTCCACGGTTTCGATGGGCAATCTGGGCATAGAATTCCTAGCTCGGGTCTGCCTCGGCCAAGCCTTCTAACCCGCCCAACCAACCCAAGTCCCACCCCTAGGCTCTTCTTTACTCCCAATATTTTCTTCCTTTGTTGGTTCTGCTGCCGTGTAACTGGCTTCAGGTTCTCCCATTGGTGTTGGTGCTTTCATGATTCTCGCGAGTTCATCTCCTTCTCGCGAAATTTCTCTGGGTATTCCTTTTCCTTATTTTGCTCTTATCATGTAAATGTTAAACTCATCTTCTTTCTCCGTTTCTCTCACCAATTTTTTGCGAGCTTTTCGCAGTTTTGGACGCTCTTCATAATTTCTTACTTCAATTTGATAACACCGCTTCGCGAAATTTGTATCTCCTTTAATTTCTCCAATTCCACTGGGCATAGGGAACTTGATGCATTGATGTAATGTTGATGCTACAGCCTTGATTGCATGTATCCATGGTCTTCCCAATATCATGTTATACGGTGATTCCATGTCTACCACACATAATGTTACTTGTGTTTCAATTTCTCCTAGCAGAATTCGTACCACTATTTCGCCTTTAGGTTTTGTTAAAGATTTTCCAAATCCATGAATATGATATGTTGAACAAGACATTTATTCATCCTTATATCCCATTTTCTTAAAATTATGATAAAATATTATATCCTCAGAACTTCCTGCATCCACCAAAGTTCTATTCATAGCCCACTCTTCTACAGATTTTATTGATTCTTCTCTTCTCATTGATATGGTAGATACCGTGATTACCAAAGGAGATGCATGACTCAAATTTTCTTCTGGTACTTCTGCTGCTGTGAATGTGATCTCCTGCTTTTCCCAATCTTTCAATGATGATATTTTCTCCACCGTCATAATTTCCCTTCCTTCAAAATCCCGTTTATGTATCTTACCCTTAATATTTTCATGAAATCTATCAATCATTGTTCTTGTTACCATACCACACTCCAATTTTCTACAATCCTCTTTGATTTTAATCATTATTCCTTCAATTATTTGACCAATTTGTTTAATAATTTTCTTAATCTTGAACAATTCTTACCTTCTTCTTCACTTTTTCTATGATTTTTGTTAATTCAGTCCCTGTTTCGGGCGCCAAAATGTAGTTGTAGGAAATCCTACACTACACCCTTGTTAAGAATTGGTAATAACCAACTCAAATTTGAAGATTAAAACGACACTTTATTATTGGATTTTCAGAAATGTTTACAGGAAACGTAAGAACTCAAGAATACAAATTTTTTCTTGAAGTTTCTCTCTCCTCAAGACTTTCTCAACTCTCAAAAATACATCATCCCCTCTCTGAATCTATTGGAACACTTTATATAGGAAATGACATAATGGATGACATCTAAGTTTTCCTCTTATTTCGGATCTACTCTACGATCATATCGCGAGAGTCTTAATGTTGGTTCTCGCAAGTTTTGTAACCATCGCAGAACAACCATGCTCTTCTCATGTTTCTTCAATCGTCAACCATTACGTCATTCTTTTGTGTTATTCGCCAAGTTTTGTTGAAGAGCTTGTGGTGACGCTCGCTGGGAAGTGTTGTTAATCTCGCAGAGAAGTGTTGTAGAGATATTCTGGTCCTACAAAAATATTTAATTAGCAAATGCACATTACTAATTCTTATTTTCCATTTATAATTAAAAACCCTTAATTAAAAAGATTCTTAACTTATTTAATTCGATCTTGGGATTTACTTCCTTCTTAGACGTTAAGGAATATCTTTGAACAAAATAGAATAAGCATTAATGCACTGTGTTCAAAGAGTGACGACATCTTACTCCTGCAAGTCTTTACCATGCTTGCTCACTTGAAACCGATTTACCACACTTCCAAACAAGTTTAGAATTGGTTCATCTGAATTTCAATAACTATGTGATTGATCAATTTCTACTCAAGTTTAGAAAGTCTATCTGCTCTATCTCCTATCTTGAGACAAAAGTCGTTTTACTATATAGACTAAGAATATGCACATGTGACATTTCGAGCTGAGTATATCTCGCATATCTGTTTCTCGAAATATGTGTTAGTAAAGCTTTCGCTTTAGCCAAGTTCATCTTTGCCTAGTGACGAAAGTCATGTTATATTTTAATCACTTTGGAAATCGCTCTGATGAAAACTAGTTCGTGAAAACAACTGTATGACGTCCTCTGAGAATGCTTCAATGATTGAAATGAGAGTTTAGACTATATAACCATTGTGGGATATAAACATTGTTGTGGAAACACATATATGTATAAGTCCTTAACACTTGAACCGAAGTTTGTGAAATTTGTTGATCAAGTGGAACTGGAATGTGAGAAGCAATTCAGTCCGCGAACTCAGTCTGCGAACCCAGTCTGTGAACTAGCGTAAGTTCTCGAACCCGAGAATATCTGATGAAGTTGAAGCTCAGGTGCAGTCCGCGAACCCAGTACGTGAACTGACAGAAGTTCTCGAACCGAGAATTTCTGCTGGAGTTTATTAACTTCAACCGGTTAGCTTGAGTCCGCGAACTCAGTCCGCAAACTCAAGAGGTTATGTCTGAAAACGTTGTTCGTGAACTTATCTTAAATTACTAAGGAATGCTTTTGCAAACCGTGGTTTTATAGTTCATGATTAATGGTTCGAGTGAATCACATCGTTTTTGATCCAATTGTGCCTCTTGTAGTACTTGAGATCTCATAGTAATTGAACAACTCTCTAACTAGTTCATCTGGGTCATTTGGACTAGTTTTGGTGAAGAAAAATATGGTTGATATGAAATTTATCATTTGGATAACCATTTGGTTGACTAATATTGAACCAATCATTGTACACGTTTGGGTACAGTTACACGAACTCAAAACATCAAGTACATGTGTGTATGACAAGCTAAATTTTCGATCTAACAGTTGAGATATATTAATTTTATCTAATTAGTTTTCCATCTAACGGTGAATATTGAATGCTTTGTTACTAAGCTAACATTAATTGCAAACCCTGATTTGAAAGACTATATAAGGGAGAACTCTAGCAACTATGAAACCTAATCCCCACACATTCTGTGTGATACTAGTTTGCTAAAGCTAGAGTCGATTCTCCTTTAACCTTTGGTTTTCTTCCCTAAAACCAGGTTAACGACTTAAAGACTTCATTGGGATTGTGAAGCCAGACCGATACTACTTATCTTGTAGTTGTATGATCTGATCTTGCTATTTCTATCGTATGAGTATAATTGTATAATTGTCTTGAGATTTCTATCTCCGATAGGAAAGATAAAAGTAGTCACAAACATCTTCGTCTCATTGTTTGTGATTCCTCAATAATCTTCTTCGCTGCGTCGATTAAGTTTATTGTGAGGTGATTGTTGAAACTGAGCTGTTCTTCGGGAATATAAGTCTGGTTTTATCGATTTGTTCTTGTTCAATTTGATTTATCAAAAGACGGAACAAAACTCATAGGTTTATTCGTGGAAGACGAATTTATCTATTACATGTAGACTTTTCTGTGTGAGGCAGATTTGTTTGCTAAATTCTTCGACTTTGGGTCGTAGCAACTCTTGGTTGTGGGTGAGATCATCTAAGGGAATCAAGTGCACAGTATCTTGCTGAGATCAGAGGCGTAGGATCATAACTGTACCTTGGATCAGTGTAAGATTGGTTGGGGTTCAACTACAGTCCAGACCGAAGTTAATTTGGATTAGGCTAGTGTTTGTAGCGGCTTAATATAGTGTATGTTTAATCTGGACTAGGTCCCGGGGGTTTTCTGCATTTGCGGTTTCCTCGTTAACAAAATTCTGGTGTCCGTGTTATTTCTTTTCCGCATTATATTTTTATATAATTGAAATAATACAGGTTGTGCGTTGCTAAATCGATTAGAATATCCGACCTGATTGGTTGTTGATTTAAATCGATTGACACTTGGATATGGGTCTTTGGTACAATCCAAGTTATCTCTTTTTGATTAGGCTCGCGAATTATATTTGCTTGTGTAAATCAAATCGAGAGATTGAGATAATAACTCCTTGAGTATTTTCTATTGATTGAGTCATGTTGATTCTCTTGAAAACAACTCGGAGTTGTCCATACAGATTGCTAATCAAAATATTGGGTGAGGTTGTTAGACCCCTGCTTTTTCAATTAGTATCAGAGCAAGCAAACATGTTAAAGACCTTACAAGTCTGTGTTTGTGTCAATCTGAGTCTGTGGACAGAATCTCTGTTGCGCATACCAAAATGTCTCCTAAAGCTTTTGACCATGTCAAGTGTCTTGGAAACACCTCAAAGGATTATTCCTTAGTTGACTCTTTCGAATCCCGAGGTATAAAGAATGTTCAGTGTGATAATGACATTTTTTCCTCTCGTGAGGCATGTGACACTATGGCAGAAGCTGAAAAGAAACTCACCAGAATTTCAAAACATACAGCTGAAGATATTGATTTTAATAATCATGATCAGCTCATTGATGAATTTGAAAAGTCTCATAATCGAGAACGTGATCTCTATCATATCATAAAGTCCTTCTCTAAGAACATTGAGAAACTTCTATAAGAAAATACTCTACAAAAGGAAAAGATTAGTACTCTTGAGGAAGTTGTTAAAGAGGACTCCATTAGAGAAAAACGTTTTCTCGAGACTCATTCATCAGATCTCAACAGACTTCATGCTGAAAAAGAAAAACTTTGTGCATCTCTTAATCTAGCCCATGAACATTGTAAATCCTTGAAAAAGGAAAACTCTGTCCTAAGGAGAAATTCTTCTGTGACTAATTCTCAGGAATTACTATATATGAAGAAATGTTCTCTAGAAGAAGATTGTGTCAAGAAAAGTTTGCATAACTTCCAATCTTCTCATATGGATATGAAGTTTAAACAGGTGCCAGTTATTGCTTCTCCTCTACGAACCTGTACTTTTTTTGGGAAACAGAATCGTTATGCTATTCATTGTTTTGCAAGAAGGAAACAATTTTCTAAGCTTCGCAATTTTCTTCTCTTCACTGTCAATGGTACAGAAAGTCAGTTGCCTAAAGCATTGAATCGTATGCCCACAAGAAATCAGAAACCTTATGAGAATTATATCTACTCTAGATATCATCACAGGGATAAAATTCTTTCTGGCAATCCTTTTTGCTGTATTAATAAGAACAATTCCTGTACTTATAAGGATGTTTCTGATAAATCTAAATCTAGAAAATGGATCCCTATCTATTCAGATCCTCTTGAACCTATTGCTAAAGGTCCTAGATTTAGTCCTTTTGATAAGAAAGATAATCAATCAGTATCTTTTCTCACTAGAAAGTGCACATGTCAGAGACAGAAGGATAGAAATGAACAATATTCATTTGATGAGCTAAAGGCTCATACTTGGGTAAATTAATCACAAGGTTGAATATCTCACATACAAAAATCCTAGTTGTGAGAGAAGTGGATAGGTATACTCCATAACTATGTGTCTCTAATTATCTAGCTAATCTCTTATCGCTTTTATAAAGATAATTTTTTAAACACTGGTTAGTGAGTATTTTTCTTTGTTCATTTTCTAAAACACCTTTGAAAAATTAAAGTGTCTCCTTTTTCCATGTAGAGCTTTGTGAAAAACCATCCTACGGGTTCACGTACGGTTCAAGTTATCCCTTAAACCTATCCTGTAACCCTAAATCTCTCGAGTTTTTTCTTTATATACTTATCCTATAGAGTTACTCGTTTACTCTAGGTTTTATGTTATCAATGGCTTCTTCTTTGTGGTCTTTGGACTTGACTAATGATGTCATTAATAAGGCGGTATATTGCGAACTCGATAAATAAAATGATACTCTTATTGATATTGAAGGGTCTCTTCCTCAATCCTTTGATGTACTCTCGGATATAGAAGATATTGAAGAGATTTTATCGGATGTGGTTCTTGACTTCCTAATGGAATTTGAGAAGGCTAAGCAACTACTTGTTGATACAATAAAGTGTCTTGATATGGTAAAAACTGAGTTGAAAAAGGTTAAGTTTGATCTTGTTCTCATGAAAAACCATGTTAAAGAGCTTCCAAATAAGGATATCACAAGTACAGAAGATGCTGCCATTCACAAGCTTCAAGATCTTAAGGCTCAAGAAGGTCTGAACTGTCAATTTGAACCTAGTTTGGTATAACATGGAAGTTTTTCTGTTTGGTTCTTATTGTCTAGTAAATGTTCTATGTTTTCTGTTTTATTTAGAAGAATAACTAGTGTTTTGGAATAGCAATGATTGTGATTACACATAGCTATATCCAATGTTTTTCATCTTCTTGTTTTTAGATTTATTGGTTTAAATTCTAAACTGGTTTGGAAGATGATGGTTGTAGTATTAATCTTTTTGATTTTATATATTGCAATATTTTGATGGGATTTGTATGTTCGTCCGTGAACTTGATTATCCCATATTTTGTCAAAAGTAAAGTCATTCACGTATTGGTATGAAAATATTGATAAAGGAATGAATGGACTTTTGGAAAAACACAAAAGTTAAGCCTATAATGTCAATTGTTGATGTAAGATAGGTTAAAATCTTTTGTGATTCAAGGATAAAGTCTAATATGTCACTTTGTGATGGAAAAATAGAATAGGTCCTTGTTTTGTTATCCACGTGTTTATAGGTAAAAATAGTTTCTACCGATTTTGGTAAATTCGATAGGTGAGTGAGAAACTGGTTTAAACCCTAAACAAATGTGTTGCACGTGAGCACCTTCTAGATTCGAGAGATCAATCTGTACAAGTCCAACCTAAACCAAGAAATGGCCGTTCCAGACTTGCTTCGGTCACAAAGTGGAGGAGAAGGGTTGATTTGGGGAGGATAGCGAAGAAAGGTGATGAGACCAGAGAGCTCTGGTTGGGTAGTGTCTCGACTTGTATCAGAAAAAAGTAGAAGCTTAGGATGCTTGCAAGAGATGGAAGCCTTTTGGGTGAGCTTGCAAAAGTTTCTTTCTGATAGTGTTGTATTTTTCTCCTGACCAAGACTTGTTGTCTGGTAGAAATAGGTGAGACCTATTTATACAAGTTGAGATTGAAACGTACCCTGGCCTCATTACGGAAGGAAATAAAGGGTAGTTAAATGGGAGGAGGTGGTAACCGGCATGTTTAAGAGTGAAAACGTTTTCACTTTTATTTCCCAATTTAATTGAATGATTTTATTCCTTTTAACGTTTTCTTAATACGAGCGTAGCGTACGCTGCATGCTGTGACCGCCAAACCAAAAACTTGAGAAAGCATCCCCCAGTTTGTGTTGATGTCTCGAGAGTTGGTTGCACTTTGGGTTCAAGTGGCAATGCCAAGATGCTAGGGGAGCGTGTGGCATGTGCCAATGGCATGTGTGGAATGCCTTGACCGCAAATTACACTTTGAGTGTAAGTGGCAATGCCAAATATGCTAGGGGAGCGTGTGGCATGTTCCAATGGCATGTGCGAAATGCCTTGGTCGCGGGTTGCACTTTGAGAGCAAATGGAAATGCCAAAGCTGCTAGGGGAGCGTGTGGCATGTGCCAATGGCATGTGCAAAATGCCTTGGTCGCGGGTTGCACTTTGAGTGAAAGCGGCAATGCCAAAGCTGCTAGGGGAGCGTGTGGCATGTGCCAATGGCATGTGCGGAATTCCTTGACCGCAAGTTACACTTTGAGTGTAAGTGGCAATGCAAAAGCTGCTAGGGGAGTGTGTGGAATGTGCCAATGGCATGTGCGGCCTGGTAAGGAAAGCTGCTAGTGGTGCGTGTTGGCATGTGCCAATGGCACGCACGTCCACTTGGGCCAAGGTTGCGCGGTTTGCAAGCCTAGGGTGCGGGCGCTATTTTGGCATGCGCCAATGGCATATCGGCTTGGAAACTGGCTAGTGGTGGGTGTTGGCATGTGCCAATGGCACGCACGGCCATATTGGCCTTGGTTGCACGGTTTGCAAGCCTAGGGCGCGGCCGCTATTTTGGCATGCGCCAATGGCATAGCGGCTTAGAAAGTGGCTAGTGGTGCATATTGGCATGTGCCAATGGCACGCACGTCCATATTGGCCTAGGTTCCACGGTTTGCAAGCCTAGGGCGCCGGCGCTACTTTGGCATGTGCCAATGGCATAGCGGCTTGGTAAGGAAAGTGGCTAGCATAGCTAGGGCCAAGGCAAAGTGTGTTTGGCATGGCGCGGCTAGCTTGGGCTAGGTATGGCTGGCATGATTTTCCATTGGCACAGAGGTGCGGCTAGCATGGTTGGCATGCTTTGGCGCATTTGGTGTGGCTGACATGATTTTCCGTTGGCACAGGGATGCGGCTAGCATGGTTGGCATGCTTTGGTGCGGTTGGTGTGACTAGCATAGCTAGGGCCAAGGAAGAGTGCGTTTGGCATGGCGCGGCTAGCTTGGGCTAGGTGTGGATGGCATGATTTTCCATTGGCACAGAGGTGCGTCTAGCATTGGCATTCTTTGGCGCGTTTGGTGTGACTAGCATATCTAGGGCCAAGCAGAGTGCGTTTGGCATGGCGCGGCTAGCTTGGGCTAGGTGTGGATGGCATGATTTTCCATTGGCACAGAGGGGAATTAGGGTTTTGCTCGTTGTAACCCTAATTTGAAAAAATACACCCTATTAATTACTGACTACATGCATTAAATGTTCTAATAAATGTGTCACCGGTGACATTAGGTTATTCGGGGTTTTACAATTTTACCCTTTGTCTAAAAACCACCATCAACATTAAGTCCCCTTCTTAGCTCGTAACAGGAGCTTTGTTGCGAGGTAATCATAAGATGGTGACAAACTATCAGCAGAAAATCGTAAAGAGAATTGAGGAGGCTTGTCTAACCTTTTTTATAGATAGGATTTGGAATCCTTCCCTCTGGCAGTTTTTCACAAATCGGGAGGCTGGCACGATTGGGAAGCCAGCATCATTGAGAAACAGGAAGCTGGGCGGCATTGAGAAGTTGACGCGAGTTGGGAAAATTAGTGTGCTAGCTGGTGGGACCGGAACAAGGTGGGGAAGCTGATTATGCTAGCTGGCGCGACTCGGGCGGTCATTGGGAAGTTGGCGCAATTGGTGGGACCGGTGCAATTGGGAGATTGGAAAACTGGTACGAGCTTGGCGGGACCGGTGTAAACAAGGAGGGAGTAGGTGTTTCGACAGATAGCAAAGTTTCCTTATTTTTCCTTCCTTCACACGTGGCTTCAATCGGGGCATCATCCATGCTAAAATCTGGAAGCGTTATGTCCTTCATTGCTTCATTTTCTTTTTTAAGGTCCCGTATTCACACCCAGCGTAATTGCATCATCTCCCTTGTTTGAGAAAGGGTTCTTCTTGTTGATTTTCTCTTTTTGTCATGTCGTACAGAGACGAATCATCATCTAACTAGCCAGATTATCTAGGTGAAGGCGCGGGGTCTGAATCTTGCAGGAGCATCCCGACCAGGGTTATTCGGGTTAAGAAAATCATACCGGTATGTTTTATTCTTCTTTTGGAGGACTGACGTACGCTTTACCGCTTGTTTCATGAATAGAAAATTTCCCTTTATGCAGAGATATCCCATTGGAGCATGTATTACTGTTATCGACGAGGATGACCTAGTTGTTCCCCTTCCTTCAAATCCAACCTTGTTGACTGCTGCAGACTTGGAGAACGCTGATTTAGGGCTCTCTTGTCATGAATACCCCTATGCAGGTTTGTTATTTGGGACACGTATGAGATGTCTCTCATCTAATTACCGGAATGTTGGCGGTTTCCTAGTGCGAAAAGAATTCGTGTTCCTTTACACGAGGATATGGAAGACGTACGGCCATATCGCTACCAGGAGCGTAGTGAAGTGATGTTCGTCCGCCTTGGTTTCCGTAGTGAACTGTATTTTTCCAATGATTGCTGAGATGGAGAATATGTCCATCCGTGCTGCTGCGGAGTTATCCATTCAAAGGTTGGAGAACATGGTGTCCACCTGTGAATCCTTGGAGTTTAATATCAGCTGGTTGTGGCATCGTCTTAATATTATGAAAGTCGACAGAGCTGGTATTCTTTCTGGTGTGATTCCTGCCAGAAAAGTCATGCTAGAAGAGGAGAAAGCTTTGGCCATGGAGTCTCATAGAATTGAAGAGTTAACTCGAGACTTAAAGGGTAGGACTGAAATATATCATAGTCGATTGAAGATGATGTTTTGTAGGGATTATAACTTACTGGATGGGCTTTTCTGACTTGTATCACGAGGTTTGAAGGCTCCATTTTTTTTTGGAGAAATAAAGAAATTCCATTAATATGTTAGATTGTATTGAAATTTGATAATTGGTAAGAAAGAAAAGTAAAAGCAGAGAGGGTGTCTGGACGTTCACATTTTTAATGTAGCATATTGCAGGGAAGTGATTAGGCATAGTATGCCTTAAGCCACTTTTCATTGATAACTTCCTCTAGCTTACCCCCATCTTCTTTGATAATCTTGTAGTAACCACTGTCATATGCCTTAGTGATTGTGTACGGCCCTTCCCATTTAGGGGAAAAATTTGGTGCCGATGCATCTTGCTGGATGTGTTTTGCGGTTTTTAGCACCAAATCTCCTTCCTTAAAAACCCTGGGTTTTACATGGCTGTTGTACGCTCTGGAAATCCTGTTTCTATATGATTGTGCATGTTCCTCTGCCCAGGATCTTCTGGAGTCTATAGTATCTTGTTCTGTAATTCTGGCATTGAGTGTTTCGGCTTCATTCCACTGAGGTACACTTGTTGCGGCGATTCTGGCAGACGAGATCTTGATTTCCGCTGGGAGGATCGCGTATGTACCGTAGACGAGGGAGTAGGGAGACATGTCGGTGAAGATTCTAGGAGATGCTCTGTATTCCCAGAGAGCCATTGGCAATATATCATGCCAGGTCATGGGATTTTCGTGTACTGTTCGGCTGAGGATTCGGATCAAAGTCTTGTTGGTACTTTCAGCTTGCCTATTTTCCTGGGGATAGTATATGGTAGAGAAGACTTTCTTAATACCGTACCTCTCAAGTAGTTCATGTACTTGCATGTTAGCAAAAGGCGTTCTGTTGTCGGTGATGACGTGTTTAGGTACGCCAAAACGGCAGATGATGTGTTCCTTGATGAATGCTGCAATCGTGGCTCCAGTGGTTCCTTTCAGCGGGAAAGCTTCAACCCACTAGGTAAAGTACTCAGTCGCGGTTATTATGTATTCATGCTGTTTTGAGGATGCGGGTTGATCTTCCCAATGATGTCAAGTCCCCAGCTATAAAAGGGTCATGGGCTACTTATCGAGTGTCGGGATGTTGGAGGCACGTGGATGAGGTTTCCGTGATTCTGGCATTCACAGCATTTATGAACGAAAGTAGCTGCGTCGTCTTCCATGGTCGGCCAATATTACATCTCGTGTATCTGCAGGAACAATTCATGTTTCCCTTGATGTTCGCCTTCGTGCATTTCTCTTGACATAACTGGGATTTCTGTATCGCTCAAACACCACATTAGACTTCCTCTGAAACTCTTGCGATATAAAACCCCATCATGGAACACGAATATTTTGTACTTTTGTTTTAGCTTGGACGCATCCTCTTTGTCAGTAGGAAGAATGTCGTCGCGAAGGAAACCCATGTATGGCTCCCGCCAGTCCCCTAGTGTGACTGATGTTGAGGACTTCTGTCTGACATGGGGGTGCCTGGAAATTGGGACACGCCTTCTAGAGTAATCGAGATTGGGCTTCCATCTCCGGACAATAGTATCCAAGTCGTTATAAACGAAGGTAGAGAGTTACTACTGATGTTATTCTACAGACTTCAGCATGGACATGTTCAAGTTGTTGTTGTGCTTCCTCTTTTCCGAGACACCTTGACAGAGAGCTGTCTGTGTTTCTATGATACAGAACACCTTGAAGCATAAATAAATTCGGCAAAGTCTTGAGGTCAACCTTCCCTTAGAAAAGTGAGTTGTTGAGTTCTTGAATGATAGGAGTTCTACAGTCATCGTCTTCGGCTTTCTCAGGTTGTGAAATCCATGTTGAAGCTATGGTTCGCTGTTTTACTATCAGGGTTTCCTTGGATCCTTCGAACTCTAGCTTTGATGCTAGTGTAGCTAGGCAGTCATCATGCTTGTTACTGCCACGGCCGATGTGTGTGATGGTTGCATCGGCGAAATAATTTAGTAGTTTTTGTGCTTCAGCCATGTATGGTGTTAGCGTCAGTTATTTCAATGTGTAAATCCCGTTTACCTGGTTAATGAGTAATTTTAAATCTCCTATTATCTCCAAACGCGTGGCCCTGGCTTTTTTAGCTAGTGATAGTCCTATGAGGAAGGCTTAGTATTCTGCTGAGTTATGGGTGCATGGAAAGTCTAGCTTGAAAGAGTGCGTGAAGACTTCTCCAGCAGGAGATACTAGTACCACACCCGCTCCTCCAGTATTAGTGTTGTGGGTTGAAGATCCGTCGAAGAACAGCATCCATGCCTCTTCTTTGACTAAGAAGATATCTGGAAGGTCTCCCAGAATATCTTCACATAACTCCGCGGTGTTTTCGAGTGGGAATGCTACTAGCAGGTATGCAATATCCTGTCCTTTTATGGCCCTCGGGTAAGCGCACGTTATGTAAAACTCTGACAACTGTAGGAGCCATTCAGTCGGCCTCCCTATCAGGTAAGGTTTCGATAGGAGAAACTTTACAGGGTCTGGTTTGGATATTAACACCACCTTTTTGGAGAGGAGGTAGTGCCTGAACTTCTGTATGGAATAAATCAATTCTAAACACGCATTTTCCGCCTTGGGGTATCTGAGTTCAGCGTCTCTTAATGTTCGACTGAAGTAGTATATGGGATATTCAACTCCTTTGTCGTCTTCTTGATCGAAGAGGGCTCCAATGGAAGTATCTCTAAAGGACGTGTAAAGACATAATAGTCTCCCTTGCATAGGAGGATTTATGACGGTCGGGGAGGACAGTGTTTGCTGGATCTTCTGATACACTTCTTGTTAAGACGTAGTCCATGTGAAATTCGCTTCTTTTTTCAACAGAGGGGTAAACGCAGTAATGAGTTGTGCCAACCCCGGTATGAAGCGACGAATGTAGTTTATCTTTCCCATGAAACTTTGGAGCTCTTTTATGGTTCGTGGTGGTGGCATCGTGAGGATAGCTTGTTTTTTGACTGGGTCAACTTTTATCCCTGCGGCCGTTACTTGGAATCCTAAGAACTTCCCCGAAGAGACACCAAAAGCACATTTCAAAGGATTCATCTTCAACTTGTATTCGCGACATCTTTCGAACACTTATCGTAGAGTTTCCGGATGATCCGATCGAGTCTTTGATTTAACTTGACTTTCTTGAGCATCATATCGTGGAAGATGGTAGTTATGGCGCGTTGGTAAGTAGCACCAGCGTTCTTTAGACCGAAAGGCATTACGGTGTAATAAAAGTTTCTGAGAGGGGTTCGGAAAGCAGTCCTACTCGCGTCGTGCTCATACATCTTTATATGGTTGTAGCCGCTATATCCATCCATGAAAGAGAACATACCATGTCCACTGGTAGCATCTACCAGCATGTCGATGTTAGGGAGCGGGAAATCGTCTTGAGGGCAGCACTTGTTCAGATCTCTAAAATTGACATAACATCTGATATGGCCATTCTTATTTTTAACGGGAACGATATTGGCCAACCAGGTGGGATGGTGAATGGGTTTGACAAAACCAGTGGCTAGTAATTACTGGACCTCCGCCTTGATTTGTTCTTCTATGTCGTGTCTGAATTGTCTTGGAGGATGCTTGACTAGTTTGGATCCAGGTATCACGTACAGATGGTGGGTGACCAGTTTTTCATCCAAGCCAGGTATTTCTTCGTAAGTCCACGCGAACACGTCCTGTCATTCTTTGAGTAGGTTGACTAGCTTTGAGAGTTCCGCAGAATGTAGAGTCAAACTGATCAGAATGGTTCGCGAGAATTCCTTATTCCCTATATTGACAGTTTCGAGCTCGTCTGTGGTTAAGTCAGTCCCGTCTTGCAGCTTCTGAGGGGCGTCTGGAACTTCTTCCTGGTTATTGTGAAGACATTCTTTTGGGTAGAGATACCGGGTCATGGTCTCCTTTGCTAATTGCTAACAGCGGTGGTAATATGTGAGTTTTCCCTTTTTGCTTCGTCATGCGGTGACGGTGCACTCTCGCTTGGTGCGGGCACGGGTTACGCCCGGTGGTGGGATACTGGCGGTTATTTCTTCTGAGGAGATGGCGGGAGGGCGGTCTCCTCTGCGAAGTATCTCCAGTTGGTCGATATCTCAGAGCGATGTCCATTTTGGTAGCAGAAAACTGTGAATCATGGTCGTCACGCCTTTTGAACCTCCTTCGGCCCATGTGCTTATACTCAGTAGATTGGTGCATAGGGGGACAGTGACACGGGGATGCGGACAAATTCTTCGTCCAATACTGTTTTCAATCATTGGTGGTATGTTTAAGGAATGATTCTGAGATTGTGCAACCACGGTCTTCCCAGTATCATGTGGTAATCTGGTTCCTTTTCAATTACTTCAAACTTCACACTTGATTGAATTTGCCCTACTGCCAGCTCCAAGTTGATGTAGCCGTATGTGCTAGTTTGGTTGCCTTCGAAATATGTCATCATAGTGGGTTGTCATACGATCTCGTTAGGTCACACCCTGGCATCTTTAAGTGTCTCGAGAGTGATGACATTGGAAGATGCGCCCGTGTCAATGAGCGCTCTTCGAAACTCTATGTTCCTGACGAGAGCCGTAACATGCAAGGCCCTATTGTGACCGTCTTCTACCATCATGTCGTCATCGGTGAAAACAATATTGTTGGTGGATCTTCTGGGGATCCTTGGAGTCCTCGTGGGTGCAAGAACTAGTAATGCGTTTAGTGTTATTTGGTTAATAGCAGAGAATGTTTTTATTCGCTGGTCCTTGGAGAGGTGTAGCAATTCGCATAAGTTTTCTACCAACGTGGTCACCTCCTGGTCCGCTGGCTTCCAGTCAGTGACGAAACCATTGAGTTGAGAATGCTCATTCGGGATGTTAATCCCCTGCTCATGATTTCCTGGGGAACATGAACCACTTAGCTCCGATGTTAGGCTGATGAGGAAGTCGAGTTAGCTATTAATCGCATCCTTCATTAGATCCATGTTTTTGGCATGGATCTCCTGAGCTCGCATCAGGCCAACCAGTCTTGGGACCTCTTCATTGGTCGAATTGCTTCCAGAAATTGACGAGTCATCACGACCTTGAGAGGGGTCAATATTTGTGGAGATGGATTGATAACCGACCATGCTTGCACGAAATTTGAGGAAAAAAACTGGAATTTGATATTGTAACCGAAAGATCAATCCTCCCGCTGTGGTCGCCAATTGTTTATGGGTAAAAATCGTTTCTGCCGATTATGGTAAATTCGATAGGTGAGTGAGAAACTGGATTAAACCCTAAACAAATGTGATGCACGTGAGCACTTTCTAGATTCGAGAGATCAAACTGTCAAGTCCAGCCTAAACCAAGAAATGGTCGTTCCAGACTTGCTTCGGTCACAAAGTGGATGAGAAGGGTTAATTTGGGGAGGATGGCGAAGAAAAGTGATGAGACCAGTGAGTTCTGGTTGGGTAGTGTCTCGACTTGTATCAGAAAAAAGTAGAATCTTATGAAGCTTGCAAGAGATGGAATCCTTTTGGGTGAGCTTGCAAAAGTTGCTTTCTGATAGTGTTGTATTTTTCTCTTGACCAAGACTTGATGTCTGGTAGAAACAAGTGAGACCTATTTATACAAGTTGAGATTGAAACGTACCCTGGCCTCATTACGGAAGGAAATAAAGGGTAGTTAAATGGGAGGTGGTGGTAACCGGCGTGTTTAAGAGTGAAAACGTTTTCACTTTTATTTCCCCATTTAATTGACCGCTTTTATTCCTTTTCACGCTTTCTTAATACGAGCGTAGTGTACGCTGCATGTTGTGCCCGCCAAACCAAAACCCTGAGAAAGCATCCCCCTGTTTGTGTTGATGTTTTAGAGTTGGTTGCACTTTGGGTTCAAGTGGCAATGCCAAGCTTCTAGGGGAGCGTGTGGCATGTGTGAATGCCTTGACCGCAAGTTATACTTTGAGTGTAAGTGGCAATGCCAAAGCTGCTAAGGGAGCGTGTGGCATGTGACAATGGCATGTGCGACCTGGTAAGGAAAGCTGCTAGTGGTGCGTGTTGGCATGTGCCAATGGCACGCACGGCCACTTGGGCCTAGGTTGCGCGGTTTGCAAGCCTAGGGCGTGGGCGCTATTTTGGCATGCGCCAATGGCATAGCGGCTTGGAAAGTGGCTAGTGGTGCGTGTTGGCATGTGCCAATGGCACGCACGGCCATATTGGCCTAGGTTGCACGGTTTGCAAGCCTAGGGCGCTATTTTGGCATGCGCCAATGGCATAGCGGCTTGGAAAGTGGCTAGTGGTGCGTGTTGGCATGTGCTAATGGCACGCATGGCTATATTGGCCTAGGTTCCACGGTTTGCAAACCTAGGGTGCGGGCGCTACTTTGGCATGTGCCAATGGCATAGCGGCTTGGTAAGGAAAGTGGATAGCATAGCTAGGGCCAATGCAAAGTGTGTTTGGCATGGCGCGGCTAGCTTGTTCTAGGTGTGGCTGGCATGATTTGACATTGGCACAGAGGTGCGGCTAGCATGGTTGGCATGCTTTGGCGCGTTTGGTATGACTAGCATAGCTAGGGCCAAGGCAGAGTGCCTTTGGCATGGAGCGGCTAGCTTGGGCTAGGTGTGGCTGGCATGATTTTCCATTGGCACGGAGGGGAATTAGGGTTTTGTTCGTTGTAACCCTAATTTGAAAAAATACCCCCTATTAATTACTGACTACATGCAATAAATGTTCTAATAAATGTGTCACCGGTGACATTAGGTTATTCGGAGTTTTACGATTTTACCCTTTGTCTAAAAACCACCATCAACACCACGGTATAGAGCTTAATTTTTCCATATTATTATGTATTACCATGAAGGTTCCATCTTGTATCTTATGTTGAGTAGGATACGACTAAGTCGATTTTTTATTGGCAAGGTTGGTTGTTCCATAAAGATGCAAAATGTTGAGCATTAAAAACTATTTTAATCAACTTGTGTAGTTATTTAGTTAGTATTCCATGAGTTCTCTCGTGTTGAGTACATGTACGGTTAAGGTTGTCATTTCCTATGAAAATCTTAGCCGGGGTTCCATAATCTGTTGAGCCCAAATGAACTAAATCAATCATCTTGTGTGGTTATTTAGTTAACACTCCATATATTTTTCTCATGTCGAGTATGGAAAATTGAATTGATTACTTTGTGATTAGTTTAATTGTGTAATCCGGTTAGAATATTTATGGGTTTTCTTGTGAATAATCTAATCGATGAATTAAGTCTCCATAAGTTTACTTGTGTTGAGCATATTTAGTCAAATTAATCATGGTTCGCTTTGGTTAATATGATTGAATATTTTGGATTCCAAATTCATACTTGTATGCAATTTGTTGAGTCTAAAGAAATCCTTCTTTTCCCTTGAAATTAAGGTCGCTCTTGTTGTTCCTTTGGGAATGACATCTTATGGGGGAGAGTTCTTTTGAACTTGCGCATAATTTCCAAATCTTTGTGAGGAGTGTGGCTGTGGAATTTTTTAGGGGTTATCTTGTATCTTTATAAACTCCTTGATGAATGCATTTATCCTCGGCTTTATGATTGCATCTAAAAAAGATGATAGAACATTTACCTTTGGTCATGAAATGTCTCTTACGGAAATTTTATTAGGATCCCATCTCATTGTTTGTGATTCCTCAATAATCTTCTTCGCTGCGTTGATTAAGTTTATTGTGAGGTGATTGATGAAACTGAGCTGTTCTTCGGGAATATAAGTATGGTTTTATCGATTGGTTCATGTTCACCTTGATTTATCAAAATACGGAACAAAACTCATAGGTTTATTCATGGGAGACGAATTTATCTATCTTGTAGACTTTTCTGTGTGAGACAGATTTGTTTACTAAAGTGTTCGACTTTGGGTCGTAGTAACTCTTGGTTGTGGGTGAGATCATCTAAGGGAATCAAGTGCGCAGTATCCTGCTGGGATCAGAGGCGTTGGATCATAAATGTACTTTGGATCATTGTGAGATTGGTTAGTGTTCAACTACAGTCCAGACCGAAGTTAATTTGGAGTAGGCTAGTGTCTGTAGCGGCTTAATACAGTGTATGTTTAACCTAGACTTGGTCCCTGGGTTTTTCTGCATTTGCGGTTTCCTCGGTAACAAAATTATTGTGTCTGTGTTATTTCTATTCCGCATTATATTTTGTTATATAATTGAAACAATACACGTTGTGCATTGTTCAATCAATTAGAATATCCGACCTTATTGGTTGTTGATTTAAATCGATTGACACTTGGATATTGGTCTTTGGTACCATCCAAGTTATCTCTCTTTGATTGAGCTCGCGAATTATATTTTCTTGAGTAAATCAAATTGAGAGATTGAGATAATAGCTCCTTGAGTTATTTTCTATTGATTGAGTCATGTTGATTCTCTAGAAAACAACTCGTAGTTATCCATACAGATTGCTAATCGAAATATTGGGTGAGGTTGTTAGACCCCTTCATTTTCAATTGGTATCAGAGCAGGCAAACACGTTAAAGACCTTACAAGTCTGTGTTTGTGAAAATCTGAGTCTGTGGACAGAATCTCTGTTGCGCATACCAATATGTATCCTAAAGCTTTTGACCATATCAAGTGTCTTGGAAATACCTCAAAGGATTATTCCTTAGTTGATTCTTCTGAAACCCGAGGTATAAAGAATGTTCAATGTGATAATGACATTTCTTCCTCTCATGAGGCATGTGACACTATGGCAGAAGCTGAAAAGGAACTCGCCAGAATTTCAAAACATACAACTGAAGATATTGATTTTAATAATCATGATCAGCTCATTGATGAATTTGAAAAGTCTCTTAATCGAGAACGTGATCTCCATCATATCATAAATTCCTTCTCTAAGAACATTGAGAAACTTCTACAAGAAACTACTCTACATCTGGAAAATATTAGTACTCTTGAGGAAGTTGTTAAAGAGGACTCTATTAGAGAAAAACGTTTGATCGAGACTCATTTATTAGATCTCAACAGACTTAGGGCTGAAAAAGAGAAACTTTGTGCATCTCTTACTCTAGCCCATGAACAGTGTAAATCCTTGGAAAAGGAAAACTTTTTCCTAAGGAGAAATTCTTCTGTGACTAATTCTCAGGAATTACCATTTACGAAGAAATGTTCTCCGAGGGAAGATTGTGTCAAGAAAAGTTTGCATAACTTCCAATCTTCCCATATGGCTATGAAGTTTAAACAAGTGCCAGTTATTGCTTATCCTCTACGAACCTGTACTTTTTATGGGAAACAAAATCACTATGTTAATCATTGTTTTGCAAGAAGGAAACAAATTTCTAAGCTTCGTGATTTGCTCCTCTTCACTGTCAATGGAACAAGAAGTCAGTTGACTAAAGCAGTGAATCGTATGCCCACAAGAAATCAGAAACCTTATGAGAATGATCTCTACTCTAGATATCATCACAGGGATAAAGTTCTTTCTGGCAATCCTTTTTGATGTATTAATAAGAACATTTCCTGTACTTATAAGGATGTCTCTGATAAATCTAAATATAGAAAATGGATCCCTATCTATTCAGATCCTCTTAAACCTATTGGTCCTAGATTTAGTCCTTCTGATAAGAAAGATAATCAATCAGTGTCTTTTCTCACTAGAAATATCACATATCAGAGACAGAAGGATAGAGATAAAAAATATTCATTTGGTGAGCTAAAGGCTCATACTTGCGAGAATTAATCACAAGGTTGAATATCTCACATACAAAAAGCCTAGTTGTGAGAGAAGTGGATAGGTATACTCCATATCTATGTGTCTCTAATTATCTAGCTAATATCTTATCGTTTTTAGAAAGATAATTATTCAAACACTGGTTGGTGAGTATTTTTATTTTTAATTGTTGTTCATTTTCTAAAAACACCTTTGAAAAATAAAAGTGTATTTTTCTTCCATGTAGAGCTTTGTGAAAAACCATCCTACGGGTTCACATACGGTTCAAGTTTTCTCTTAAACTTATCCCATAACCCTAAATCTCTCAAGTTTTTCTTTATATACCTATCCTATTGAGTTACTCATTTACTCTAGGTTTTATGCTATCAATGGGTTCTTCTTCGTACTCTTCGGACTTGACTAATGATGTCATTGATAAGGGGGTATATTACGAACTCGATAAAGAAAAGGATACTCTTCTTGAAATTGAAGGTTCTCTTCCTCAATCCTCTGATTCACTCTCAGATATTGAAGAGATTGAAGAGATTTCATCGGATGTAGTTCTTGACTTCCTAATGGAATTTGAAAAGGCTAAGCAACTACTTGTTGATACAATGAAAAGTCTTGATATGGTAAGAAATGAGTTGAAAAAGGTTAAGTTTGATCTTGTTCTCATGAAAAACCATGTTAAAAAGCTTCCAAATAAGGATATCACAAGTACAGAAGATGCTGCCATTCACAAGCTTCAAGATCTTAAGGCTCAAGAAGGTCTCGAACTGTCGTTTTGAACCTAGTTCGGTATGACATGGAAGTTTTTGTGTTTGGTTCTTATTGTCTAGTAAATCTTCTATGTTTTCTATTTTATTTAGAAGAATAACTAGTGTTTTGGAATAGCCATGATTGTGATTACACATAGCTATATCCAATGATTTCATCTTCTTGTTTTTAGATTTATTGGTTTAAATTCTAAAGTTGTTTGAAAGATGATGGTTGCAGTATTAATCTTTTTTGATTTTATATATTGCAATATTTTGATGGGATTTGTATGTTTACATCCGTGAACTTGATTATCCCATATTTTGTCAAAAGTAAAGTCGTTCGTGAATTGATATGAAAATATTGATAAAGGAATTAATGGACTTTTGGCAAAACATAAAAGTTAAGCCTACATTGTCAACTGTTGATGTAAGATAGGTTAAAATCTTTTGTGATTCAAGGATAAAGTCTATTATGTCACTTTGTGATGGAAAAATAGTATTGGTCCTTGTTTTGTTATCCACGGTATAGATCTTAATTGTTCCATATTATTATGTATTACCGTGAAGGTTCCATTGTGTATCTCATGTTGAGCACGATACGACTAAGTCGATGTTTTATTGGCATGGTTGGTTGTTCCATAAGATTATATATGTTGAGCATTAAGAACTAATTTAATCAACTTGTGTGGTAATTTAGTTTGTATTCCATGAGTTCACTCATGTTGAGTACATGTACGGTTTAGGTTGTCATTTCCTATGATAATCTTAGTCGGGGTTCCATAATCTCTTATGTTGAGCCCAAGTGAACTAAATCAATCATCTTGTGTGATTATTTAGTTAGCAATCCATAGTTTTTTTTTTCACATGTCGAGTGTGAACAATTGAATTGATTAGTTTGTGATTAGTTTAATTGTGTAATCCGGTTAGAATATTTATGGGTTTTCTTGTGAATAATCTAATCGATGATTTAAGTCTCCATAAGTTTACATGTGTTGAGCATATTTAGTCAAATTAATCATGGTTCTCTTTGGTTAATATGATTGAATATTTTGGATTCCAAATTCATACTTGTATGCAATTTGTTGAATCTAAAGAAATCCTTCTTTTCTCTTGAAATTAAGGTCGCTCTTGTTGTTCCTTTGGGAATGGCATCATATGGGGGAGAGTTCTTTTGAACTTTTGCTTAATTTCCAAATCTTTGTGGGGAGTGCGGCTATGGAATTTTTAGGGGTTATCTTGTATATTTATAAACTCCTTGATGAATGCATTTAGCCTCGGCTTTATGATTGCATCTAAAAAAGATGATAGAACATTTACCTTTGGTCATGAAATATCTCTTACGAAAATTTCATTAGGGTCCCGTTCTTGTACCTTTGCAAATTTTATTGACAAAAGGGGGAGAATTAATTGTAGTTCACACTACAAATACATATGGTTTTCGGATCATTATGTAAGGGGGAGTGGTTTCCATGTGAGATGGAGTATTGACTAAGGGGGAGTGAAGTATCACCATAGTATTGTTGTTGAAGTTGTGATGCAATTGGACTTTGACGCTGTGTAATAATACTATAACACTGTATAACAATGATTGAAAACCAATGCTTTTCTCATTGTTATAGCTACGTATTTTCAACAATGATGATACTAAACTTACAACCTTTGGGATCATTGGACTACTTGGAAGTGACGAAGATTTCGAGTATTGTTGAAGATTAGGCATGTGGAATAGGAGCTACAAAGTTTATTTATATAATTTTTGTATTCCATATGTATTAATAGTTTTGCCACTAAAATTGACAAAGGGGGAGATTGTTATCACTGCTCGGTCAAACTCGCATGCTTTGCTATCTCAAGCATGTTTGTCAATCTTAGTGATCAAAACTATATAGTCTTGATTTCTAGTCTACTATAGCTAAGGTCTCGGACCAGGATAGAAAGTGTAGTTGAGCTCAAGAACTCCATGGCAATCATCATACAATACGAAGGACTACTCAAGGAAACAGTGAATCTTTATCGACTAAAAGGTATATGGAGACTTGAACTTATCTATCACTCGAAATTCTAACTACTCTATCTCCTATCTTGAGACAAAATTCATTTTACTATATAGACTAAGAATATGCACATGTGACATTTCAAGCTGAGTATATCTCGCTTATCTATTTCTCAAAATGTGTATTGGTAAAGCTTTCGCTTTAGCCAAGTTCATCTTTGCCTAGTGATGAAATTCATGTTAGGTTTCAATCACTTTGGAAATCGCTCTGACGAAAACTAGTTCGTGAAAACAACTATATGACGTCCTCTGAGAATGTTTCAATTATTGAAATGAGAGTTTAGACTATATAACCATTGTGGGATATAAACATTATTGTGGCAACGCATATATGTATAAGTCCTTAACACTTGAACCGAAGTTTGCGAACCTTGTTGATCAAGTGGAACCGGAACGTGAGCAGCAACTCAGTCCACGAACCCAGTCTGCGAACTGATGTAAGTTCTCGAACCCGAGAATATCTGCTGAAGTTGAATCTCAGGTGCAATCCGCGAACCCAGTTCGCGAACTGACGGAAGTTCTCATCCCGAGAAATTCTGCTGGAGTTTATTAACTTCAACCGGTTAGCTTGATTTCGCGAACTCAAGAGGTTATGTCTGAAAACGTTTTTCGTGAACTTATCTTAAATTACTAAGGAATGCTTTTGCAAACTGTGGCTTTATAGTTCATGATTAATGATTCGAGTGAATCACATCGTTTTTGATTCAATTGTGTCTCTTGTAGTACTTGAGATATTATAGCAATTAAACAACTCTCTAACTAGTTCATTAGAGTCATTTGGACTAGTTATGGTGAAGAAGAATATGGTTGATATGAAAGTTATAATTTGGCTAACCATTTGGTTGACTAATATTGAACCAATCATTGTACACGTTTGGGTACGGTTACACGAACTTAAAACGTCAAGTACATGCATATATGACAAGCTAAGTTTTCGATCTAACGGTTGAGAGATATTAGCTTGTATCTAATAAGGTTTTCATCTAACGGTGAATATTGAATGCTTTGTTACTAAGATAACATTGATTGCAAACCCTGATTAGGAAGACTATATAAGGGAGAACTCTAGCAACTGGGAAACCTAATCCCCACACATTCTGTGTGATACTAGTTTGCTAAAGCTAGAGTCGATTCTCCTTTAACCTTTGATTTTCTTCTCTAAAACCAGGTTAACGACTTATAGACTTCATTGGGATTGTGAAGCCAGGCCGATACTACTTATCTTGTAGTTTTGTGATCTGATCTTGCTGTTTCTATCGTAAGAGTACAATTATAATAATTGGCTTGAGATTTCTATATCTGATAGGCAAGATAAAAGTAGTCACAAACATCTTCGTCTCATTGTTTGTAATTCCTCAATAATCTTCTTCGCTGCGTTGATTAAGTTTACTGTGAGGTGTTTGATGAAACTGAGCTGTTCTTCGAGAATATAAGTCTGGTTTTATTGATTGGTTCCTTCTCACCTTGATTTATCAAAAGACGGAACAAAACTCATAGGTTTATTCGTGGGAGACGAATTTATCTTTTACATGTAGACTTTTCTGTGTGAGACAGATTTGTTTGCTAAAGTCTTCGACTTTGGGTCGTAGCAACTCTTGGTTGTGGGTGAGACCATCTAAGGGAATCAAGTGTGCAGTATCCTGCTGGTATCAGAGGCGTAGGAGCATAACTGTACCTTGGATCAGTGTGATATTGGTTGGGGTTCAACTACAGTCCAGACCGAAGTTAATTTAGAGTAGGCTAGTGTCTGTAGCGGCTTAATACAGTGTATGTTTAATCTGGACGAGGTCCCAGGGTTTTTCTGCATTTGCGGTTTCCTCGTTAACAAAATTCTGGTGTTTGTGTTATTTCTTTTCCGCATTATATTTTTATATAATTTAAATAATATAGGTTGTGCATTGTTCAATCGATTAGAATATCCGACCTTATTGGTTTTTGATTTAAATCGATTGACACTTGGATATTGGTCTTTGGTACCATCCAAGTTATCTCTCTTTGATTAGGCTCGAGAATTATATTTTCTTGAGTAAATCAAATCGAGAGATTGAGATAATAACTCCTTGAGTATTTTCTATTGATTGAGTCTTGTTGATTCTCCAGAAAACAACTCGGAGTTGTCCATAAAGATTGCTAATCTAAATATTGGGTGAGGTTGTTAGACCCCCGCTTTTCAAATTATCTCAGAGAGTTTAAGATAAAACTCTTCAAAAGTGTCAATGTCATACATTCAAAGGTTTTCCCAATCATATGTAAGAGTTTAAAGTATAGCTTCCTTTTCTGATGTGTTTCCTTCGAACACGATTTGGAGATTATCCTAAGCTTCTTTCGAAGTTTAACATGTGGATACGTGATGTTGTAGATCACGGCTCACATCATGTTTTATAGCATTCAAACCATCTGAATTCTGCTTAGCTAGTGCCTTTTCTTCGTTCGAAAAATCTACTAGGAGTTTAAGCTCAGTATCTTAATTTTCTATCTTTGGAAGAATATAACCATCGATGACCAATAGCCAAGTATTAAAGACTCATGATTGAAGAAAAGATCGCATAACATATTTCCACCATAGATAGTTTGTTCCATCAAATCTTGGCGGTACGTTAATTGAAGTCGATTTGTGAGAACTCGAGTTCATTCTTATAGGATGGATCGCACCAAACACAGATTGTTAGATCTTTTCGTGTTTCCCTGAACTGATACCAATTGAAAAGGCGAGGGTACCCCAAATATACCTTAATCTATAACTTTTCCTTCATATAAGTCCTTTCCCCGAAAGTGATTGTCTATAGACTGAGTCGAGACAATGCAACAAATCGGTTCACACTTTGTGTGATCGTCTATGGATACGAGATCGAGACAATACAACAACAAGGTGTGTTTACTTGATAAAAAGGTTCGGACTTAACCAAACTCAATAGGATTCACGTATCAAGTAAATAAGAATTAACGTTTGTGCAATTACTTTAATAATAATAAAACAATTATAATGCGGAAATATAAACTAAATTACACAGCAAGATTTTGTTAACAAGGAAACCGCAAATTCAAAAAAAAACCTGGGACCTAGTCCAGAATTAAATACTCTCAGAATTAAGTCGCTATACAAAATAAGACAACTTCGTATAGTTGAGACCAAGCAACTAAACCTATATTTCACCTAGTTCTGTCTGTATACCCACGCCTCTAACCTGTAAACAGGTCACGTACTTGGACCAATTCCTTTGGTTCGTATTCCAAACAGTAAAGGAACAACGAATTTTTTTGGTATCAACTCTTTTCAACCAAGTGATATGAGTTGCGCAAAGGTTCCCTTGTTTATCTTAACATAAACTCCTTTGCCAGGTACCAAGATCTATCTTATGTTTAATCACCCAAAGGTAATCACTAAGATTAAGCCAACAACTATCTTCAATCAAGTGATATGTATTGATTTCGATCTTCCTCAATTAATCAATCCAATCTACCACAAGGATAAACCGATTATTAATTGGATCCTCTTTTTCCCAAACAAGTATTGTGCACACCAAAGATTATAAAAACACCAAGTAAGAAATCTTCAATATCTTCTTTGTCTTCAAATCTTCTTAGATCTTCAAAAAACACTTGCACATAATCACTTGAATCTCTTGTGATCAATCATAAACAAAACGGAGTCTGTTAACAATGGATTATCACAAGATCGTCTTTAGATCTAACAACAGTCTAAAGATACATGTCGAAACCTTGAACTAGTTTGAGTGAATCTTATATTAGAAGAGAAGATTCTCAAGCATAAACAAACTAGGTGCAATCAAGATTCAACCACCGTTTGTCAATCAAATCAATACGAAAACTAAAGATAAACCGTAATATCTAGTTTCCCACCAACGGGTCGCGCTAGAGCTTCTCAATCCTAAAGAAGACTTTAAATTGAGCGGCCGTAAGAGATTTCACCTAATTAGATTACTTTCCTCTCCGATAGGCGAATTCACCAGTAACAAAGAAAAAAAAGTAAGTCTAGGTTACGCATGATTAGTTTGCTAGAAATGCAAACTCAAAGTATTTATAGATAAGGAAGTTTGGACACCAAGGAATTTCCAAAACCGAAAATATTCTCAAGATATTTTCCATATTTACCCAAATTCGGTTTCCATAATTCCTGTGAATGCACTGTCCAAAAATGTGATCAAAATCTCCTTGGAAATCATTAATAAGCAAATGCACATTACTAATTCTTATTTTCCATATATAATTAAAAACCCTTAATTAAAAATATTCTTAACTTATTTAATTCGATCTTGGGATTTACTTCCTTCTTAGACATTAAGGAATATCTTTGAACAAAATAGAATAAGCATTAATGCACCGTGTTCAAAGAGTGATGACATCTTACTCTTGCAAGTCTTTACCATGCTTTCTCACTTGAAACCGATTTACCACACTTCCAAACAAGTTTAGAATTGGTTCATCTAACTTTAAAGAACTATGTGATTAATTAAGTTCCACTCAATCACAACTCATGGGTTTACGGTTCTACCAAAACAAGTTTCGGTTCTACCTCCATGTGAGTATTGTGCATAGTTACACTAGCTTACCAAAGATACGGATGACTAGGTACTAGGATCGGTTCCTCACATATATTTTTTATCTAACTTGTATGCACTTCACATGTCCATAGGATCGGTTCCACCTTCCCAAAAACTTGTTGCACATGTTCATAGGATCGGTTCCCCTTGTGATGCATTGCACCTCTTACTAGGATTGGTTCTCCTCTTCCCAGTAATAAGTTCAGACATACACAACCCGATCATACCCCAGGTGATTACTTAAGATCGGTTTCACTAATAGAAGTCATACCAGTACATAATTCAGGCCTCATGTGAATAGTTCTACCAAGAACACAAACAAGTCATGAGTGGTTATACTAATTCACACATATTGGTCGTTCATAAGATATGCAATGAAGAACAGCCCCAATAATGCCTGGAGATTTCCTTTTCGGTCACAACACATATCATGAACTTACTTCCTTAGAACACATGTAAACATTATTCCCTAGGATGAAATCCTCACCTCATACCCATACATAATCACAATAGCATTCATACGATTATGTCGATGTCTTATATACAAAGTTTAATGGTTAAGCAAGAAACTTCAAATTGTATTCCTTAATACTATGTCTATCTAGAGTGTTCATGCTTCGCAGTTTTATGTTTTCAATATGCACGACTTGAAAGATACGTTAGGGAATGAAATAGTTCAAGTAAAATATCACTAACCTCAAGTGGAAGGATTATGTTGTCGTTGTAGCTACGTTCTTCTTCACTTCTTCAAGTCTTCACAATACTTGTAATGTCTCATCCTAATACTTTCAAGCTAACCTATATGAAGTTAGTACATTTAAATCAAGCGACTCTTAAATGAGTTTTGCTTCACTAAAATATGATAACCAAACTTGACATACCAACGCTTGGTGGGTTCAACCGAGCAATGCTCTAACAATCTCCCCATTTGTCAATTTTAGTGACAAAACTATTACAATCATATGGATAAACAAATTACTATAATTCATTACACATATGGTTGATTCTCGAATCCACATCACATAACCTGCATTCATTCAATCCTCAAAAATGCAGTAGCTGCACTATAATAACAAAGCTTATACCCCCCCCCCCCTAAAGGTGAGCTAGGTAGATATTCAATCCGCACATCTTTTTTATCCCATTCATATGATATGTTACTCCCCCTTAGTCTATGATTTCCTTATTCGTTATATAAACGTTCAAGCACCATTGTCCTCTTCCCTAGTGACAACAATCAATCATAAATTGATACCAGCATCACTTGTTTACTCCATATATTTCTCCCCCTTTTTATCACAAAAATGAAAAAGCAAAGAAAAAATAATGGACAACACGAAAAGGATATTACAAATCTCAAAAATAGACTTGCAACCTGTTGAGTCAAGCACGAGGGTTTTACACACCATTTTTGATAACCAATATCAAAACCGAAACTACAAGTAATTACGTTTTGATATGTTATCATGGAAACAATTGCCCGAAGCAATTTTCCAAACTAGTTTAGTAAACCAAAAATCAACCAAGCAACTTAGTTTCTTTGCTAAACCGATTGTATAAATACAACCGCTTCATTCGATAAGACCAAAATTAAGATAAACTCCATTTTTCTCATCAAGTTCTAATTATCCATATAACTTAGACCTTTAGATTTCAAACAAACCAAATACTAGGTTAGTTAACCATCATTTCCTTGTTTAGGATTTCGGCTAGACTTGAATATCCTAAACCTCAACTTTGATAAGTCTAACTACGATCAGAATTAACTTAGCATAGCTTATCCGGAATCGAATTGGACTAAACAACTTGTCCCGTCAATACATTCATTCATTAAGCCATAAATAATTCATACAAACCAATAAATCAACTTTCATAATTATTCACCTCAACCGGACACAATAGAAACAACATATATAAACCACAGTTTCACTATTGCACCGAAGTTTTGTAAGCTTAAACAATTCACACTACACAATAAAGCAAAGTAACAATTGTTTTACTTAACTGGAAGCAATTGAATTAACATAGAAATTAAAGCACCGCAATTGCACCAAATTTTATAAGTCTAAACTATTGATATCACCCAATTAAAGCAATATAACAAAAGTTTTACTTAACCGGAAACAATTGAATAACACACACATCCATACATTCATAATGGAATAAACACATCAATTGTACCAATAATTTCTTTTAAGCAAAAGCAATATATATATCAAATAAAAATAGGTTTTTCTTAAAACAGGAAAACAATTAACTAACAAGACTGTTACCTCAATTTCGCATCCAACTTCTCCAAATATGATTCCATCGCTTTCTTCTTATGGGAGAATTGATATCGAAATACCATCATGTTGTTATTCTCATGCCTAAAACAAAATAATAACAACAACCAACCTCTACCAGAGAAAGGTTGAAAATCGGTTTTAACAATTGCAAGCAAAAGTTGAAAACCGTCGAAACACATATGCTTTTATGCTAAACCAAAACCGATTCAACATATTGTGACTTTTTCACATATTTTTTCTACAGGAATCCCTCATGATCCTTTGGTAAAGCCTACCAACTTGGGCTAGAACTTAATCCCGCTAAATCAAAAAGTCACCCAAACCATAAGGGTTCACAACTTGGGCGAAAAACCGAAATCAAACATCCCATAAACATAAATAGCATATAAAATAAATCATTAAAGTACCGGCTATGTAAATCAAAAACTATCACAATAACAATTATAAATCAAATAACTTTATTCATAATTGTTTTATTCAATAGACTTATACAATCAATGAAAGAAATCAAAAATTGATGTCTATTTTTAAGCTTCATTTTGAAACCCTAATTTCAATCCTTTAGAGTTTCTTCCAAAGTTGAATCCTGATCCGAGGTCTTTGTAGGATTCCAATCATCTTCTATGATTACTAGTCTAGATTCTAGATTGACGACATTGCCATTGACTTCCTTAATTTCCTTTCGTAAATCCCTTTCCATGTTCCTTACTTCACATAAAATTAGATCTAACTTTAGTGAGAGATTCTTGAGAAGATTATCATTAAGAGATGAGATCTATTCATTGGGAACATCTTGTTGAAATTATTTAGAAGAATCAGAATTGTTGTCATTAGACTCGAGACGAAGTTTCTTGTTTGGAAACAAAATGGTCCAAACTTTTTCGGATTTGCGAGAGTTGCAACTGGAGGAAGACATTTTTATCTAAACATTATGTAAAGGAAATAAGAGATTCTTTCTTCTTATATGTTTTAGAACTTCTTTAAAAATCTTGAGAATAATATTTCAATTAAATTCTTAACCGAAATTTTTTTATATTTTTTTTACTAAAATATTTACATCTACATCCTTACCATAACAAGTAAGAGTCTATGACAACCAGTTATGTATTTACCTTTTGGTTATTAAATTTTTTTCTTTTGAGAACTTCAACATTGATGTCTGATTCAAGATCTTGACTTCCAATATCCTGATTTCTCTTGTAAGAAGGAACTCCTGATCTAGAATTAGATCTTAAATTTTCGGTTTTATACAGTCTCTCCCTCTGTTTAAAGATAGGACATTCCCTTTTTGCTTGCATAGAAAGCAAACACTTAATTTCCCAATTTTCATGGATTTAGATTTCATGAATCTATTTTGCCTCATCCGTTTTTCACTTGATCTATACATGTTAGATGATACTTTTTCAAAAAAATTGAGTCTATCTCTCAGCTTCTGATTTTCTTCTCTTAGCTTCCTTATCTCATCTTGACAACATTTGATATCATGGATGAGTTTAGATACTTAAACCTTTTCGGAGTATTTAGTAGATTCGATTTTCTTCACTCGCTTATGAATTTTTATTTAACATTCTAAAAACTCTGATTGAGTTGAGCAAGTGATGATTTTATTTCAATGATATCAGATTCAAGAAGATGAGTTCTTTTATCCTTACATGGAAATATTTTGAAAATCGATGGGTTAAACTCCTCTTGAGTATCTAGATTTGAAGCATTTTCAAATTCATAGACTTCTGCAATGGTTGCAACATGATCCATCTCATCACTTTGATCATTCTCATTGGGGCAATAATCAAGTGTAGTTGTGTAAGCTTTTCTTTTCCATTGTATATCTTTAGTCAGACAATCTGGAGAGATATTACCGAAACCTCTACATTTGTATCACTGAGGAATATTATCACTATCATCCTAGGTGTCTTCACGTTTCCATGAAGAAGTACTTTTCCTTTTTAACACAGGTAATTCTCTTTTTCGATGTCTCAACAGTTTTTTTAATTGTTGAGTGAGGAGAGACAAGAATTGATTTATCTCAGCATCATCTTCAGTGGTTTGATCTTCCTGTAGCCTAAATTGTCTCTTAGATTAGACATGCTTTCTTGATCAAAAATTTTAGTTTTCCTACTAGAGAGCTTTAGAGAGAGAAGAAAGATCATTAACTTCTACAATTGCATGCTTCTTAGAATCGTATCTTGGAGGCAACGATCTGAGAATTTTGCACACTATATCTTTTTTAGAAATAATCTTTCCAAGCGAGAAAGAGGCATTAATTATCTCAGAGAGTTTAAGATGAAACTTTTCAAAAGTGTCGTTTTCATCTTTTCAAAGGTTTTCCCAATCTGATGTAAGAGTTTGAAGTCTAGCTTCCTTTTCTGATGTGTTTCCTTCTAACACGATTTGGAGATTATCCAAAGCTTCTTTCGAAGTTTGACATGTGGATACATGATATTGTAGATCACGGCTCACAGCATGTTTTATAGCATTCAAACCATCTGAATTCTGCTTAGCTAGTGCTTTTTCTTCGTTCAAAAAATCTACTAGGCGTTTATGCTCGGTATCCGAATTTTCTATCTTTGGAAAAATAAAACCATCAAAGACTAATAGCCAAGTATTAAAGTCCCGTGATTGAAGAGAAGATCGCATAGCATATTTCCACCATAGATAGTTTGTTCCGTTAAATATTAGTGGTACGTTAGTTGAGGTCGATTCGTGAGAACTCGAGTTCATTCTTATAGGATGGATCGCACCAAACACATATTGTTAGATCTTTTCGTGTTTGCCTGATCTGATACCAATTGAAAAGGAGAGGGTGCCCAAATATATCTCAAGCTATAACTTTTCCTTGCTATAAGTCCTTTTCCCGAAAGTGATTGTCTATAGACTGTGTCGAGACAATGCAACAAATCGGTTCACACTTTGTGTGATCGTCTATGGATACGAGATTGATACAATACAACAAACAAGGTGTGTTTACTTGATACAAAGGTTCCGACTTAACCAAACTCAATAGGATTCACGTATCAAGTAAATAGGAATTAACGTTTGTGCAATTTACTTTAATTATAATAAAATAATTATAATGCGGAAATATAAAGTAAATGACACAGCAAGATTTTGTTAACGAGGAAACCGCAAATGCAGAGAAACCCCAGGACCTAGTCCAGAATTAAGTACTCTCAGGATTAAGCCACTATACAAAATAAGACAACTTCGTATAGTTGAGACCAAGAAACTAAACCTATAGTTCACCTAGTTCTGTCTGTATACCCACGCCTCTAACCTGTAAACAAGTCACGTACTTGGACCAATTCCTTTGGTTCGTATTCCAAACATTAAAGGAACAACGAATTTTTTTGGTATCAACTCTTTTCAACCAAGTGATATGAGTTGCGCAAAGGTTCCCTTGTTTATCTTAACATAAACTATTTTGCCAGGTACCAAGATCTATCTTACGTTTAATCACACAAAGATAATCACTAAGATTAAGCCAACAACACTCTTCAATCAAGTGATATGTATTGATGACGAACTTCCTCAATTAATCAATCCAATCTACCACAATGATAAACCGATTATTAATTGGATCCTCTTTTTCCCAAACAAGTATTGTGCACACCAAAGATTATAAAAACACCAAGAAAGAAATCTTCAATATCTTCTTTGTCTTCAAATATTCTTAGATCTTTAATAAATACCGACACACAATCACTTGAATCTCTTGTGATCAATCACACATAGAACGGGGTCTGTTAACAATAGATTATCACAAGATCATCTTTAGATCTAACAACAGTCTAAAGATCCATGTCGAAACCTTGAACAAGTTTGAATGAATCTTATATCCAAAGAGAAGATTCTCAAGCATAAACAAACTAGGTGCAATCAAGATTCAACCACCGTTAGTCAATCAAATCAATACGAAAACTAAAGAAAAACCGCAATATCTAGTTTCCCACTAACGGGTAGCGCTAGAGCTTCTCAATCCCAAAGAAGACTTTAAATTGAGCGGCCGTAAGAGATTTCACCTAATTACATTACTCTCATCTCCGATAGGCGACTTCACCTGTAACAAAGACAAAAGAGTAAGTCTAGGTTACGCAGGATTAGTTTGCTAGAAATTCAAACTCAAAGTATTTATAGACAAGAAAGTTTGGACACCAAGGAATTTCCAAAACTGAAAATATTCTCAAGATACTTTCCATATTTACCCAAATTCGGTTTTCATAATTCCTGTGAATGCACTGTCCAAAAATGTGATCGAAATCTCCTTGGAAAATATTTAATTAGCAAATGCACATTACTAATTCTTATTTTCCAAATATAATTAAATTTTTAACTTAGTTAATTCGATCTTGGGATTTACTTCCTTCTTAGCTGTTAAGGAATATCTATGAACTAAATAGAATAAGCATTAATGCACCGTGTTCAAATAGTGACGACATATTACTCTTGCAAGTCTTTACCATGCTTGCTCACTTGAAACCGATTTACCAAACTTCCAAACAAGTTTAGAATTGGTTCATCTGACTTTCAAGAACTATGTGATTGATCAAGTTCTACTCAATCACAACTCATGGGTTTACGGTTCTACCAAAACAAGTTTCGGTTCTACCAAAACAAGTTTCGGTTCTACCTCCATGTGAGTACTGTGCATAGTTACACTAGCTTACCAAATATACGGCTGACAAGGTACTAGGATCAGTTCCCCCTTCCCAAAAACTTGTTGCACATGTTCATAGGATCGGTTCCCCTTTCTTCCATAAACCTTGCTGCACCTTATACAAGGATAGGTTCCCCTTGTGATGCACTGCACCTCTTACTAGGATCGGTTCCCCTCTTTCCAGTAATAAGTTCATACATACACAACCTGATCATACCCCAGGTGATTACTTAAGATCGGTTTCACTAATAGAAGTATACCAAGAACACAAAAAAGTTGTGAGTGGTTATACTAATTCACACATATTGGTCGTCCATAAGATATGCAATGAAGAACTTCCCTAATAACGCCTGGAGATTTTCTTTTCGGTTCACAACACATATCATAAACTTACTTCCTTAGAACACATGTATACATTGTTCCCTGGGATAAAATCCTCACCTCGTACCCATACATAATCACAATAGCATTCATACGATTATGTCGATGTATTATATACAAAGTTTAATGGTTAAGCAAGAAACTTCATATTGTATTCCTTAATACTATGTCTATCTAGAGTGTTCATGCTTCGCAGTTTTATGTTTTCAATATGCACCACTTAAAAGATATGTTAGGGAATGAAACAGTTCAAGTCAAATATCACTAACCTCGAGTGGAAGGATTATGTTTTCTTTGTAGCTTCGTTCTTCTTCACTTATTCAATTCTTCGCAATACTTATAATGTCTCATCCTAATACTTTCAAGCTAATCTATACGAAGTTGACTCTAGTACATTTAAATCAAGCGACTCTTAAATGAGTTTTGCTTCACTAAAATATGACAACCAAACTTGACATACCAACGCTTGGTGGGTTCAACCGAGCAATGCTCTAACACCAAGGAATTCCAACCATGCTAGCCGCACCACTGTGCCAATGGTAAACCATGCCAAACCCTTGTCCCCACCATGCCAAGCCAAACCGTCCATGCCAAGCCCTTGGCCCCACCATGCCATGCCAAACGCACCTTTCCATGGCCCCATGCCAACCTAGCCGCGCCACCATGCTGGCCTTCCCTAAGCGGCTACCAAAACGAAGGCGTGCAACAATCAACAGTCGCCCTTCAATTCCATAAGCAACTCCTATCCGTCCAAGGTTACCAGCTAACACATGGTAACCTTTGGCCCGAAACCCTAGTTTGGCCATGCCAAACTGCGCCAAGGCATGCCAACCTAGCCGCGCCACCATGCTAGCCTTCTCTATGCAGCTACCAAAAAGAAGGAGTGCAATAATCAATGGTCTCCTTTCAATCCCAGGAGCAAATCCTAGCCGTCCAAGGTCACCAAACGACACATGGTAACCTTTCTCCCAAAACCCTAGTTTTGGCCACACCAAAGCCACATCGGCCATGCCATCATGCCGCTGGCTACCAACATCCATTTTAAGATCTTCCTGAGTTTTACTTTCGGGCTATTTTCACCTCCCGAACGAGATCAAAACCTAAATATTTTATCGCATAGGATAGGAAATTCTTTTCCGTGCAGAATGGATAGGCAAACCATCAAAATCCGAGTCCGTATGAGAATTCTACATTGATTCTAGTGAAGGGCGCTAATTAGGGTTTCAGCATGCCAAACCCTAATTTAGACAAAGCCACTGGCGCTTCCCTTCCAATCCATGCCGGCCCTAAACCATGCCGCTGGCTACCAAACGAAGGCCTACGACGATCAACGGCCACTCTTCCATCTAAGATGCAGATCTTAGTCGTCCAAGGTCACCAGCTAATGTATGGCCACATTTGTCCCAACGTCAAAATCTTAACTTAACCACGCCTAACCATGTCAAATCCATGACCGGTCATGCTTTCATACCGCTGGCTACCAAACGAAGGCCTGCAACCATCAACGACCATCTTTCCATCTAAGATGCAAATCTTAGCCATCCAAGGTCACCAACCAACGCATGGTAACCTTTGGCCCAACGCCAAAACCCTAGTTTTTGCCACGCCTAAACCGCGCCAAGGCATGCCGACCATGCCACATGTGCCCATGGCATGCCGTGCCAGCCACCTTGTCGTGCCTAACCCATACCATGCCGGCCTTCCCTTTACAGCTACCAAAATGAAGGCATGCAATAATCAACAACCAATTTCATATAAGGTGAAGATCTTAGCCATCCAAGGTTACCAGCTAATGCATGGAAACTTTTGGCCCTAGTTTGGTCACGCCTAAACAAAGCCAAAACCCCAACTTTTGGCCACGCCCAAAGTAGGCCATATTAAAGCCATACTGATCATACAATAACCAACGGCTACCTTTTCTCTTAAGATGTAACATTTCGACCGTCGAAGGTCACCAAGCCAGAAAGTCTCCCAAGATCGACTTGCCATCAAGCAACCATATGCTACATGTTTTCTACAAAACATTCGAGACATCAACACATATCACAAACTGGGGGATCCTCTTTGGGTATTGGTTTGGCGGTTTACAGCGTGCGGCGTATACTACGCCCGTCATAATAAAATGTCATAAGGATGAGGCGGTTAGTAAATACAGGGAATTAATGGTGAAACGCTCTTTCTTATGGAACATTAATTCCATGCGTTAACAGTTACCACCTCCTCCCATTTACTCACCCATTTTTTCATTCCTTGATGAGACCAGAGTACGTTTCACTTCGACTTGTATAAATAGGTCTTACCTATTTCCACCGAACAACAAGTTCAGTCAGGAGCATACAACACTCTGAAAATATTTGCTATCTTTCCATTTGTTAGCTTCCCACTTTCTGATACAAGTCGTAGAAAACAACTACTCTTCTAGAATTCAATTATTCTAGTCTCATCACTTTTCTTGCTTCCCTCCCCAAAACAAACCCATTCTCCTTCACTTTTTGACCGAGTAAAGTCTGGAACGGCCATTTCTTGGTTTAGGCCGGACTTGTACAGATTGATCTCTCTAATATAATGTACACCCTTGCAGTACATTATTTAGGGTTTAAATTTGTTTCTCACCCATACACCCAAAATTACCGAAATTAGCAGAAACCATTTTCACCCTCAAATACTAGGATATACCTAGATTTACCCACAGGTCCACAAAATGCACCTGTGTGCATAATATATATATTCTAACAAAAAATAGATTTTGGCCTGGTTACACCCGAGTGCATAATGTATATTTTTCTGATTCTTATATGAAATATGTATTGGCCAGGTTTCACCTGGGTGCATAATGCATTTTCATGAACCTTGCTTGTCTACTTTATTTTATCTGGGTGGTGGCCCATATCTTTTTGTTATCTTCCTTGAACCTTGTCCTCATCCATGACGTGCATGTTTTGGTTGGTTTATATTATCTTTCTTTGTAGTTGTAAGACAATGTTGAATTATGTAATGAAATCATTCTCCTCCACATATTTTCCTTCTCTCTGAAACTCTAGTCTTCTTCTTCTCCTTCTTCCGACTTCTTTTTCTGCTGATGTTACTCCTTCTTCTTCTTGCTATCAACTTCTCTTCATTCTTGTTTTACTCTTCATTCTATCACTTGAAAGAGATTTATATGACCAACCTGAGCATTTTTAGAGAGTTCAATACAAGTGGTATCAAAGCAGTTGATTCTCAGACTGCTTCCATGGAGAACAAAGCAGCGATCGATGAAATTAACAGAAAGATCGATGAACTAGATAAATCACAGAAAGAGTACAGTCAAAGACAAGATGAGTTATCTATCAAACATGCCGATCTACTCAAAAAAGTAGATCTGAATCATGAGAAACCATCCAAAAGGTACCTTCAATCCATCCATGAGGTGTTTATAGAATGCAGAGATGAATAGGTGATAATTCCTAATAGGATTACACCACCACCGGAAGGTTCTTATGGAGTTTTAGGAGCTCATCCTGTCATAAATCACATACCAAGAACTGGTGAGTTTAATGACTCTCATAGTCACTCAAATAATTCCCATACACATACTCCTGAAAATCATTATCATCATTCTAAACCCAAAATAGAGTTCCCAAAATTTGATGGCTCTAATCCTAGATCTTGGAATCGTAAATGTAAAAAGTACTTTCTCATACATTATGTGGGAGAGGAACAAAAGGTTCATCTAGCTTCCCTACATCTAGAAGTAAGGGCTAATGTTTGGTATCAAGATTATCAAAAGGTAAACCTAATGTTACATGGGAGGAATTCATCTTAGCTGTGAGTAACAGATTTCAGGAGTTAGGACATGATGATATTGTTGGTGAATTTAACAAGTTATCTCAAGTAGCATGTATTGTATTAGATTACCAAGAACTGTTTGAAGAACTCAAGGCACTTATGCTAGCCAATAATCGACATCTGACAGAGGAATACTTTACTTCTAGTTTCATAAGTGGTCTCAAGGAATAATTAAGAATGCATGTGTTGATATTTTCTCCAAAGAATTTAGCCCATGCTATTTACTTGGCTCGAATGCAGGAAGCACTATTGTATATTTCTTCCAAGAAAAGTAAAAACACAATCAAAAACCACCTCTCCTTATATCCAAAACTTCAATACCAACAAGAGTTTCTCTCTATCTGTTACTAGTCCAAGATTACCAAGAACTTCCCCAAACAATTCCTCCAGTTCTCAATCATCTAATCCAGCCATTAGAAGTCTGACATATGCTGAGATGAAAGATAGAAGGGACAAGGGATTGTGTTATAATTTTGATGAAGTTTTCTCTTCAGGACATAAGTGTGTTAAACAGTAAATATACATGCTAGCTGCAGAAGAGGAGGATGCACAATTTTCTTCTGAAGAATCTACATATGAGACAGTTCGTCTCCAGAATCTGATGAGGGAGTTGAGATTTTTTTTCATGCCCTATCAGGTAATATTTCTCATAACACCATTAAGATTCAATGTCTCTACAAGAAGAGGAAACTAACTATACTCATTGATAGTGGAAGTACACATAGTTTCTTAGACCCTGAGGCTGTTAAATTATGTGGAGTATACATAGAGCCAACTGTAGCTTTACATGTTGTAGTAGTAGATGGAAATAAGTTGGTCAGTGATGCTAAGTGCCCTGCATTTAACTGGAAAATGCAAGGTTATCATTTCCAGTATGATTTGAGGTTACTTAAACTTGGAGGTTGTGATATGGTTTTGGGAGTAGATTGGATGAAAGGAGTGAGTCCTATAGTCTTTGATTTCAACAAATTATCAGTTAACTTTACCAAGGAGGGGAAACAAGTAATTCTGCAAGGAACAAAGGACACAACAAAGCTGGCACATATTTCTAGCTCAACTTTACACAAACTTCTCAAGAAAAACAAACATGGCATGGTTGGACATTTTTATTCAATATCAGTTATTCATGAGGATTCTCCCATTGACCGTCAAATCTCTGAATTACTCAATGAATACCCTCAAACCTTCAAGGAACCCACTTCCCTGCCACCTCAAAGAAACCATGATCATCATATCTCACTTAAACCTCTCTCTTCACCACCAAATCAAAGACCATACAAGATTCCTTATGTTCAAAAAGAAGTGGTAGAGAAATTGGTTGAAGAAATGCTATCTGCAGGAGTCATTCAGCCAAGCCATAGTCCATTTTCCTCCCCCGCAATACTTGTCAAAAAAAAAAAGGATGGCAGCTGGAGGTTTTGTGTAGATTACTGGAAATTGAATGATATTACTGTCAAGGATAAGTATCCAATTCCCATTATAGAAGAGTTATTAGATGAACTCAAGGGGGCCAAGGTTTTCAGCAAGATTGATCTCAGGGCCGGCTATCATCAAATTAGAGTTCATCCTGCTGATATTCATAAAACTGCTTTCAGAACTCACCAAGGGCACTTTGAATTCTTGGTAATGCCTTTTGGCTTAACCAATGCTCCGGATTTTTTTCAGGCTCTAATGAATGATGTGTTTAAGCCACATTTAAGGAACTTTATCTTAGTATTCTTTGATGATATCATCATTTATAGTTCTAATATGGATTCTCATTTGCAACATCTTAGAAAAACTTTATCCCTCCTACAAGAACATTCACTCTTTGCTAAGATGAGCAAGTGTTCTTTTGGACAGTCTCAAGTAGAATACCGGGGCCATATTATCAGTGCACAAGGAGTTGCAGCTGATCCATCCAAAATTGAGTGCATGCTTCAGTGGACAATTCCAAGTAACATCAAGGCTTTGAGAGGATCCTTAACTTTTCGAGGAATCCTTCATCAGCGGTTGTGAATGACTGACTTTTTCAATCTTTTCGACCTTGGTTCCGTAGGAGCAAGTCAGAAAGATTGAAAAATAGAACCATATGATTTGATTCGTTCTCAATAGCCATGAGATGATCATCTTAGGGTGATCCTTTTGTCGACGGATGCTCCTATTACACTCGTAGTCTCTGAAGGATGAGAACCAACTATGTAGCATCTATACCGAGAATTAAAGTATTGTATATGTCATTAGTCCGATCCTTTGTAGGAACTAGTAGCTCTAGTCTATGGTCAGATGAATGAACCGCCGGGAGCTCGTATGAGAGTTGGTTTGACTGCCCTAACCATGGCAGAATATTTCCGAGATGTTAATGAACAAGATGTTCTTCTATTTATCGACAATATTTTCCGATTTGTCCAAGCAGGATCCGAAGTATCTGCTTTATTAGGCAGAATGCCTTCTGCTATGGGTTATCAACCTACTCTTAGTACAGAAATGGGTACTTTGCAAGAAAGAATTACTTCTACCAAATAGGGGTCTATAACTTCTATTCAAGCAGTTTATGTACCTGCGGACGATTTGACCGACCCTGCCCCTGCCACAACATTTGCATTTTTATATGCTACTACCGTACTATCAAGAGGACTAGCTTCAAAAGGTATCTATCCAGCAGTACTAGCTTCAAAAGGTATCTATCCAGCAGTAGATCCTCTTGATAGTACGTCAACTATGCTCCAGCCTCGCATCATTGGTGAAGAACATTATGAAATTGCGCAAAGAGTTAAGAAAACTTCACAATGTTACAAAGAACTTCAGGATATTATAGTTATCCTTGGGTTGGACGAATTATCTGAAGAGGATCGTTTAACCGTATCAAGAGCACGAAAAATTGAGCGTTTCTTATCACAACCCTTCTTCGTAGCAGAAGTATTTACGGGCTCTCCAGGGAAATATGTTGGTCTAGCAGAAACCATTAGGGGGTTTCAATTGATCCTTTCCGGAGAATTATATGGTCTTCCTGAATATAGGAACATAATAGCCATTTATTCTTATGAAGCATCCAGGAACAAGAACATTAAATCATAAATATCGACAAATTCTTCTGTATCCCAAGTAAAAAAAAAGAAATAAAGGGGGTACGCTGCTACAATTTTCTAATTATCGGCAAAGTTGTTTTTTTCTTAAAATCCAAAAAATGCTTCTTACTTTAATACATAGGTCGTCGATTCGGCATTGAAAAAAGGGATCCTTCCTTTTTTCAGTAACAGGTTCAAATCGTTTTATCGATATGAGTTTTCTATATCGAAAAAAGGCCAACTTTTTTTGAAACCATTTCCACACTAACATAGTGGTAGAAAGAGTACCATGTTGCGCCTAGACTTCAAACGGTTTAGCTTTAACCATGTTAATAGTTCCACATTATTGGTTGATAGAGAATCAAAGTGTATTTACTTTACCAATGAGTCGCGAAATGCTATGGTTCTTACATATGATTTCTTCACAGGAATTTATGGCTTGGCCTGTGTATCAAGGGTCAATCTCTGGTAAAAGGTTCCATCGGAACAATTATTTATTTAGTATTTAGGGTATCTCATCTCTTAAAAAAACGGGGAAGTGTGGGGAGAAATGACAAGAAGATATTGGAACATTAATTTGGAAGAGATGATGGAAGCAGGAGTTCATTTTGGTCATGGTACTAGGAAATGGAATCCTAGAATGGCACCTTACATCTCTGCAAAGCGTAAAGGTATTCATATTACAAATCTTACTAGAACTGCTCGCTTTTTATCAAAAGCTTGTGATTTAGTTTTGAATTAAGTTTTCCTTCTTCTGTAAGGAAATATTTTCCCTCAAATTTTTCCTTTTTTTCTTCCAATTCTTGGTAGTTTGTGGGAAGTATATTATGAAATTTATTTATCCAAATCCAACCTTCTTCTGAGAAAGCCTCATTCATATTCAAACTTGAGGTTAAATATTATTTTTTTTCGCTTCCGCGGCGGGTTCCGTTCAAAAAAGGATCATACCCTTCAGGCAGGCAGTCTTGTTCAGTCTCATCATTGCACAATTTAATCCGGATTCGGCCATAATCATAATTAATCATTAAATGAATCCGGTTCATAGGAAAAATAAATACAAATAAAAGAGAGCTTCGAGTCAATAAAGACTGAGTAGATTGACTCAGAAACAACAAATTGAATTAGGAGCTCCGTTGCATAGTTCAGGCCTAGCCATTAACTAAGAAGTGATGGGAACGACGGAACCTATGACTGCAGAATATTCCATTGAAAACGAATCCTAATGATTCATTAGGTGGGATGGCGGAAAGAACCAGGAACCTATTCCTTTTTTTTCTGAGAGGTCAAGGACTGACCCTACGAATTAAACAGATATTGAAAGAGTTAATATTCGCCCGCGAAGGCCTTATTGAATTGCTAAGTTTTTTGGATTCAATAAAGGTCAGAATAAAGATTCGTAAAAAAATTATGGATTGACAGGATATTATAGAAAGTTTGTGCAGGACTATGGTTTGATTAGTAAGCCATTAACTGAGTTACTTAAAAAGAATAATTTACATTGGGACTTTGCAGCTCAGTCAACATTTGAACAACTTAAGAAGGCTATGGAAACCACTCCAGTGCTATCATTACCTGACTTCTCAAAACCCTTTGAATTAGAAACAGATGCCTCTGATGTGGGAATGGGAGCAGTTCTCATGCAAGGTAAGCAACCTATAGCTTACTTAAGTAAAAGTATGGGTACCAGATTCTTGGCTTACTCCACATATGAGAAAGAATTGTTAGCCATAATATTGGCAGTTACTAAATAGAGATCTTATCTGCTAGGAAATAAATTCACAATATATACAGATCATCAGAGCATTAAGTTCTTCATGGAGCAAATACTACATTCCATACTTCAGCAGAAATGGTTGTCTAAGTTTCTTGGTTATGAGTATGAATTAGTCTACAAAAAAGGAGCTGAGAATAGAGTAGCAGATGCTTTGTCTAGAGTTCATATCCAATCTGCTTCAACTTTCCAATCTATCACTGAAGTTCAACCAACATGGTTAACTGAGGTAATTTCCAGTTATGAAGGGGATGAACATGCTAAAGAAATTATACAGAAACTTATTATTTCTACAGACAGTGTACTCCATTATTCTTACTCTCAATGTTTACTCAAGTTCAAGGGAAGGACTTATGTGGGTTCTTCTGGTGAGTTAAGAAAGGAAATCATGAATGTTGTTCATTCTTTATCCATTGGAGGGCATTCTGGTACTCAAGCAAGTTATCAGAGAGCTAAATCCTTCTTTTACTAGAGCAATATGAAGAAGGATACCTTTCAGTTTGTGGAAGAATATGATATCTGTCAACAACATAAGGGCTTTAATACACTGGGGGTTATTATAACCATTTCCAGTTCCAAGTCAAGCATGGCAACACATTAGCATGGATTTCATTTCTGGGTTGCCAAAGTATGAGGGAAGAGAAGTTATTATGGTTGTAGTAGACATATTTACAAAATACTGCCACTTTATTGCTCTGAGTCATCCTTATACAGCTCAATCTGTCTCCAAGATGTTCCTTGATCACATTTATAAGCTCCATGGTCTTCCTCAAACTATTGTATCTGATAGAGATAGTGTGTTCTTGAGCAGTTTTTGGCAGGAATTGTTTAAGAAGTTGGGTACTTCACTCCATCTTAGCACAACTTATCATCCTCAAACTGATGGACAAACTGAGAGAGTTAATGCTTGCTTGGAGTCTTATTTGAGATTCATGACCAGTTACAGGCCAACTAAATGGGTCAGTTGGTTGTCTTTAGCAGAATGGTGGTTCAATTCCACTTATCACACTAGCTTACACTTAACCCCATTTCAAGCCATTTATGGTTACTCACCACCACAATATGGGTTGATTTCTTATTCTCCAGCTATTAATGCTAAATTGGATGATTACTTACAACAAAGACAAGCTATGAATATCCTTCTTAAGTCCACCTTGGAGGAAGCATAGCACAGAATAAAACAACAAGCTGATAAGAAGAGAATGGAGTGGCAGTTTCAGGTGGGAGATTGGGTTTATCTTAGGCTCCAACCTTACAGACAATCATCAGTACAATTAAGGAGGAACCTCAAGTTAGCTGCAAAAAAAATTGGACCATATCAGATATTAGCTAAAATTGGAGAAGTGGCTTACAAACTTCAGTTACCAGCATCTTCTATAATTCACCCTGTCTTTCATGTATCTCAGCTCAAATTCAAGGTAGGACAAAATGTTATACCTCAAACTGTGTTGCCAACTTTAGATGGTGAAGGATGCATGAAGATCTCTCCATTGCACATATTGAGTTCCAGGCTGGTAAAAAGGAACAAACAAACAGTAGATCAGGTGCTAGTCCATTGGTATCATTCCACTGCAGAGGAGGCTACTTGGGAAGATAAAGTTGTCATGAAGCAGAATTTTCTTAAGATGATCCTTGAGGTCAAGGATCCTTTAGAGCAGTAGGCATTTGTCATGAACCTTGCTTGTCTACTTTATTTTGTCTGGGTGGTGGCCCTTATCTTTTTGTTGTCTTCCTTGAACCTTGTCCCCATGCATGACGTGCATGTTTTGGTTGGTTTATATTGTCTTTCTTTGTGGTTGTAAGACAATATTGAATTATGTAATGAAATCATTCGCCTCCACATATTTTCCTTCTCTCTGAAACTCTAGTCTTCTTCTCCTTCTTCCGACTTCTCTTTCTGCTGCTGTTACTCCTTCATCTTCTTGCTATCAACTTCTCTTTATTCTTCTTTTACTCTTCATTCTATCACTTGAAAGAGATTTATCTGACCAACCTGAGCATTTGTAGTGAGTTCACTACATGCATATTCTTATAGAAGAAAAAAAAATTGGCTAAATTGCACCTGGGTGCATAATGCATATTTTTATATGAAATAAATTTTGGCGGGTTGCACCCGGGTGCATAATGCATATTTTTATAGGAAATAAATTTTGTCTCGGTTGCACTTGGGTGAATAATGTATACTCGGCCTCGGTTAAAATAATAATTTTTTTTCTTTCGAATTTCATATCAACAATGGATCTTGTTTTGTAGAGATTTTCGAGCCCTTTCCAAAAATATAAATTTTATTAAAATCCGACTTATATTTGGGAAATTATGACATTTCTCGCGATTAATTTTAAATTAGAGACACAAAATAAATAGGAAAGAGAAAAGAATATAATAAAGAATAAAATTTAAAGTAAATGGTATATATGGCTAAATTGTTTTGTGTCTTTTTCACCCGAGCCCATAGTTCGCTTGTTCATCATTCCCATACTTTATGGTATGGTCACATGACCCATTTTTGAAGTTTTTCCGCATGAAAACTTAGATAACAAGAAAAAAAAGGAAGATGAAATTTGGTATCCATGTTATTGAGCTTTCTACACTCAATATCCAAGTTTGCACATAACATCATGCAAGTCTTGCAAAGAGAGAGTTTGGTTCAAATATTGGTTTTCAAATATTGTGATTGGCATCCAAGGGTAGGGTTGTCAATGGATACCCAACTACCCAGAACCGGACCGGAACATGTTGAATTGGGTCCGGTTCTGGGTCCTCATATTGGACCCATTAGTTGTTTTGATACCCGACGGGTAGACCCGCTATGGAACCGGTTAGTTTCGGGTACCGGCGGGTACTCGCGGTTCCTGGGTACCCGACCTAATTTTGCTTAAAACCTGAAAATAAGGTAGCTGCCATGATAATTCCGCCTCTCGCTCTCTGAAACCTCTCTTCCTGAGAACCTAGACTATGATGGAAAAAGCGATTTCCACGGAGACTGTTGTACAACACGATTTCTTCACTATCTCACGATTTTGTAGCTTAATTTTATTCCTTTTCTAGCTTAATCTACCATTTCTAAGTAATTTGATTTTGCTGTCGTTATTATTGGTAGTTAACAGTGAAGAATTAGAGTTATTCAAGTTCTGGCTTGATTAATAAGGATGGGATATGGCTAAATTCAAAATTTGAATGAGTTTTACATGGAGTTAGATGGTGTTTGTAAACGAGAGAAAAAGCTGAAGAACACTAGTTATTGTCACTGTTTGTTGGGAAGTGAATGGCTAAAATAGAAACTGTTTCGGTGTTTGTGAATATTTAAAAATGTTGGGTTGTATTCAAGCATGAATTTGCAGGTGAAGAACACATATGAGGAGCTCAATACAAGAAGGAGAGATACACCTCTTGACACCAACAAAATTGCACATAACGTGTTTGATGAAAAGCCTGAATTAAGAAAAAAGGGGTAAATATTAGTATTAATTCATTATTTACTTATTTCAGTAATTGTAGGGGTGATTTGCTGGTGGATTTTGATTAATTTGATCGTTTAGGATATGAGATATGTGGCTTATTAAATATGCTTTGTGATTAAAATTACTCCTAGGCATACTAAAGCATCGTTGAACATTGCGTTCCAATCTATCTAAAGGTGGAATGATCTTAATTTTTGCCGTTTGATTCATTGTGGAATGATACCTTTGTTTGATTCATTGTGGAATGGTATATTTGTTTGTACTTAGTTCGCATACGTAATTTAAATTTCATTGGTTTACAGAAGTCATGAGGAATTGAGAATTTCAAAAAGGGAAGAAGGGAGGCATTGAAAGATAGAATGAGGTCAGTACAATTACAAAAGCAGGTGACTCCATAGGACCATAACCACCAAAGATGGAGCTATAAGAAGGCGCTTCCATACTGGTACTGATGAATGATCACTTTTGTGTTTAGTTGTCATGTTAATGCTTTTGGACTACTACTGCAGGACAAGTGATATTAGCTTTTTTTTTCTTCTTTTTCTTTTAAAGGCAAATGAATATGAAGTTGATATTATTAGCTTGCGTTGCTTTGGGTTATGACAGTATCACCAAAATGGTGTTGAGACTTTGAAAAATAATGGAATCATAAACTATGTGGTGCTGTACCAGTACTATGTACTATGGTCACAACACCATTGCCATAGTCCAATGACAAGTACCAAAGTCTTAAGATTAAAGCTCGGACCTTTTTTTGTCTGTAAGTGGGGACGTACAAGAGTTGGAAATTTGTAACTACTGTTTTCTCGTATGTTTTTTAAGGAAGTTCCTGTGTGTTTGAACTGTGATACTGGAGATTTATATTAATGTACTGATGCTTAATTTTATTCTGCATTAAAACTGGATATGAAATACCCGAAACCGGTAGATACCCGGCTGTTTAATAGGGTCCGGTTCTGGATCCACTAATTTAGGAACCGTACCTGGAACCGCTAGGATCCGGAACCGGAAAAAATAATAAGGTCCGGTTCTGGGTAGTATTGATACCCGGGAGAAACCGGACCTATTGACAGCCCTATCCAAGGGCCTACTTAGGATTTCTACTTGTTAATACAGTATATCTTTACCTATCAACCAAAAAAAATAAATCCGGTCGTTTGGGTGAAAACTATCTTCACAACAATAACAAACACCAAAATGATAATGCATGATTAACAAGAATCCTTATTGTAGCCAAGTGGTATAGTATTGATTAAGCCTTTCGTCCGTTCATTCTTAGTACCAATTCAAGAGTACAGTAACAATAAATTCTGCCAGGCTTTATTCAAAACTTGTCATCTCAAATCTTTAGTATCCATTCGGAGTGCATCGGAAACAAGTTGAGAGTTGTTCTAACGGGAGATTCTGGTGGTGAAACACCTGCAAGATACAATTTTACTTAGTTTGATGGAACATAATTCAGTTTTACTAAAAAGAAAATGAATAGTGATCTCTACCTTCGTGAACCGGATTAACGGCAACCTCATGTTGAATTCCCAACATGGGTATATTCTCCAGACCTAACATTTTGAGATGTATATATCAATTCGCTTGCAATTTCCAACAATTGATTTCAAAGGGCTTTTACTAAAAACAAAATGGTGTTAGATAGGAAATACTCATTTGTACCTTGATTAAAAGAGGCAACAACTCCCTCATCCTCCACACTTTGATCAGCAATGCCCATCAATCTTCTTGGTACATTGAAGTCAAGATCTGCAAGAAAATACATTCTCATTTCGGATGCAACTTGCAACAATTGTTTTCTAGGAAATAGAGAAATGGATTATACGATTACGAAGTACCATCGAGAACCATATTAACTGCTAAAGCCTCGTGATGTTGATCACCACCATTGTCGTTACCTGCAAGTAACGAGATACGTAATTAGTACTAACCAAGTATGGTCTTCTAATGGTTGGACCAAGTGGCAAAAAGAAAAAATACCTCCATTAACATCAAGATGATGCTCTTGTTCTACTAACTGCATGCCAGCAACTTCTCCAACTGCTGATCAAAGAATACCTCATGTTAGACACTAAAGTTCATGTTAGACATTATATTGCAATTATTGAAACCATAGTTGCCATCAACTGATCAGAATTACCTAGCTGGTGAGGAACTTCATTCCTGGCTCTTTTGTTTTCATACCAGACTCGCACTTGTTGCATGGAGAGTCCGGTACGTTGAGAAAGGATGGTCCTTGTTTCTTCATCTGGCCTATTGGTGTCTGCAAAATTCACATAGGGATAACTCTTTAGAACTATAATTTACAGTGGCCATTGTATTGTTGTTGTCGAAGTTGCTGTGAATATCATAGGAGAACAAGTTACAAAGAACTTACAAGCATATACATTGAACAATTCTTGAAGCTGCTCATGTGAAAATCTTCTAGGCATGATTACTAACTCCTTTAATCGATCTGAAAACGTAATTGTGGGTTCGGAAACTGATCGCTGTAGCTAGATTTGAAAATGTTAGTGGGGAGAGGTCTTTATATAGGTGTTTGGGTACTGGTGTTTAAAACACAAACGCCACTGTATCAACTGCTACTACTCATAAATGGCAAGATTTTTTTTTTTTCTTGGTTCAATTAACCAGCTGTCTGTTACATAAGTAGGGCAAGATTATTATATTTTGGCTTTTGTGAATAAAATTTAGGTAAACCGTGTAAAGGGATTGTAAAGGGAGATCATGAACTTAATTACGTGGATAGATGGCAAATCATGAACCTGTTACGTGATTCTACATTTTAGTTTAAATTGGATGATATTCCTATGCAGTGAAAAGGAAATTTTTATTTTTGAAAAATTGATAGTGAGTTTTGCACAGATACGTTATATTGGACACTACTAATTAGTGAGTACTGATCGAGTTACATATCTTTTCTGGTATCATAAACTTGCGATGTACCCCTATCCTGAGAGATTTCCTTAATCTTATCACTATACGCGAAGAAAACTTTGCCTTTTAATACACCATGGGAAATCTTTCTTTTAGAGGTTCATTACATGGCGGAATTGAAATTCAGTTTACTTTAAGACCAATCGATGACTCCTGGTTCATTTCACTTGTTACTAGTTTCTACAAGAAAAGGTGTTTGCGTTACAACTCAAACCCAGCTCAATTTTTTATTTTTATTTTGACTTTCATGCATTAAGCTATTCTTAGATTGTGTGTTTTTTGTATACTTTAATTTCTTCATGAAGTTGTTCTGTGCGTCCCCACAGTAACAGGCCTACATTCTTCCGTCAAACACATTACTGCATTAAGTGTCATTAATCAGTCATTTTTTGTTTCTTAACTATATACTCTCTATAACAACAACTACATTGCATCTCATATCTTTCTTCTCTCGTCTCTAATCTATTCTCTTTTCTCGCTAGATTTCTTTAAACACTGAGACAACAAATCCTGCACACATTTAATTAGTTTCTAAAGTGGTCATCTCTCATCAAATGGGTTATTCGAGTGTTTTTTAGATACATTTTCCTCTGTTCTTCGTAACTCCTTCACCTCCATATTTACAAAGCTGGTAATACTAAATAATTTCTTAAACATTTGATGTTTTACTGTTTTGATCTTCTTCATTTTAAAATTTGAATTTTATTAAAGAAGTTTATGGTGAGTTATGACTTTTAATGACTTTTGATGTTTTATGATGAGTTGGATACAGATAGGATATCCTAACTTGGGAAGACGATACATACAATGTAACTTTCTTCCTTCCTTTTTTAGGGTTCGAATTCATTTTCCAAATTGGTGAGGTTTTTTCTTAGAATCCATGCAGACTTGATTAAGAAATTTTTTACTATACACGTTGATGAGTTACAGGTATTCTTCGTAGAAACATTCGATTTGATCATGTCTGCCGTTGAATGGTATCGGAAGTGTTTACAATTTAACGGCTCTGAATATCTTCGTAGGAAACAAAGAATGTTCCCAGTGGGTCCCACTCAAGTTATGCATGCTGTTGAAGTTGTGACCGGCAAAAATCAAACCCCCGGTTAAATTGTTGGGGTCTGCGAATCGACTCCCCTAGTTAAGGATAGAGATTTGTGCAGATACAAAAACATCATGTTGCTTCTCCGCCTTCTCTGATCTAATGAGTTGTTAATTTTGCAGATACATAGAAATTGACGTGTGCCTACTCACAAATGCAGGCATCACCAAACCCCTACATGCTTGTCGTAGAGATCCAACTAAACACTGCGTCGAGTAATTAATATTCACTAACCTCTTTAACATTTTATGTCTATTACCAAAGTTAACTTTATTTATAGTCGTTCTAACAACGGTTGGTTGCTGTGGTATTTAACAGTCCCACAAAAAATCTGCAGCCTTAAATAGAACTTCCACACAGTGACGATGAAGTTGTTCCTCCTAAAGATAGGTGTACAGAACAGATGTGCCCAATTAGGATTCATTGGCATGTCAAAACAAGTTATAAGGACTATTGGAGAGTCGAGGTTACCGCGAACAACTTCAACTACGTTAAGAATTACTCTGAATGGAGTTTGGTCGTGCAACACCCGAACTTGCGGAGTTTACATCAAGTGTTCAGCTTTAACTACAAACCATTACTCGTGTTTCCCACAACTAACCCCAAATCTTAATATTCTGTGAAAATTAATGCGTTTCTAGCCTTTTTGTTCTCGTTTCTAATGCTACTTTCAGGTTATACTTTTGTTGCAGATGATAATGGAATGTTTTGGGGAATTCCATTCTACAATAACATGTTATAGAAGCTGGAAATGTACAAACAGAGATTTTGCTTGGATCTACATTCGGCGGAGGCTTTGCTTTTCCAAGAAATATAAGTTTCAATGGTGATGCCTGTGTAATGCCTCCCTAGACTTCCGAACAGTAGCTTCTCACTCTCTAACAACAATAGATAATCCTCTTTTCTTTGTTCCTACTCTTTGCTTTCCCTTTATATTGTGTATTGACCTGCCTCTACTACCTTTTTAAAGATTTTCTAGTTCTAGTTAGAAGAACTCTGGTTAATTCATTTTGTAATACAGATTTGTTGAACAAAAACATCAATTGAATCAGTCACGTACTTTATTCTGTCCGTGTTAATGCCCTTTTTTCTCGTGTAGATGGTGCGTAATTTAACGAACGCAGTGCAGTTTATCCCAATAACCAGGATTCAGGCAGCTTGACACAGGACTAGTTTTGTTCTTGGCAACAAGGAAATTTATATTTTGACCCAGTAAGATGAAGCAAAACATTGACTGTATTTTAGGATGCTCAGATTTTCACACTTGTCACCACCAAAAATAGCACTCATGGCAACGACAAGAGTTTGATTATCTGGCACAAAATTTAGCATGATTGGACTATCAATTCGTAATTGTATGACTTCCATTGTAGTGATAACTCGTCGTGCTTCTTGGTTCAGCTTGATTTATTGAGTTCGTTTTCAACTGCCTGCTCCATGCATAATAGAGGTGATAACAATTCCACGGTCTAGAGTGCACTGAGGTGTCAACGGGCAGGTGTGTAGGTTGGTCGTCAATCCTTATCAGTGCTTCAGTAACATGACATTCAATTTCAAATGGTTTTAACTTTAACAGAGAGCCTGAGTAAGAGGTACAAATTAAAGAAAAATACTGAACAAATCTAAGTAGCTCCATATAAATGGAAAATTACAACACAGGAATCCCTCACCTCCTAACCCTCTCCCTCTCTACTTCTCCATATGTAACTACAGTGAGGCAAAAGACATCTGGGAAGTTTGCTCACCAAATTTTATATCATCTAACTAAACTAACAAAAGAACATGCTTTGCGTTCTAAGAACCAGAAAGCTGTGGAAGAGTTGAGGAATGGCTAAGCTAAAAAATTAAACGTGATAATAATGGACAGTTAAGATCAAAGGGAAGTGTTCAGTAAAAAACTTAGGCTGTGAGTTGCCGAGAACTGACAGTTGAGATAGAGTAGATAAGATCATCATCATGATCGCTTCTAAGATCGGCTCATCTTCACTTTTGGCATCACCTTCTTCATCTGCCTAGCACGTTCTTTAGCTTCTTTCTTTTTAATAGCTTCGGCACTCAACTTAGCTTCGAGCTCTTCCATCATCTTCCTCTTCTCTGCTTTCTTCTTTTGTAAAGCTTCTTGTCTTGCATTCTGAAGTTCCTTGTATACTTCTTGGGCTGCCTTATTTCTAGCTGATTCTGTTTTAGATCGTGCCTGCGGTTAAACAATTTGGCAGGAGTCATAAAAAGAACCGACACTGGCCCGTTCTGCCTTTTTTTAGGTCTTCGAATGAAGTAAGCTAATCAAAAGGTATACCATGCATCAATTCCTAATCTAAGAATTAGGAGTTTAAAGAGTGAGTGGACTAAAAGCTATAAATGTGCCTGCTGTGAGTATGGGTTGATAGGTCTCTCACGCTTGGGCAGGATATGGGCTTCAGTATATTCATGGTTATGAATTTTCTTTCTGTTTTTATGAGTTGCCAGTGCGTTTTTAAGAAGAAAAACAAGTAATATCACGAACCTGTGAACTGAGCTTGTATCGGCCGATTAAATCAATATAATAAGGTACAAGAGCCACCAATCTTGTCATATCAGCCATGTTCTTCGCATCAGGGAGAGCAAACTTGAATACCAGCATTTTTCTATGTGATGATTGGTGTTGATCAGAAAAATGCATAGATGTGAATCCCTTGCCAAATTTCTCAAATGCTTTATCCCCAAAAACCTGTCAAGATGAAATTTAAACAATAATCAGACCGAGCCGATAAAAATCAGTAGAGTCAATATATACACATTCAGAACACGTTAAACATCTATGAGGTGAACGGTGAATTTGGATTAAGTTGACTTCCCAAAGATATTCTACCTTCAGATAGAGAAATAATTATATGATAGCTAGCATGATTTTCATCTACAGTAAGTGACCAAGACTCCAAACTTCTAATCACACCAACAAGGTATTCACCTTAATGAACTGAGAAAAAACTCGTATTGTTCTACCGTGAAGAACACACCGGAGATTTCTTTTCGAAGATCATGATCTGTTTGGTATCAAATACTAGAGAGAGGAGAAAGAGGGCACAATCAGGAAGTACCAGAACGACTGCGTCATGGCTTAGCCCTCACTCAAACAAGCAGCAACAGGAAGAGAAAGAAATATTGAGTGGGTTGGGGAAGAGGGAAGCGTTTCGTGGTTAAAACTTCAAAGACACCCCCTATAAGCACAAAGTCAGACATCAATACACTCTGACAAAAAATTTCTTATATTAACACTATAGGTTGTTCCAAGTGTAAGACTATATGAGTAACAGTCAACTGCATGACATTTCCCTTTCTAAATACCACTCTCACACTTAATATTGCACAATGGCATGCAGACCCTGCCGATTAAGCAACCTCATCCTTTTTCTCTTCTTGTTTTCAGTATGTTATAAACCGATTCATTCAAAAGGTAAAAAGGTGCAAAACTAAGTTGCACACATCAGCATAACACTGTTTAATAATATGTTCTATCACAAACTAACATCTTAAAGGCAAATGAAAAAGTTAATAACAGCTCTTAAGGTACAACTCCTTTATCCCCTTCTCTTCCTGGTTCTCAAAGGTAGAGTCACATATAGGCTTAAAATGGTCATCGCCGCCCAACCTTTAAAGGTCCAACTTAGATACATCCACATATAAGTGCAAACATTATGCAAGTTCAGTAGAGAAGTTTTATCATTTATATCACACTACAAGTTAAATGTTTCTTAAATTTCTAATTCAAAATTGCAACCGCTGGCTCTGCTCTGCTGGTTCTGCAGCACTTAACTTATACATCCATGATCAATGGTTTAGCAGATAGCACTTGCATGTAGGGTCCACACATATCACATATCAAGTTGAACAGTCAGCTTACTCAGGGTTAGAATATCGCCACAGGTAGGCGCATGAAGATCTTAAAGTTATGACACCAGGACAAAATAAGAAGGGATTACCCTCCACTGTATTATCTGAGAGACAATGACATAGAATGGAGTAACTTCTATCAATGCCCAAGTCCTTCCCATTTTAGATCGTTACTCCTCATAGGCCACTCAATCTCTAGTCCTGACTCAGTTATAATTTTCATCGTTCTAAAAGAGAACCGCTATAATTTTGAGACCTACTCAGACTAAAATACGATTGCCATCCCACTTCAAGCTATTCCTACTAGTAACAACAATTTTAATCCACAAGCTATGATAAAGTAAGTCAACCAAAAGAACACCAAAGACAAAACAACATAATACATAATAATTACCTGATCAAGAACCGCTTCAGTGATGAGATCCCCAGCTACCTCCCTAGACTCTGTAACAACACCCAACTCCTCAGCAACCCATTTCCTATTAGTCGGTGTAGTAGTAACAAAACTAGCATATCTCTGAAGATCCATGAACTCTTTATGCATAAGCTTAGCCACTTTCTTTTTAGCAAGAGCAAACATGACATGATCCATTGAATCATCATTCATATAGACTTCAAATGTAATCTCATCTTTACATGGAACAACCATATTATAAAGTCTAGATATCAGATCATGTCTACTTTTTAATTCCATTGTTGCTAATAACCCTTGACAATACCTCCTTCCACTTGCATAGAATTTAAACACATTTTGCCCTTCTTTTAACAATAATGGTGTATCTTTCCCATCTCCAGTTCCTAATAAGCTAAAATTCTTGTCAAATATGGAATCCTTAGTTGCAAATCTAGATGCCCAAGACAAAGCTATATTCTCATTCTCCTTTTTCCCAGTAAAGTAATTCACAGCAAACATAATCAGAAAACTCACACAGATTATCTCAACAATGAAATTACGAGGAGAGAAGGAAAATGGTACACGTTCTTTAGATTCATCCGTCTTTGAACCAGATGATCCAGATTCAGAAACCGACTCAGCGACATCAGAATTAGGGTTTTCTTTCTTTTCTTCATTCTCTTGTTGCTCTCGTTCTTGAACTGGAAGACCTTCGAATTCATCTTCATCCCAATACTCAAATGAAACAGTTGACGAGGGTTTTGATGAATCAATAGATGGAGAATTCAATGATGAATCAGGTTTTGATTCATCATCTTTTTGTTGTTCAACATCTTTTTTGAAATCAGATTGAGTTAAGATTGGAGGTGGAGAAGTAGATCGAAAATTAGTAATGAGATCAGATTCAGATTGATCTTCATCTTCTTCATCAGATTCATCACCAAAACCTTCGAAATCAGCAGCAGCATAGACTGAAGAGCGTGAGAGTTGTTGACCGATTAATGAGAGGAGAGAGAGTAGAGCTAAGAAGTACCAAAATGATTTCGCCATGGCTTTTGTTGGAGCTCTCTCACTCGATCTCCGTCGCACAGATTGGAGGAGAGAAGTGTTGGTATAGAAAATGGAAAGGGGATGATTAGTACGACTGGAATATATGTTGGAATGCCGTAAATGACCCTAGTTGTTAAGGAAGGCAGTTGGACTTAAATGACTAAATGAGGCGTCTTTGGAACTTTGGATCGTGGATTGGGAATTGGGATCATGGCCTAACTTCTGACCGTACGAGCAATGTAGCCGATCTCGGCCGATATTATAGGTTTCGGCATTTGAGCGAGACGAAAAACCACCATATCGGCGATAAGAAATGTGACCGATAATCTCGGCCGGTATACATTGATATGGGCGATTTATCGCCGATATTACCAGTTTAGAACTGATATTTTAACGATATTGCCTATGTGTGAAAAATGAGTAAACAAGGTGTGTGTTTGGAACTTTCGATCTTTGTGGATTGGGAGGTGTAATCCAACTATTCCAAGCTTCGAAGAAGTGTGGAATGTCAAGTCTAATGGATTCCAAGTTGGTTTTATCCACATTTTTTCAAGTCATGTTTGATAGTTTTATGAAATGGTGAGTGGAATCCAAATAAACGGTAACCTGAATAGCGTTAAACGTTATTCTAAAGATTGTGCTAAAAGACGAAAAATGTTATTCAGAATAACGTAAGTCAAGCACAAAATATGCGAATATTTAGTCAAATAACATTAACCAAGTCAAACGCTATTCTTTTTAGCGTTAAACGCTGTTTGGGTTAGCGTTTCTATGATTCCATCATAAAACTTGAGTTTCCATCAACAATTCCAAATATTGAGCTGACATGGAAGGTGGAATTCTTCTACCATAAGATTATAATCTAATTGGCCTAAGATCTGAGCGTATAAGAACAAAAATGTAAGGTTGTTGGCAGAGCCGATCCCGGCTGAAAGGGACATGTGCCAACATGGTCACATGGACTTTTATAAAGTAAATTTCTTTCCGACGATATCGTAACAACATATGCACCTTTTCTGATGATTTCGTAACAACATATGCATGTATCGCATTGAACACCTGTAAATTGATATAATGAGCACCTAAATTGATATAATAGGCAAAGATATATTTGTTGGAAAATTAGGTCTGAGTTGGAGGATGAAAATCACTAACAAGAAACTTGTAGGTCTACTTTAATAGAGAATTGTTGTTTTTCTGACTTCAAAGCCTTTCAATTCTTTTGGACAAATATTCGACCCTTCCGAATATAATTCGCGAGTACAGTTGGGTAAATGAATATTTTTGTCATAATACAATGAAGTCTTATAACAACGTTATCGAATTCAAGACATATACGATCTTGACCCGACCAAGAACACACTAATAAGAATTTTTCTGATAATGCTTAGAGAAGAGAGAAAACTTCGATGTTCTTCATTGATGAATGAAAATCAATCATTATTACTTATCATGAATGAAAATCAATCATTATTACTTATAAGGAACTCATACATATTGGAGATGACTCTTCATTTCCAATATCTTACATGAACCATCGCACCCTTTGGATATGCCTCTTCATCTCCAACAAATACCCATCGCATCTATTGATTCAGCAAAGGACGCTACCCAATCGTAGCGACAAACCAAAAAGGAAAATCATTTTATTTTCTATGATATTGAAAATATCCAACAATCTCCTCTTATTTTCAATAACCAAAAGCAGGAAAAATAAATAAAAACTTAAAAACTGGAGTGGTTGCATCACTTAAGTAACTTCCTAAGTACCTGAGTGGGATCAAGCCACGTAGTTCGAGAAAAATTGGGAATAAGCATCACCGTAGAAACCAATACATAAATGATAGGTATCCTTTAGATTTGAACCTTCACTTAGTGTAAGAAATTCAAAGCCATATTGAGTTTCTATAGTAAAACTAATATAGCACCAAGTACCCTTTGGGATAAAATCAGAATCTTCACACATATTGATTTCAAAGAACAATATGTTATGTAGCTTAACACGTTAATGGAAATGTTCTCTATCCTGGATTCATGAGTTTACTTTGGAGAACGGTCTTATTTTCTTAGAAAACGTCTTGATTTCCATAAACATATAGGTAAGTTTCTTAAAGTGTTTCAGTGAGACACATGTAATCAATAGTAGACTCATTAAGGATTAATATCCAACTTAATTCTTGCATAATCACGACACTGAACAGGAAAAAAAAATACTTAGTGCACCAAATTACTTTTGTTAGAACACTGCTCGGTTGAACTCACAAGTTTTGCTATCTCAAGCATGTTCTCAATGTTAGTTGATCAAAACTATATCTTGATTTATAGTCTACTAAATCAAGTCTCAGACTAGGTATAAAAGTTAGTAGTTGAGTATCAGACATCACCCTGAAAGACTGAAGATCGATTGGTGAACTTCATTAACAAGGTATGTGAAGACTGAACCATCTTATTTACTAACAAGCTTAACCATTCTATCTTTATGAGACTATGTCGTATGACTTCTAGTAGATTTTATTGCAAAGACTAAATTTAGAGTTAAGCTTGTCTTGTTGAACATATCGAAATATGATTCAAGCATCGGATGTTCAAAGGTCCTTAACAACATTCAATAATTAATTTTTTGGATCAATTGAAAATTGCACAAGAAATGATTTTATCATTTGGGAATGTTTTAAACACCAAAGATAAAAATTTAGAACTTTTGTTATAGACTCAGGGTAGAATTGCGATTTATCTTGCAATCCATAGATATATGAGTTTATGAAGTATATAAAGGTTGGAAAACCTTAAGTTCTGAACGGGACAGTTCACCAACCCGGTTCACGAACCGTGGTGATCTGAAATCGGCAAAAAGGCTAAAGGATAGAAAACTTAGTTCATGAACTATTTTCATCTGAGCGCCCTGACTCATGAACTGCCTTACGGTTCACGAACCGTTTCACCAACGGTCCTAGTAAAACTTTAGCAGATGCTCAAAGACTTTTTTTGCTTAAGAATATGTCTAGCATTGCTATGACTTTCATAAACTCCTCTAAGACATCATTGATCACCAAAACACTTGTGTATGTGGAGCGTGATTAAATTCCGAAATAATGAACATCAAATTGCTTAATAGTTCATAAGGCATGTTTGCCAGAACGGTCATTATACATGGTTCATTAACTGAACCACTGTGTATATTCTTCTATGTAAGTTCAAGAAGAACTTCTCACATGCTTACTTGAAACCCTAATTAGGGTTTTATCTAAACAGGGAAAGTTTTTGCTTGAATCTCAAGTTATCTTAGCTTGAATTCTAAGCAACCCTTAGTCTTGAACATCTATAAATAGAGATGCTCTTTCAACTGTGAAAATCAATCCTTGACATTTTGTGTCCTGGTTGATAGCTAGAGTCTTCCTCTATTGACCTAGCCTTCCTCTGAGAAACACAATTAAGTCTACGACTTAAAAACTTCCCTTGGGATTATTGAAGCCAGGTCCGGCTATCTTTACATTGATAGTTCATGTATCCGGATCTTATTTTTCTGTTATAGAGCTTTCCTAATATTTTTCAGGCATGATAGATAGAAATCACAAATTTTTGTTTGTCTCAGATTTTGTGCTCTTAATTAATTAATTCGCGATTGTTCTTGAAAGGTGGATAAGAACCTAGTATTTTCCGCTAACTGAGTGTAAATGTTTCGGATTTGTGAGGTTTGTTAGCTTTGTCTATTGCAAACATATTTCCAATCTTGATATTTGATCTAAATGGAAATGAAATATGCTTATTTGTTAAAGGTAGATTAGTATCAAAAGTCTTCACTTAGGTTGAAACAACTCTTAGGCTGTAAAAGACGTCAACTAAGGGAATCCATTACGTAGAGCCTTGCGAGATCCAAGAGACATAAGGAGCTTGACTGTAACTGAATTGTTTGAAGGGTGGAATCGGTCTCAACTACATTTCAGTCAGAAGTCTTATAGCATACTAGTATCTATAGCGGCTTATACAGTTTGGTGTTCAAATCTAGATAAGGTCCAGGGGTTTTTCTGCTATTACAGATTCCCCGTTAACAAAACTTCTGGTGTCTTGTATTTTTTTCCTTTCCGTATTTTTTTTTTTATAATATGATTTACACAAGTAGTACATATTCAGTCTTAGTAGATATATCCATACTGATTGTGATCGATTATGAGACTCATTCTTGTAGAATTCGTATCTTGAAAGATAGATAAAAAAGTTTCATACTTGGCAGAATTCCGATTGGAGTATTTGGATACGACTACATTGATCATGGATATTGATTTTTTGAGATCGTCTAAGTACTGTTCTTAACAATCAGGTTCACGAACTCTATTTTCTAGACTTTCTGATTGAGAAGAGATAGAAATATAAACTTTATATACATATTTTTAATGGTCATTAAGCTGGTTTACTTGCAATTGTATTAGGTTTTGTCCATACTGGTTACCGAATAGAAAAGTTGGTGGTGTACTTGGTACCCTCTCCTTATTAATTGGTATCAGACCATGAAAACACCTTTAAACCTAATAAGTCTGTGTATGTGGCGATCTGAATTACGGACAAAGGTGTAATCTTGATTAACGTACCACCAGCCTTCGATGGAACAAATTACTTATGGTGAAAAATAGTTATGTGATCATTCTTATAAGCTCATGATTTCAAAATATAGGTTCTTTTTGTAAGTGGATACGATCCTCCAATGGTTGGGGAAGGCTCAAAGATTGTCCCAAAAGACATAGCTACATATAGTGATACTGAAATCGGTAATGCGAAACACAACTTTGATAGGCCGAATGCTATTATCCTTCCCATAATCCAAGATCTTCATTATCATGTATTTATGTGCACTCACTAGTGGAGAAGGGGGTTTTAATGACCCACATACTCGACCCTCAATAGTGGTCAACGGACCGTGGACCGATCAAGACGGTCGTAGATATAATAAATTTCTGGAGCACAATTTAGAGCGTTAAAAACGGTCGTTGTATAAATTTTTTAATTACGATTATATCCCCGAGTCATCAACCCACACCGCGACTGCTTTACCAAGTTGAATCACTGCAACTTTTCTTAAGCGGGACCCTCCTTTTCTCACCTCGTTATTATCGATGCAATAAATATTATGGAGACTGTGAAAATGACCATATTACCCTTATTGGAAATAAGTGCAATAAATATTATGGAGACTGTGAAAATGATTAGACTACCCTTATCGAAAATAAGTAAAGTAAATATTACACTCTTTGAAAATGACCATATTACCCTTACTGGAAATAAGTGCAATAAATATTATGCAGACAGTGAAAATGACCAGACTATCTTTTCTTTTCTTTTTTTGATAGCAATAAAATATTATGCCGACGGTGAAAATGACCAGACTATCAAATTAAGTGTGATAATTAAAGTAAATATTACAGACTGAGAAAATAATCATATTACCCTTATTAGAAAAAGTGCAATAAATATTATGTAGACTGTGAAAATGACCAAACTACCCTTATTGAAAATAAATAAAGTAAACATTACATACTGTGAAAATGACCATATTACCCTTATTGGAAATAAGTGCAATAAATATTATGGAGACTGTGAGAATGACCAGACTACCCTTATAAAAAATAAATAAAATAAATATTACATACTGTGAAAATGAACATATGGGCACGGGATTGGTTATGAAAATAAAAACCCGTTGTCTATAGGTGCGAGGTTGGTTTTAGCTAATACGCGCCCAAACCCGCCCAAGTGCAGCCCTAAGCATGGCTCTTTCTATGGCGGGACCCGCTTTCTATGTTAAAGTTTACTTTAGTCTCCCCACTAAAATCCTTATCTTTATTTTTTTCCTCTCTTTCCGTCGTCTCGCTCTTTGAAGCTCTTCTTTCACTGCCGAGCTTGAAGAAAAATAATTTTCTTTTTATCTCCCAGATCCGCTATCTAAACCATCATATCTTCATGAACAACCATTCTCTTCTTCATCTCTCCAGACTCCAGATCTGCTATGTTCGATGTAAAACCATTTTCTTTAACCATTTATTCTCTCTTTTCACTATTTGTTCTGTAGATTTTTTTGTTGTTAAGTTTTTGAATATCCTTTGATTTTGTTGTAGGGAGAAGACCAATTATCATCCTCAGTTGAATTCTCGAACAGTTGAAGTCGGATTTGGTTATAGTTTCACCTTCACCAACAGTTGAAGAATCAACTGATTTCCTAGAAAAAAAGTCAAATTAATGGTTCATTTTATGATTATGTTTGTCCCTTTACTTCTAATTTTGGTTTAAATGGTTTCATTTTAATTTAATTTTGGGAAAATTTAATGATTTACATATTTACTTTTGTTTTGGTTTTTTATAGGAAACCACAGTCTCCTGAATCAAAGTAGTAAAGTATTCAAAGCCTTATCGTAAACGATTTTAGCATTTTTCTTCTTTAAATCATCATTCTCGTTCCGATCTTGAGCATCAACTTCATCAGGTATAATTTATTGAAGATTTTATTTATTTATTATATAAGATTAAGATTTGAATTTCTTACTTTGGGCCAAGGGTTTTCAAATAATCTTTTGTAACCAATTTAATGTTCTTAGTATATATCTGTTGCTCTTGCTTGATATGGGAATTTTTTGATTTGGGAACCATGGAAAACAACTTTACTGATTTTGTTGAAGAGATATGAGAGATGGGTTTTCAACTTTCCTTCTCCTTTTCATTTAGGTATATTCTTGAATTGATTGAGGTTTGTATTAAGTGGTTGTTACTGCTGTGTTGGTGTTTGTTGTTTATAGATTTTGGTGTGTGTGGTCTGCCCTGGTGGGTATGATATGGTTTTAGATCTGCTAGAGTATCTTCATCCAAGCATGTACCTTTAAAAGATGTTAAAAAACTTGATGTTGAGTTTCATGTATCCCTGTGGAACTTTGAGATTTGTTTACTTTTAATGTTAGGGTTTGTTTGTGTGTATTTGTATGAAGGAATGTCGATGGAAGGAAATTATGGTTCTTGTGAAGTATGGTCCCAATGCTCAACGAATGTAAGTAAAAATTTCATATCTGAGTCTAGATAATTGCACTGTCTGTTATTTTGACTAGAGAGTCAGGAATGGTCTAGAAGTCACAGCCCTTGTTGAAGGTATTGCTGATTGTAAACCATTCTAGTTCCAGGTCTCGTGACGAGCATTTTGTGTTGGGATAATAAAAGTCATAGTATGAGTCAGAAACAATATGATGACAGATCGTGGGAGGTGTAATAGAGATTCACGCCACTGCGGTAGGCACCGCAGTTTTAGTCCTGATTACTGAAATGGTGGTAGTCGAAGTCGATATGAAGAAGAATGCAGGAGCAGCAGAAGAAAGTCAGCTACAGTGGTACAATTTACACATCTTGGATTCTTGTCTTCTATGGCATTGCATTTTATATTGATATCAGTGATGTACCAACGATGGTGCTACTACAATGAAAATGTTGGAAGTTGGACATCCAGCTGCTAAGGTAAAGATGGGTAGATACAACCGGCATCCTTACAATCGTTATTTCCTTGGTTTTTTTATGTTTTCAATTTTTTTACACTCTCTTTTGTGAGTTACATAAGTACTAGTAAATGAGCTGGAGCTGGTATGGTATAAATGAGTTGTTGCAATACTTAGATTTGTTGATTTCAAGGTTTTTTGTTGAGGCCTTTCTCCTTCTCTACGGCATAGATGGAAAATTATTTCACTCAATCTTTTCTTGATTTTTCTTTTCATCATTTTTTTTGGTTCAACTGCGTGTTTAGGTGTTTTTGATTTTGAGGATTTTTGATTTCAAGGTTGTTGTTAAGGTCTTTCTTTATATCTATTACAAAAGGGTAAAATTCTTTCACTCAACCTCATCTAATTTTTTTCTTTCATCATGAATATCATGTTAACTTGATAAAAAGTCAGTTGAAACCAACAGCTTGGTCTTACAAATAACAAGATCAAATTTGATTTTTGCCAATTGCTTATCTTTCTCATTGAATTATGTAGGCAACAAGAAGAATACTGGATGAGTTGAGTGAAAATGTGCAAAGAACTTGAGTGAAAATGTGCAAAGAATATGGTATCCCAGATGACTTGCAGGCTATAGAAGGTATGTTCATCAGCCACACATCACAGCTTCAACATCTTACCTTCGACCAAGGAAAACAATGCATTGTTACAGTTTGAGTGACTAGGAAATGTGAAGAGTTTGACTTTGTGTCCACCAAAGATGTCCCATTCCCATTGTTGTTCAATTTTTTTTTTTTGGAAAATTTTCATGTGCTAACACATTCGCTTATACAGGGAGAGGAGATACACGCCGCCATCCAGAAGAATCTGATCTGGAAGTTGGTAAACTCATCTAAATGGGCAGTTCTCTATTTGTAATGTTCACATTTCTCGATATGTAACTCCCTTCGTGGTGTATCAATGAAATCTGAAATGTCAGCATTATAGAAAGAGAACAACATTCTCTTAATTCAGTGTTATGCGACAGCGGGCTATGGTTAGAGGATGAGCATGGGAATGAGTAGAGGAGTATAAAAGCACAACATAATTATAAACTAGGTATTAAATTTTTCTTCCTTCGGTTTACTTGTTAAAAGATTTTTATCCATGTTTTTTTTCTTCTTATTTTTGTAAGTCCCTCTAACCAAGTAGTATTCCTTCTTTCTTTGAAACCAGCGCCTTGGAAGAGTCTTCCAAAACATTGAACTACCCCTCTCAGGTCAATAAGCTCTTTGTCTCTTGTTTCACTCTCTCATCTGTATTGACAATTTGAGGGTTAGTAAATCGTAATGCTGTTCTTCTAATATTTTTTCGTAGTGTTGTTATTTTTTTGTTTTGATTTGTCATTCACAGTTCCACTTCATAGTAATTGGTCAACTTTTTTCTTAGAGGGAATTAGATTAGTCTTGCACGTTTTAGGGATTAATATCAGCATCTAAACTGTGCATGAAAACTATATTAAAGTTTGGCAAGGCTATTTGCAGATGATACAGACCATACCATTCGTCTCCGAGAAAAGCAATTTGGTACTCTTCCAGGTTGGTTAATTGAACTTGTTCCGTTGTATGAGTATTCATGGGCACTTTGAATGCTAATTGAATCTTCTGATTTATTCATATTCTTCAGGTGTTGAGGTAGGGCAGCAGTTTGCAGGGCCATGGGGATGGTATTGTTGTTGTTTATAACTCCAGCTGAATAGGCATCGACACTTGTTAGACCTGACAAACTCCAAGAAATTCCTACACAATTTTCCTCAAAGGTTATGCCTGATGTTCCCGCACAACCCAATATTATGGAAACTGCAGTTGTAATTACACCACCATCACCAGTCACCTCCTCAAATTAACTTCAACTTTAGGTATTCAGGTTGGGAAACAGTTCATAGAGTTGTGTGGATGTTATTCTGACATGTGAAGCTCATGAATTAAAATACCCACAGTGAACAAATTCCACGATATTGAGTGCTCTACTTCAACAAGGTACTTGGACTTTGTAGTTGTTTCGTAGAGTTTATGAACCGAACCGCGAGTACAATTCGTTGTTAAAATGGTTAATTAGAGGAATTGATGATGAACATAGATCTTAGTATCTTAGTCTTGAAGTTGTAACTTATTAGATTTTAATAAAGTTCTCTGATTTTAATTATCAGCTTTAATTTTAATTTCATTTGAGTTTGAATTCTGATTTGAGTTTTATTTTAGTTTCATTTCGGTTTAGTTAGATTATTTCAGCCCAGACAGATTCAGTGCAGGCAAGTCAGCCGATCTGAATCCTTTTTTTTTTATTATATTAAAAGTATATCTATGACCGATATGGGTCAGTCCTAATTGATTGACCGTTATAATCGGTCGTTGATATAAGATTTTCAACGACCCCCAAAGACACATCATAGTATAAAAAGACGCTCAAACAACCACCCTTTCTTCGACAGACAAAGCAAGTCATAGATACGAGTTAAATGACTTGCTTTGTCGGTTGCGAAACAGGTGATTTCCACTAGTGACTGGATCTAAGGATGCTTGGGATAACTTAGAAACCGTATTCGAAGGGAATATCGCAAAGAAAGAATCTAGGCTTTAAAACCTAACTTCTGACTAGGAAAACCTTCGTATGGATGACGAAAACACGTTTGAGGAATTTAATCACAAGTCGTCTGAAATGGTGAATGTTTGTCATACATTAGGAAGGATTGTGCCCGAAATGGATATTGTGTTAAAATTTCTGAGATCGTTTCCAGCTCGATATGAGTCTAAAAAACATGCAATCATTGAAGAAAACATTATTACTACACTTTCCAGAAGTAGTCTCATAGGAAAAATTAGATTTTTTTTTTACCATGATCAACTCACGGCTAATTAAGGTGAAGACTTCCGCTCTAGAAGTTGTGACCAAATCAAGCTCTCTTCCTCCAAAGGTTAGCTTATCTTGGGCAGATAAATGTTGTGAAAATCACGACGAATTATACATTACCATGTCCATGATCACACAACTTGTCACAAATATTCTCAAGATACAGAGAGAAAAACGGTTTGGAAAACGGGTTTATAGATCCAACCTTCAGGATGAAACCTCTTCTTGAGATGAAAAATATCTTCAACATTTTAAATGTTATGGGTTCAGACATGTGTAAAAGTAATGTCCAAGTAAGGAATATTATCAAGGAAATAATACTCTCATAGTTTCTTTTGATAATATGTCTGATGAGATTTTTCATGAAGATTACATATAAAATTATGCTCTTGCAGCCGAAATACCTATAGATCCTAATTCTGACTCGGATGATGAATCAGATAAGGAGATTCTTGAGTTTTTTTAGAAAAAGTGAAGAAAATCATCGTGAAAACCTTCATCTAAAGAAAAAAATTGAAACATCTCTTCGTGTGAAAAATCTAGAGTTTGATAAACTCAATGAGAACTTCACAAAAACCTTATCTCTAAAGGAATGAGATATTGGGCCCTTGTGTGTGACTTACAATGTCTCTCTGGAAGTTCTGAGAAGATTCCATCCATGTTGTTTAGTTAAAAGTCCTTTGGTAAGACTAGTGGTATTGGATTTAAAAGTAATACCTCATTCACCAAGAATAACACCTTCATTCACCAAGAATAACACCTTCATTCTTGGAGGATCTAAGGATGATTAAAATATTTATGGTAACAAAAAGGGAGCCGCACCTCATGGTGATTCTCTCTCTCCATACTGCACTTTCTTTGGAAGTTGTGTACATTCTAAATGGAAATATCAGAGATCAAAGAAAATGAAAAGATTTTTATTAACCTTCAGAATGACATGAAAAGGATGAATCTCACTTTGAAGAACTTTACAAACTCTTCAGAGCTACGTAGAGAGAAAAGAAGAAGGAATCCCAAAAACAGTAAGAATTTACCTAATCAAAAAAATACAAACGACTTTGGTGTGTCTACATTTAACACTAGTGGTGAGCTTCCTACTCAACCCATCACTACTTAAACTTAGTGATATGTGCAACCTTATTACATTAATTTTATAAAATGAGGTTTGCACAAAATTACATCATGAGAACTATGTTTCTAATGTCAAGGTTGCTCAAGTAATTTTACTGCTTTCTTCTTATATTTTAAACTATTTTCTAATTGTTGAATGGAATCCAATCTTAAAAATTCTCTTTATATGAAAGACGAAAATATATAAAGGTCATTTCATATGTTGAAATTTTGCTCCAAGAAATTAAAACTACTTTAAGACACAAGTGTCTACTTTGTGCATGAAGGTTGTCACAATCTTCACTATTCTTTACACCATTATTAGTCTATCTGACTAGGTGTCACCACATCTCTCATAAGTCTAAAATGTAACGGCTTGATATGGTATCGACTATTCTTATGCTATTATTTTGAATTTTCCTTGCCTATCGGACTTCTAAGCAAGATACGGGAACATGATTCATGAGAATTCTTAGTAAATTATCTAAGATACAGTATGCGCTGAGATTATTTTCTTAACATAATGTTGGTATTTAAACTTAACATAATATGAGAAAGTTCATGGATAGATAATTAATAATCAATACCGTTCCGCAACCATGAAATGTGGCTAGTGTTTGTATTAGTTTGACATTAAGGGAACACTGACGGTTTGGTTTTCCAACCTGCGACATACTGGGTCACGAACTTCCTATGGAATGTTTTGATTTAAAGACCAGTTTCCATTTTTCATAAAATTCTTGTAATGATGATCCTCACTTTATATATGTCACTCAAACTCCATGCAAGAAAGTAAATAAATGGCTCTAATAACTAGAGGTGTTACGAATAAGGATGCAATAGAAGAAGTCAACATTTTTCTTTGTGAAGGAATCAAATCATCAAGAACCAAGAAGGAAAAATCTTCAGGAGATGTTGAATCCCCCCCAGCTACATGTTTGTTGTCAATATGTCATCGTGACAATAATTTTAGAGCTAAGGTATATGAGTTCGTAACAAAAAAAACACTATCTGATGTTCAAGATCAACCACTTTTTGAAAGAGGTAGCTTATTATGAATAAAAGCTTAATATGTGGAAAAAAATACCTTGAGTAGTCTTGAAGAGGAACTTAGTGAGTTAACATCCATCTCTGAAGATGTGAGAGAACTAAATGATCAAATTAACAATGGACTCTTCAACAATGAAAAGGAATTCTCTGCACAAACTCTTAGGAATGAGTTGATGCATTACTAGTTAACTCATTGAAGGAATTTCATTCTTATTGTTAAGGAGGAACACTAGCTTTTGGAGTAGTTTTTATGTGTTACATTAGCTACTCCAAATACTATAATCTTGCATGTTTAAGTTTATTTAATTAAGTTTTATTTTGGAAAATGACTTGTAATACCTAATTTTTATGGATTATATATATATGTATTGTTTATTTTGTGAGATTTGTTCTTTGCTATCATATTTATGGTGATTAGAACAGACATCTCATATGTTCCCATAGGTTAAGCTCTTAACTCTTGTTAAAAGATGAGTAAATTATTTTGAGAAGTGCAGTATTGTTTTCTCCACGATTATACTTTGTGAATATACTGCTACATGATTCTGTAAGTTGTTCTCTAGGAATATTCTTTCCTCCTTGATTGCATAACCGCCAGAGGATAAGTTGTGAACTCTAATATCTATGTGCGTACATGGCTAGGAATTTATAATTCTTATGTTGAGTCATATCACATAAATTTTCCTCATTGTTCGTAACTGGCCCAGAGATTAGTTTTTGTCGATGATTATTTTTCTTACGAAAAATCTTGTATTTTAGTGCCTCTAACATTTAGATCGCTATTTTCAACTTTTTTGTTCGTAACTAGTGAGAAGAGAGAAAATATTGGATACAAATCAACTTTGTTCGTAACTGACAAGTAAATTTGTTAATGTCCAATAAAATCCTTATTGTGTGATTAGACTAATGTCGCTTATGTTGTTCTTTCGGGAATGACATCAAATTGGGGAGAATTCTTTTGAACTTGCACTTAATTGTCATATTTTTATGGGGAGAGTGGATATGGAATTGTATGAGATGTTTGTACTTATATATCACCTTTACGAAGACGCCTATTTTTCTTAATGAAATCGTCTAAAATAAAAGCTGGTATGTGTTCTCTAGTCTTGGCGCTTTTTTGTTTAATTCATTATGATCCCTGTTTTTCGCCTTTACCAATTTTGTTGACAAAAAGAAAGAGAATTATTAAGTATTATCTTACTACAACTATTGATGAGTGAAAACGATTTCCTATTTTTTAGGATAGTGGAGACTCGAGTGTATAGGCGGAGACTCCTCGACCAAGCAAATTGCCTAAACCTTTAATTAGCAAACAGATGCACTGCATGGGAGTGCTTTGAGTTCGAGAGATTAATCTGCAAGACTCTGGCCTAAACCAAGACAATGGTCGTTCCAGAGTCAATTCGGTCACAAAGAGGGATGAGGGTCGATCTTTAGGAGGGAATCTGAGAAGTGTGTGAGATCAATGATGATCAAGGATTATGGATGTGTTGTAGGCTTCTGCATGTTTTCTGTATGCCATGTTGAGAGTTTTTGTTCAGATGAGAATGTTTGTTGTTCAATCGTGGATTCGGAGGCTTATTTATATTGCAAGAATAATAGACACATTGATCTCCAGTAAGTGTAACAGTTGTTGGAGTGAAAGATTGTGGAAATGGAACTCGTGTTTGAACCGATTCGTCATCGTGCGGGAGACTTGGTTGATTGCCCATCTACTACTTTGCTTACTCCTTCAACTGCTTGTACAACTTACTCACATTTCTCATCGTGTGTATATACACACGTGTCGTAAGCCGCCAGGCCAAAACCCTAGTAAATATCCCTCATGTGACATGATTGATGTCTCATGAATGTGGAGTCTGCAAGGCAGACGTGTATTTAATTGGTAAATTTTTGACTTGAATAGACATGAGTCTTAGCCTTGATGAGTTGAGTAGAATGATAAATATGATATTCTCTGAGACTCATGGTTGAGTGTGAGATATTTGTTGAAACAAAATGATGGACAAACATTTAGTCTTGATGAATTGTGATATATCATTTTACCAGTTGAGGTAATAATGATGTTCTGATGATTTGGATAGACAAAGGTATAATGATATTGCTCGATTATGGACCTATTTATAAAAGCGGGGGTCTAACAACCACACCCAATATTCTCTTAGCAATTTGTATGGACAAACCCCAATATAATTCGATTTTTTTGTTAAAGGGAGAGCAAAAACAGATCCGACGAGAGAAAAAATATGGGTTGACTCGCTTAGTGGGACTGGTTATATAGATATACATGAATTGGACAAAATTACCCCTATTAAGTTGCCTCTTGTCATCTCTTTCCTTTATGCTTTTCATCACCAGAAACAGAAATGCCCACTTCTGTCGTATCCCTTACACAACCATTATCAAGTAATAATTACCACCATTGTTGACTCGTTCCTTACCACCATTACCAGAAACACCCACTTCTTCGTTCATTTCTTCCTTCTTATTGTCTCGCTCCTTACCATCGTTGCCACTTTATTAGTCCGTCTCCATATTTTCCACCAAGTAAATTAGTTAGATTTATTTTGAAAATCTACATTGAAGTTTGATTTATAAAATAAAATCCGCAAGAAACAAACTTAATATGTTTTATTCCGTGAAGGTGAAATCTATTTTTTTGATCAGCAATGGATCATTGAAAGATATGAAACCTAATAATAAAAAACAACTTGCACGCTCGTGGACTTAGCAAAAGTTAAAGCTAAATTCGTTGGATTGGGTACCTTCTGACAGGGTTGTGGGTGTATGACAGACAGTGTTCATAAATAATTCATAATACATACTCTCATGTAAATTAAAACTTCTTAAAGAAAGCAGATAAAAACTTTCTTGTCCCGATCAGAAATAAAACAAATGAAGACGAACTAATGCAGCTAATGTTTCATCGATATTTAGTGTATTCATCACTATCAAGGATCGTAAACGTGATGCTTTTCAAAACCAAGTGGAAGAAGCAGGTCTAGCAATCCCCATTAGTGATCATATACGTGCCATTCTCCTTTTGTCTAACAAAATATTCATTGTTTCTGGATTATGATGAAGGATCGACTGATGGTTTTAGTTATCGGAAAATAAGTTACAGCTGCGATGGGAAATTGGTAAGAAGAAAGGAAGAATATGGTGAGTTGATTCTATTTTTCGAGCGTGTTGAACTAATACGTGTGATTAATTAGGGTAATTTCGTCCGACTTATAAAAGAGCTAATTAGTGTTTGGGTTGTAAATTTTGGCATGGCTTAGGGTTTGGGTCCTAAGTTTGTCCAGATTTGAGTTTGGGTCGTTGACCCGTTAGTCAGTGGTCAAACAGTTAACTGTCTTAACGTCCATCTTCCTTCGTGTTAAAATTTTCCGTTTGTGATAGTGGAATTGTCTTCGTCCCCATATCAAGCATGATAGAGTTTTGGTGGAAGAGGAAAAGTCTTTAGTCAAGTATCGACAGCCGATTATATGATCGGAGATAATCTTCTGTTATGATATAAAGCTTATAAACGATCAATTATTGGTTAAAGCTTCCCGTTACATATTTGCAAATAATAATCTTCAATGCCCAATAGTAATCAATAATTCACCAACTCAAGAACAATTTTCTGAGAATTCACCCATCAACTCATATTTTTCTGTATCATTAAGCTCCTTCACCAACAGTAATGGTGTTCTCAATTGACGGACGACCATATAAACTGTTGGAGTGAATAATTTGTTGATTCTCTGCAAGTGTTATCAACCATTTGATGATGTTGATCAGATGGTGTACTAAGATTAAGAAGAAATAGAGTTAATGATGTGGAAAATTACTCCCTTGTGGAGGAATCCTTTGAGCAGCTTGTGTGCGGTTAATATCTCATATTACTGTAGCTTGAATTTGCTTTTATCGGTCAATATTCTCTTGTAATTTGGAAATCAATAGAAACCCATGTTTCCAAATTCCATTAAAATGTTAAAATAGTTCTGAACGGGCCACCATTAATCTTCAATATCAACAACACAACAACAACTAACCATTTATTCTCGGTAAAGAAAGTTTGTCCAAATCCATTACTACTTAGAATTGCATTTCTGTATTATTTTCAAGCCGTGGAACCTCATATAATCCCTTTGGATGTAAACCATCAGACCAAGACTGACCGCTGATGAACCTTATATAAAGAGGAGAACTTGAATTTGAAATAAAGGAGTTGAATGCCTTAGAAACTTGTACCGGCATTCGATGGATTCACCGATGATATATGGTATTTAACGGATGAAGGGGAAAACATGTAAACGGATGTGAGTAAAGTTTGCAGTTTTACCAGAAATACCTAGTTGACTAACAGTCAACGACCCAAACTCAAAATTGGACAAACTTGGGACCCAAACTCTGAACCATTCCAAAACTTACGACCCAAATACTAATTAACTCCTTATAAAATAAGTCTGACTCGGCGAGTCGATCACGATTTTCGCTTTCCTCAGATCTGTTTTGCTCTCCCTTTAACAAAAATCTATAATTCCAAGAGAATCAACTAGACAGTCAGACTCAATCAATGGAAATGTATCCAAGAGTTATATATCTGTTTCACAATGTAATCAACAAATCAAACAGATAGAATCTGTGAGCCTGATTATTATGTGAAACAACTTGAACGGTACCAAAGACTAATGTTCAAGTGTCAATTAATATAATCAATAACCAATGGTTGGATTCTCCAATTGATTGTACTACACACAACTTGTGATATTTTTATTATATAACAAAATATAATGCAGAAAAAAAATAACACAGACACCAGAAATTTTGTTAACGAGGAAATCGCAAATGCAGAAAAACCTCGGGACCTAGTCCAGATTTGAACACCACACTGTATTAAGCCACTACAGACACTAGCCTACTCCAAGTTAACTTCGGAATGGAATGTAGTTAATCCCTAACCAACCTCACACTTATCAAGTTACAGTTGCACTCATTATGTCTTTGAATCCCAGCAGGACTCCACGCACTTGATTCCCTTAGATAATCTCACCCACAAATAAGAGTTGATACGACCCAAAGTTGAAGACTTGATAAACAAATTTTTCTCACACAAAAAAGTCTATTGTATAGATAAATCTACCTCTCACAAATAAACCTATGAGTTCTTCTCTGTCTTTTGATAAATCAAGGTGAACACGAACCAATTGATATACCAGACTTATATTCCCGAAGAACATCCTAGAAATATCAATCACCCAAAAATAAACTTAATCGTATGGTAACGAAACAAGATATTGCGGAATCACAAACGATGAGACGAAAATCTTTGTGACTACTTTTTATCTTGCCTATTGGAGATTAAATATCGATCCAATCTTAGAGAAGGTAGTACTCAATCACAATAAAAAAAAGCAAGATCAGATCACGCAACTACATAGAAAATAGTTGGGTCTGGCTTCACAATCCCAATGAAGTCTTTAATTCATTAACCTACAGGGTTTCGTGAAAAACCTAAGGTTAAAGGAGAATCGACTCTAGTCGCAACTAGTATCACACAAGAGGTGTGGGGATTAGGTTTCCCAGTTGCTAGAGTTCTCCTTTATATAGTCTTCAATTCAGGGTTTGAAATCAATGTTACCTTGGTAACAAAGAATTTAATATTCACCATTAGATGAAAACCTGATTATACTCAAGCTAATATCTTTCAAGCGTTATATCGAACTTAGCAAGTTACACACAAATGAAATGTACCTTCATTTAGATATGAGTGACCGTACCTAAACATGTACACCTTGTTGACTCAATAATAGTTAACCGAAGTTATCCATATGAACATTTTCATATCAACCTCATTCATCTTAACCATAACTAGTTCAAATGACTCAAATGAAACTAGTTCTAGAGTTGTTCAATTGTTTATATCCTCATAGAAGTATACAAGACACAATTGAAGCAAAATCCATTTTGATTCACTCGAATCAAGTCATGAACATTATATCCACGGTTTGCAAAATATTGCATCCCTTATTATATAAATGTATTAGTTCATGAACAAACCGATTTTAGAACATCATCTACTTAGGTATGCGTACGTAAGTAGCCGGGCCAAGTTTGGGTTTCGCCAGTAGGCGAACTGGTACGTGATGGGTGTTGTTAATGCAACAAATTAATAAATATATTTCCCACTAATTATCTAGTAATATAGCGATAGTAAGAGATCGTTCCCACAGAGAGCTGTGTAATTGATAGGTTATTTGATCAGCAAAATAAAGTAAATAACAAAGGGAGATTGGTTTTAAGATAAATAAAGAGACAATAAGAAGAAAGGGGTGATTAAGGAATCCTTCTCCGTTACCAAGCATAAACAGGATTAGTATACATATATATTGTTCGTAAGAACCATTCATCACCAACCGTAGAATAACAGCTAGATCAGTGTTATCCCCAAAACTCCTTCAATCACTGGATATGGAAGTTCTCGACTACCATATTATATCCAACGAACCACCAAGTAGTAGATCACTCAAGGTGTAATCTAATCGAACGCCTTAAGCTTTGTGAATTAGGTTAATCCAAGTGTAGTTAAACTCTTAGATCAAGGTTTACTTGCTGGTGTTGTCTTCACACGATTGCTCCACAGAATCCCTCTGCGAGGTCTCGCGATTTCTACTTGTGTAGAGAGTTAATCGACGATTACTTATCTTAGAACTTCTACTAGCAATAGAACAATCAATAGACTAATCTAGTATGCATCCCAAATCAATCTAAGAATCACTCATAAACCCTAGATATAGTAAAGACAAACGATGATGATAAAAAATCTCAATAGATTTGTATTATTAATAAAGCTTCACGCTTGGAACATTGAATTCATCCTTTAATCAACAAAGGATTTAGCTACTCATATTACAAAGAAAATTAATAATGGGGGTAAACCCTAGGTTTTTGATGTAGAACTTGTGATATGAGATTATCGATTACATGTGAAAGGCCTAACACCTATTTATATATGTTTACATTGCTTGGGCCATCAAGAATCTAGTTCTGTTCAAGAACCCGACCCGAAAACACGAAATAACGACCCCAAACATGACCTTAGGCCTTCCAAGTATGCATACCCATTTGCATACTTGATAAGTATGCGTACCACAAATTCCAGCAGAAATTTTCGGAATTAAGTATGCGTACCCGTTTGCATACTTTACTGTCTTCGGTATTCGATAAAAACTCGTTTTGGCCACAACTTCTTCGTCCGAACTCGGAATGATCTCATTATTTTTGAATTATTTTTATTCTCTTCAATATGGTGATGAGAAATACTTAATTTGAATGAGTTTATCTCGGTCTTTGGCCCGTCTCTTTATTTTGAGCGTTTTGCTCCTTTTCGTCGCAATTCTTCCACTTTTATTGGACCTGGCCACTTGGATACTTGAATTATTCTCTTCTTAAATCTTTTAAACACTTTGTAGCTCCTTTTTGAATGATTTACCTAATAGAGACAAATAAGAGCAAACAAGAGTAATACTACGAAAATATGCAAGAGTAATAGCTTAAACAAGTATGGAATGGATACTAAAATCATATGGATTATGTACTTATCAAATTCCCCCACACTTAGCCTTTGCTAGTCCTCGAGCAAACTAAAATAAAATAATCATAAATACAACAACTCTATGTCGTTGATAAAACGGTTACACTAAGCATGTATAACAAGCCTTTAAACCCCTAAGCGTCCCTAGTGGACGAGTTATAGTCTCGTGAGGGCTTACAAGATGTATACCCACAAAACCTACTCCAATCTCTCGCCTTGGAAGAATCACTAAGGATAGACACAAAGTAGAAAGCCAAATAATTAGCTTGCATATGTTTTTTAGCTGCAAACATCCCACATACATTCTAATCATCACATATAAGCAATTACTTACGTGTGAGATTCAACCTTATTGCAAAACTTTACTAAGATAGTCCTCGTACTTGTTGCAACATTTGTCACAACGCTCGCATATTGAAATCACATGGATAGATAAAAAAAATGGAAATAGAAAAGTGAAGTGTGCAAATGTTGACTAAAGTGAAAGAGGTTACCCACAATACTTGTATGAATGCCGACAAAGGATTATTTATAGCGCAATAGTTGAGAGAAGCACCTATTTAACTCGACTACATGATTAGATACTCTAAGCGCATGTTCCTTTTCAGCAAGTATGTGATAGTTCCCTTGGATCCTGCGTTCCACGCTTGTTTAGGCGACGGAGACAGGGACAACGTTTCACATATACTGCTATCCAAGTGTCGATAATCTCATAAATAGTCTTTTTTACTTGTGCTATTTAATGATGATAGGTTTTTATTTTCATCGACTACATGATTAGTCCGCAATTCCGGACCTATCATTTATTAGTGTCGATAAATGAAGAGGAGCCTTATATATTTGTTTTTTTTTCTTCTTTCGGCTCATTATTTATGAGTGTAAGACAATTGTATATGGGGCTTTCATATACTCAACCAATAATTACCTTGCTATAACATCCACGACAGTATCAGGATACCACCAAATCACTTTAGAGAAACATAAAACTGCAAAAAAAGAAGTGATTCAGTAATGATTAATTGCGAGGATGAATCTTTCAAACGACTACCATGCTGTTTCTAGCACCTGAGTTTCACATTCAATTATGAACGTATAAATTTAAGGGTTGTAGAATGATAAAATGGAACTCAATCTATAGCTGTAAGAACTGTTTCAACCTGAAAAGGTTTAGAGTGCCATCCTAAGTAGCTCATAATTAACTCCAAAATATGAAGTCTCAAGAATGCAAGAAATCAAAGAGTATTATTTAGTATGTTTTTTTTATGCAAGCCAAACATGCTTAACTACCCCCACCCCCCCACCCCCCCCCCCACCCCAACCCCCACCCCACCCACCACCACCACACACACACACTCAACTCAACATTGTCCTCAATGTTCAAAACCGAAAATTCTGATTTCTGACATAACAACCCTGAAAAACTCGAAAACTGTACAAATAGGTAGTGAACTAGGAAAAACATCCTAAACAAAAGTTATTCGCCTACATCTCTTATATTACGTGTCAAAAGGGTACATCGTTTGTATTAACGGTCTGACTTTTATGGCCTCCAGACTGACAAACATGCAATCTGAAAAAGTTCTATAAAAATACCGAAACTCAAATGTCCAGGCCTGTCGCTCTAACTTAACAGTCTCCTAATTCAGATTTTCTTTTTTAAAAAGAAATATGAGTCTGTCCTATTTAAAAGTTGGGGTCAACCACTCAAATCGGACTTCGAACAAAGTCTCGAGAGCTGTTTTGGTGACAAGTGCGCAGTCAGAATTTTTCTGACGAAAATTGTTTCGTCAAAACTTTCATTACAGATATAGGACTTTGTAAAATCTAAGATGGGAATGCAAGATATGATATGAAAAACTAATAAAACTAAAAACAAAAGGGATAGAGGTACAAAACCGATGGGTTGCCTCCCATGTAGCGCTCGGTTTAACGTCGTCAGCCCGACGTTATTGTTATCGCCGGCCGTACACCAGTATTCTGAAAATTTGGTAATCCTTCCAAATAACAGTTTGCAATTCAAATAATATCTTCACAAAAGCATTAGTAAAAAATATAATTATTGAAGCTATCACATTATTGAAGTTTCCCCCACACTTAGTCCTTTCTACGCTCGGAAGTTGAAAAAAATTTAAACCGAGTAAAAAAAACTACACTCGGAAGTTGATAGAGAACATAGAATTCGGGAAGTTCAAAAGGTTCCTCAACTTGGTGAACCTGCACAATACTCGAATCAAACACATCAAGCGTTGGATACTTAGAAGCAAAATAATCCATTAAAACTTTGGAAGAACACAATTCCAACCCTAAGTGAGGTATTTTCTTAAAAGTTGGATTAACAACTCTTTGAGAAGCTACTTCGATTAAAGGAAAAGGATCAATAGATATAGAATTATGTAGGGTATTAAACAAACCTTGTTCCGGATCCTCATTCGTAATTAACAGTGAATTATTTACCTCAAGTATATCGTGGTCCTCTATCGAACTATTATTATCTAGCTCAATTGGGTCTTCCACGACTTCAATCAATTTGGTTTCATTCTCAATCTCTATCACTTCGTCAACCTCTTTATCGAAATCGGAGTCTTCCCCCAAAAAGTCTAGTTCATTAATGCAACTCCTAGGGTCTTCCATATAAGTCTCCGACAAAGAAAAAATCGGGTCTACTTCTTGCAAATCAACTGGCCTGAAGGTATTGTAATTCAGATGTTCATTGTAACGTTGATATGAATTTGACTATATCACACCGTTCATAACAATGGTTCGGTCATACCAAGGATCCTCATTTTGAATAGGCGAATTATCATAATTACGATCCAGAGATGGAATAACTTCATCATTATTATGACCATTCTCCAAGGCCTGCTCATCTTTTTCCATCTATTCCTTGATTTGATTCACGTCTCTTCTTAAGTTGTTAATGCCCCCTCTTGAAGTTCTTGGAGTGATTTATCAACACTTTGTTGACGTTGCTCTAATCCATCATATTATTTTTCTATTTGTACATGAAGATCTTCCATCATGGTACACATTTGTTCTGCAACACTTGAAGAAATGGGATTAGAAGCATAACTATCCTCCCATCCTTGTGAGTTTTCACTTTCATGCCCTTCATAAGTTTTTTTTTTTTTTTTGGCCATGAGATAATACCAGTCAATGCTATTCTAAGTAATCGAATACCTTCGGTTTCCCCTTGGTGTAAATTATGTAATAGTAGTGAGGAAACACATATCCATCTTATGCTACATAGACCATTCAGTAAGGCAGTGTGGTTTGGTTTGAGTTGTAACATGAATGGTTGCTTAAGAATGAATATTAGACAGTGGTTAGAATCTTGGTTTTCCAATAACCAGTTAAGTCCCATAGAAAATGTTGCATGGGAAGATTTATGTGCAATTGTTTGTTGATTTATATGGAAAGCTCAATGTCTTAAATTTTTTCAAAATGAAACTGCTTCACCAGCAAAAACAATCATACTTGTACATAGCCATATCAAAAGCATCAATTTCAAAACCAACCAGACAATAATGAACAAAAAACCTACTCTGAACCAGGTCCAAGACTTGCAGATACAAATCCAAATTCCAAAAATTACCATAATGGTTTATTGAAAAAAAAAGAATCTTTTAATATGGCAGGTATCATTCTACTCATGAAGAATGAAAAAGGACAAGCCGGAGCAGCAAGAGTCTTCAAAATAAGACTGCCAGATATTAGTGTGGCAAGATCTCTTGGCCTGATTCTGGCAATGAAATGGATATAACAACGCCAGATGAGGAGTTGTAATTTGGAAGTAGAAGACAAGAAGCTGGGGAGACAATGTTTGCAAAAGTGGAAGAATCCGAAAAAGCTCACCAATAATGAAACTTTAGATGATTCGGTCGAATTTTTTTACTATTTTAGAACAATTACATGTAACCCTCTTAGGCAACACTGGTTTCCAAAAATTAGTTCCTTATTAGATATATGTTGGAATGTCTCAAGCACCACAATAGAGGCAACCCAGGCTGCATCTTGTAATTTCACAGAACTTTTCGCTGAGCAGGTCACCACCATGCTTGACTAGTTGTTTTCTTTTGGTACTCATTATCAAGAAAGAAAAAAAAGGTTGTTGACATGTATGAGAGTACCCATAAGGTTCTGTGGGAAATTGAGCATAGCCAAAAGATTGGTTTTGATTATACCCATAGGATGGTTTGTAGTTTTCATAAGAATGAGATTGAAAACCATACTGATAACCACTATTATATGTCTGATCTTGTGTTCCGTACATGTTATGTCCATAAGGAAACATGACGACTCACAAGAAAGAGAAAATCTAAACAAAAATCTAAAAACCAAAATAAAACAAGCTAAACAAATAACAAATCAATTAGCAACTGCTCCCCAGCTGCGGTGCCAAAATTTGATGCATGTCGTTAATGCAACAAATTGATAAATATATTTCCCACTAATTAACTAGTAATGTAGCGGTAGTGAGAGAACGTTCCCACAGAGAGCTGTATAATTGATATGTTATTTGATCAGAAAAATAAAGTAAATAACAAAGGGAGATTGGTTTTAAGATAAATAAAGAGACAATAATAAGAAAGTGATGATTAAGGAATCCTTCACCGTTACCAAGCGTTAATAGTACTAAAATACTTATCTATTGTTCGTAAGAACCATTCATCACCAACCATAGAATAACATCTAGATCAGTGTTATCCCCAAAACTCCTTCAATCACTGGATACGGAAGTTCTCGACTACCAGATTCTATCCAACGAACCAACAAGTAGTAAATCACTCAAGGTGTAATCCAATCGAACGCCTTAAGCTTTGTGAATTAGGTTAATCCCAGTAGTTAAACTCTTAGATCAAGGTTTACTTGCTGGTGTTTTCTTCATACACGATTGCTCCAATGAATCCCTCTGCGAGGTCTCGCGATTTCTACTTGTGTAGAGAGTTAATCGACGATTACTTATCTCATAACTTCTACTAGCAATATAACAATCAATAGACTAATCTAGTATGCATCCCAAATCAATCTAAGAATCACTCATAAACCCTAGATATAGTAAAGACAAACGATGATGATAAAAACTCTCAATAGATTTGTATTATTAATAAAGCTTCACGCTTGGAATATTGAATTCATCCTTAATAAACAAAGGATTTAGCTACTCATATTACAAAGAAGATGAATAATGAGGGTAAACCCTAGGTTTTTGATGTAAAACTTGTGATATGAGATTATAGATTATATGTGAAAGGCCTAATACCTATTTATATAGGTTTACATTGCTTGGCCATCAAGTTTCTAGTTCGGTTCAAGAATCCGACCCGAAAACACAAAATAACGACCTTAGCCTTCCAAGTATGCATACCCATTTGCGTACCACAAATTCCAGCAGAAATTTTCGGAATTAAGTATGCGTACCCGTTTGCATACTTTACTGTCTTCGGTATTCGATAAAAACTCGTTTTGGCCACAACTTATTCGTCCTAACTCGGATTGACCTTATTCTTTTTGTATTCTTTTTATATTTTAATTCTCTTCAAGATGGTGATGAGAAACCCTTAATTTGAATGAGTTAATCTCGGTCTTTGGTCTATCTCTTGATTTTGAGAGTTTTGCTCCTTTTCGTCGTACTTCTTTCACTCCTCTTGGAATTGGATACTTGGAATTCTTCTCTTCTTAACTATTTTCAGCACTTTGTAGCTCCTTTTTGGATGATTTACCTAATAATTGTGATAATCGATCCAAATCAAACAGATCCAAATCAAGAAACTTAAATTTATGAAAACATGGGTACGCAATCAAACAGATCCAAATTATCACTAAAATCATATGAATTATGCACTTATTAGTACGCATACCATCCAAAATTAACAGAAATTCCCGGACTTAAACCTTACGGCAGTACACGTACCGTTTTGCTTACCAGGTTCTCGAACTTCTCAAACCAATAGATACGCATATGGATATGCATACTATGGTTCCTGGACATGGATTACATATGTGAAAGTACGCACACTATGCTTAAATCCAATTGTTCTAAACTTTCATTTCAACCATTGAAACATTCTTAGAAGATGGGAATAGATATCTCACACAAACTGTTAGCTTCAAAGCAATTTTCAAGTGACCAAATGATCAATACGAAACATTCCAATTCTACATCAAATGACTATCTCACACAAATCATGTAAGATGTTACCAGGCGATTTTCACATGATCATCTTTTGACTTTCGTCAAGAATATAAGATGAACATGGCTAAAGCGAAAGATTACTAACAAATATTTTGATAAATATGTAAGCTAGTTAAACTCAACTCGAAACATCAAATGTGTATAAACGAAGTCTATATTGCTATACGACTTTTGTCTCAAATAAGAGATAGAGTAGATAGACTTTTGAGTGATAGATGAGTTCAAGTCTCCACATATATTTTGTTGATAAAGTTTCACAAGATCCCCTTGGTAGTTTTTCGTCTTTAATCGATGGATGCCGTGAAGTCTAATGCTCAACTACACTTTCTATCCTAATCCGAGACTTAGCTATAAGTAGGCTAGAAATAAAGACTTATAGTTTTGGCAACTAAACTTGACAACAAGCTTGAGATAGCAATGCTTGCGAGTTCGACCGAGCAGTGCTCTAACACTGTTGATAGAAAATATTGTTGAGCACCCGATCTGTCATGAATTATCGGGCGTAATGGTCGACTGATGAACCAAATTTTGGTTGATAAATCAATGAAATATGGTAGCTGGATCATTGTGGAATTCTAGAATGTTGACAGTTGAATCAAAATGAAGAATATTGCTACTCGAATATTGATAGTTGAATCAGCAACATGAGAAATATTGTTCGGTCGAGCAATTAAATATAGATAGTTGAATCAATATTGCTAGTCTGAGCAAATATTTCTCAATTAATGAATTATTGGTAGCGGGACCAAATAAAATATTAATTTAGAATACTGGTGATGTAATTTTACAAGTGGTAAGTATAGGGTTTGCTTCTCGAACTTGAAAAGATATTGATTTTAGACTTAATAAAAGAAAATATTAAAACTAGCAAATAAAACAAAGATAATGACAATATTGAGAGATTACTGGGAATCGGGATTTCACCAAACTCTAATTCTATGGTTTCAATATTAATTCTTAGACAATTATAGCTCTGAAAACAACAATTTTTTTTTACTCTTAATCTTTGCCAAGGTAGATTTTATAAAACATTAATTGTAAATGGTAAGCATGAGTTATCAAAACACCAAAGCTAAGCATAACGCATCAAACTAAATGACAACTAATTAATTTAAAATCATAATCCATTTATATTAATGCAAAAGTCGTAAAAAGAATTAAATAGAGTTACCATAGTGATGAGAATTGGCTTCCTCCATCATCCCAGTGATGGGGTTTAGCTCCTCATGCTCAAAACGCACCCAAAAGATAGAAACATGGCTCAAAAGGTGTTTTTATTGAGAAATAATATTATGCAGCGAATTTGTAACAGATATAATTGTTACAGAACTCAATGTTACAGAGACTACCGTTCAGAGAAAATCCTAACAGAAATAATTGTTGCAGAACTGTTGCAAAGCTTTTATCGCAGACACTGTTCAACAACGACACTTCTTTTGTACTGTTTAAATAAGACTGCCTATGCTAGTCTGTTCTTCATGCTCTTCGTGTTTTAACAACAACATGAACAAAATTCCGCAACTTGTGATTTAGCCTCTTTGCAGATCTCCAAACTTTCCCAAACTCTCGGTTTCTTTTGTGACCTCCCAGCAATCTATTTATATATCCCAGGCCGGTTTAGTCTCTCCCAAATCTCTTATTTCCTCCCTTGCAAGTTATGGTATCTTCATTCCTTTTTAATCTCACGCGTCTTCTGTTGAGTACGACCTGTTCCAAACTTCCCAAATAGATAGCACCGAATCTAACAGGATATCTTATTTTCTTTCCATAAATCAAACGAACAAACCCGTGTATATCTTCTTGCTGCACGTAAAAACCAAACATAAACCAAAACAATGCCGAGAATATTTCACTTTCCTGCCTCGTTGACAACTCATATCTTCTTTCCATTCTAGCACGAGTAGCAAATCCTGTTTTGTTGTAACAACTAATACCAAATCCAACAGAACTTCGACCAAATCTTTCCTTGTTTCCGTAAATAATTTTCTTCCCTGTTTTGCTTCCAATCAATATCTAGCCAAATTTAGTCGAAGTAAGGGGCTATACCATACCTGTTTAGCATTAACAAGCCTAAACAATTCATAATCGGTGATTGAATCTCTCCACAACAGCTGCAAAACTTGAATCCAAATCTGTTAGCGACTGCACTTGATTTCCCGCCAATTTCTGAATTTTAAAAGGTGGAAGAAAGTATGCCCCCTATCCTCTGTTAGGGTGCCTATAGCCGTGGGTGTAAATAGTAAAGAACCTGCCCCTTAACATTTGAGTACCCCTTACCCATTTGAGGGGTGTCTTCAATAATTTTCTCCGGCGCGTCCAAATATCACTTTTCGAGCCAATTTCTCTGCGCATGATTATTTCTCCAAAATACCTACAAAGACACAAAATACCAAAATAAGTACAAAACTGGGTACTAATAATATATATAATTGAGAACAAAATAGACACATAAATGGGTCTATCAAATACCCCCAAACTTATTATTTGCTAGTCCTGAGCAAATCTAAAAAATAAAATCCTAACTCATTGTCGCAGGCATCGTCGAATGCATTTAGCGTATGCAATAAGCCTTTAAACCCCTAGGTGGCCCTAGTGGCCGAGTTATAGTCTCGGGAGGGCTTACCAGAGATATACCCACAAAACCTTTACCCCAGACTCTAGTTATCTACGCAGAACCTTGGAAGGCACTAAAGAATCTCCTTGATTGGCATACTTATTGACTACCGGAGGAAGTAGCCTGATGCGAAATTCCAATTGTTGTACACGAGTTTGCACTCAAGCATACTAAAATTCATATATAAGTGACAGAGCTCTACTCAAATAGTTGCACTATGGACATCAATATCCGGAGTCAACAAATCACATGGATAGATTAAGATATGGATATAGAAAAACATAGATGGTTTTGATGTTGTCTAGGTGAACGGTGTTTCTCATATTTGTATGAAGGCCACTGCCAAAATGAACCTATCCTAATAGACTGAGATACTGGTCTGACTAATATCAACATAACTGGCATATACAAGGGAACCAGTGGTCGATAATCCTAATTCTAGATCAACTCGTCTGGCATATACAAGGGAACCAGTGGTCAATAAACTTTTCATTTTTTTTATTTTATTTTTTTAACTGCATGATTTGATCTTTTGGATCCAAGTGCATGCTTCTTGTCAGCAGATTACATGATAGTTCCCATGTATCCTGCGTTCCACGCTTGTTTAGGCGACGGAGACATGGAGAACACACACATATTGCTATCCAAGTGTTTTATTTATTCCGTTTGGTCCAATTGGTCTGGTATGGTCTATTTTTTTTTATTAACTCAATCACTTTATTTCACCATAGCAGTGGTAACAACTTGAATCGTGAGCCCCACCTATTCACTTAGAGAAACATATTTTAAAAGAAAACAAAATAAAAACAGAAGTGAAAAGGACTCAACGAGATATGGCGAAACTACCATGTTATTTCTAACACCTGAGCTCTGTGCTTTTATGAATAGACTCTTTAGATGTTTCCATCTAATCAGATTGGTTCCTCAACTCCTATAACCAAAATGCTTCCATCCACTTAGATTGGTTAGGGTCATCCTTAATAAGCATAAATTTCTAGGCTCTGGAGTTTATTAATTGCAACTAAAAAAAAGTTTCTCCCATACCCTCAAACTTAAATCTAATATTGTCCTCAATGTTCTAAAGATAAAATGAACAAGGAGAAACTGTTACCATTTGAAGCAAAAGAGTTAAGGAAAGATATTACCATGTTGCATGAGCATGGGTTACCTCCCAAGAAGTGCTAAGTTTAACGTCTTCAGCCAGACATAAGTAAGAATTAATCACCTCGAATCATATAGCAATAGACGAAACAACTGTGGATCATCTGCATCAAAAAGTGTTAACATAGATAAAAGGAAACTGCAACAAACCAATAATAAACATAGCACCCTTGCCTAGTTTTTTGTTTAAGACAACTACATCTAGTTGTGGTTCGGGTTCAGGTTCAATAAAGGGGTCTAAATAAAATATTTTCATGGGTTGCCCCTCCTCATAAGTAAGATTCAAAAGATCAAGTTCTAAAATCTGGAAAAATTAGAAGCACATAATAATAACCTGAATAATTGAGGATCCTCTAAGTCAATCAGATTTGACTTACACAACTGACCATAATGAGAGTGGTGGTCATTCTTAAGCAAATGTGTCGTTTCTATTTTCCTAAAATAATTAGGTTTAGTCTCAGAACTTCACAACTGACACATTTGAAATTCATACTTTCTCACAATTGGAAGAAAAATATTTGGTGGGAAAACAAAGTCAATCTGAGTATCATAGCCTGGGTAAACCACATCAACCAGAGGATGAGTTTCTAACAACTGAAATTCTTCATGGACATCACTAGGTTCTGGATAGATAGTATGAAGGTAATCTGGCACAATGGATGAGGCACATATATCAAGTTCCAAGTGAGGGATCTCTACAAGAGCTAAAGGTAAGGCACATGGAGAATGATAGTCGCCCCGAAACTTAGAGTTTTGGGTGTCTCTAGATAGACTAGCTACAATTTCCCTAATTTCTAGATCATCGGAATCCTGAAAATGGTCAATTGCTTCTTGTAGGTCATATTCAGGTGACGCATCCTCATACATATTTAAAAGCTCTACGAGTTCATCTTCTTAGTCTAAGACTATTTTTTCTAAATCCTTGGACTCTAAAACAATATTCTCAGGATAAACCCGTTCCTCTAAACCATTATCGGCTTCGTAAAAAGGAAATACTACATCGTCTAAAACGGGGCTATCTCTAGTCAAATCCTCGTCCTTTTGAATAGGTGAATAATTATTAAAATTATTTGGATTTGAACTAGAAATATTATCATTATAAAGCTCAATTGGAGTAACAAATTCCTGATTACTATGCCTACATATTTCAGATTCTTCATCAACACTATCCTCATCGTAATCATCATAACATGAAAATGGTTAAACCTCTTCTAAACAGGTAGTGTTACTAATTATAACCTCGTCATCTTGATTATGCAAATAACTATCCTCATTTTCAAGGGTATTATTGGAAACACTATATTGGAGATTAAGATTATTTCGAGCAAGTCTTTCGTTCCTCAACTAATATGTATTTTCAGCTAGTATCTTGAGAGACTCTTCTAGAGGAAGAATAGGACCAGGATGATCATCTATTATCTTGAGAGACTCTTCTAGAGGAAGAATAGGAACATAATGATCATAAGGACTAGTTTTTAACTGTTTAATTAAGTCGTCCAAAGACGAGGAACTAGTGCTGTGATATTTCTCATTTTCTTGCTCGTAAGACAGGTACACGTACGGATAGTAATTGGGCTCACCATTGTAGGACCCATATTCTTCAAAAGGGTGTTCCCAACCACTATTCACACTATGGTCATAATAAGAATAATGTCCATGTTGCTCAGTCGAATAATCATTGTATTGGCTTTTATAATACCAGTTCGACATTCTATTGTGCACGTGCAAATTCAAGGTTTACTAAAATGGGTAGGCTCAGGTTACCACAACAAAATATACCTAAAGGTACTAGGCTGAGGTTTGTGGACTTTCAGATGGTAACTCCCATAAGGCCCAAGGCACGAGTTCAGCTTACTAATCCACGAGTTTTCCTAAAATCGGTAGTCTGACGATGCAATTGGTGTATGCACTTTTTTTTTTTTAATAATATAATAAAAATACTAAAAATTAACAAACAATATATACAAATCCAAAAGAAATAGAGAAAAACTAACAAAAATAATATCTTCGGTTTTCTCCTTTTTTGGCAAGTTCGACTTTCCACTTTTAGCTTTTAGCCAATCTTTCACAACAAAAACAAAAATACCAAAAGACATAAAGAAGAACAAAAAAAAATTTTCTAAAAATAATAATAATAAAAAATAAAAATATATTCAAAACCTAAACCTAAATACAAGTCCGCGTCGACGGCGCCAAAAATTGATGTAGTTTTACAAGTGGTAAGTATAGGGTTTGATTCTCGGACTTGAAAAGATATTGATTTTAGACTTAATAAAAGATAATATTAAAACTAGCAAATAAAACAAAGATAATGACAATATTGAGAGATTACTGGGAATCGGGATTTCACCAAACTCTAATTCTATGGTTTCAATATTAATTCTTAGACAATTATAGCTCCGAAAACAACAATTTTTTTTTTACTCTTAATTTTTGCCAAGTTAGATTTTATAAAACATTAATTGTAAATGGTAAGCATGAGTTATCAAAACACCAAAGCTAAGCATAACCCATCAAACTAAATGACAACTAATTAATTTAAAATCATAATCCATTTATATTAATGAAAAAGTCATAAAAAGAATTAAATAGAGTTACCATAGTGATGCGAATTGGCTTCCTCCGTCATCCCAGTGATGGGGTTTAGCTCCTCATGCTCAAAACGCACCCAAAAGATAGAAACATGGCTCAAAAGGTGTTTTTATTGAGAAATAATATTATGCAGCGAGTTTGTAACAGATATATTTGTTACAGAACTCACTGTTACAGAGACTACCGTTCAGAGAAAATCCTAACAGAAATAATTGTTGCAGAACTGTTATAAAGCTTTTATCGAAGACACTGTTCAACAGCAACACTTCTTTTGTGCTGTTTAAATAAGACTGCCTATGTTAGTCTGTTCTTCGTGCTCTTCTTGTTTCAACAGCAGCAGGAACAAAATTCTGCAACTTGTGATTTAGCCTCTCTGCAGCTCTCCAAACTTCCCCAAACTCTCGGTTTATTTTGTGACCTCCCAGCAATCTATTTATATATCCCAGGCCGGTTTAGTCTCTCCCAAATCTCTTATTTCCTCCCTTGCAAGTTAGGGTATCTTCATTCCTTTTTAATCTCACGCGTCTTCTGTTGAATACGAGTTGTTCCAAACTTCCCAAATAGATAGCACCGAATATAACAGGATATCTTCTTTTCTTTACATAAATCAAACGAACAAACCCGTGTATATCTTCTTGTCGCACGTAAAAACCAAACATAAACCAAAACAATGCCGAGAATATTTCACTTTCCTGCCTCGTCGACAACTCATATCTTCTTTCCATTCTAGCACGAGTAGAAAATCCTGTTGTGTTGTAAAAACTAATACCAAATCAAACAGTTGAGAAATCCAACAGAACATCGACCAAATCTTTCCTTGTTTCCGTAAATAATTTTCTTCCATGTTTTGCTTCCAATCAATATCTAGCCAAATTTAGTCGAAGTAAGGGGCTATACCATACCTGTTTAGCATTAACAGGCCTAAACAAATCACAATCGGTGATTGAATCTCTCCACAACAGTTGCAAAACTCGAATCCAAATCTGTCAGCGACTGCACTTGATTTCCCGCCAATTTCTGAATTTTAAAAGGTGGAAAAAGGTATGCCCCCTATCCTCTGCTGGGGTGCCTATAGCCGTGGGTGTAAATAGTAAAGAAGCTGCCCCTTAACATTTGAGTACCCCTTATCCATTTGAGGGGTTCTTCAATAATTTTCTCCGGCGAGTCCAAATATCACTTTTCGAGCCAATTTCTCCGCGCATGATTATTTCTCCAAAAATACCTACAAAGACACAAAATACCAAAATAAGTACAAAACTGGGTACTAATAATATATATAATTACAAAATAGACACATAAATGCGTCCATCAACTGGTAGATGGACCAAATATTGTATAATTAATTAAAATGTTGATTGTTGGATCAACATAAAATTATTAGTGTTTGAACATGTTCAGAATTATGCTTTGTAGAGCATTTGGTTCGAAACCCTAATTTTTGATTGATTGTTGATCAATGGATAATTTACTGAAAATCAACCAATGAGTTAGAGAGGGACCGACTACATGTGATGATGGGATGACCATGTAGCTCTCGGGTGCTCAAATAAGCATGCACCAAAGTCCTTCATAGACCAGAGGGTGAAAAGTTGATTAAATGATCGTTTAATAATTATTATTAAAATAGTGCTTGTCTAAGCATTAGGTGATAAAACCTAATTATGGAGAAAAGAGGGACCGACCAAGGGGTATGTAACCGACCCTTGGTGGTAGTGGGACCAGCTGATGGGCGATGGATCAAATTCCAAGTTGTTTGGAAAGAGTTTGAACCTAATATAAAGTGTAGAATATTAATTAGGTCAAAATCATCAAAAAGGGTGAAACCGAATTTTGCAAGCCAAAGGTCCGACCTCGGCCGACCAAGTGGGTATGCCCGTGTCACCATGCTGCTTGTGGATCAATCCTGAGAATTTTGATATTTTCTGATGTGCGTTCGAGCAATATTTTGGATTTCCAGAAGAGTTTGATCTTGTCTCAAACTCTCAATTTTGCTTGAATGAGCAAGTAGGACTTTGCTCTTGCAACCAATATTTTAAGAATTTTAAAATATTGGTATTTTAATGTTTATCGTGATAAGCCCGGACGGTCATGGGACCATTTGACTTTTTGGCATTTTGGAGGTTTAAGAATATTGGAGGAATATGAAAACCAGGAATTTTCTCAAACGAGGGAGTTTCATGAGATGAGAGAAGAAATAATAATAAAATAAGGAACTAGAGAGGCGTGGGACCGACCACCAGACGGTGGGTCCGGTCCCGTGACGCTCTTCCCTATTTTTATTATTATTTTCCATCTTGTGTGAAGAAATATGGAAAAACTAGGAGTTTTCCTCAAACGAGAAAGTTTGCTCAAACAAGGGAGTTTTCAGGAGATGTGGAAAATAATAAAATAGGTAAAAAAGAAAACAGAAAGGCGTGGGACCGGCCTCGGCGGCATGGATGGCCGGTCCGTGGGCTTGGTCCCGTGCGCCTCTTAATTCTTTATTATTATTATTATTTTCCTTTCATATTTGCATAAGTATCCATACTTCCTCGTTCGTCTATATTTTTGAATGCTCGTTTATGCATTTGGGTGCTCGTTCGTGCATTATTGCTAAGTACACTTATACCATTTTCTCGGGGCAAACTCGGTGGTGGCCCAAATGCCCGAAAAGTGAATATCTATTACTAATCCATGGAATTCAGCTGAGAAAATCCATGAAATGGAGTAATGGGATGTTATGATCAGAAAATATTTTTTTTGGGGAATTCAATTGATGAATATTGCGAATAGAATTAATCAATTGATGACTCTATACTAGCAGACAATATGACTAGGAGATTCAAGAATCGAGGTATGAGATAGTAGATGCATCATAGTCGTTCTGAATATTTATTCTATATAGTTAGGGAACATTGCGACATCCAGAAGACGTTATCGCTCTATACTAGCAGGAAATCTGTCTAAGAGCTTTCCAATCACTATCAATTATATACAAAAGTGAATACATTTAATGAAATATGCTGAAACCTCAGTTGAGAGACTTTAATGGCTACACATGCATGTGTGCTCTGAGAAGTTTGCATGCTCAGTCAGAGATCATGACATGAGGTTTGTGAGATCAGTCAGAGATCGTGACATGAGCTTTCACGTATGAATCCTAAAATACGAATTTCACATACATGTCTGAAGCTAGGTCAGAAATATGCTAAAATATGATTTTATGATTTTAACCTTTGTCAAAAATCCACCATTAACAACAACATATGGCTTTTTAGAGCATTATGTGAGGGGGAATGGATTACGATCTATATGTTTTATCAATTTTGCAAAAGAAATATGTATTGACTAAGGGGGATAACATATCTTGCTTCAAAGTTGTTGTATAATTGAACTTTGGGAAAAGTAACAATACTACGTTTCTGTATAACAACCATTGAGTGGAGTAATATTTTATTCTAACAAATCTCTTTTTAGAGTATTCTCATAAGTTGTTATAGTTACAAAACTTTAACAACAAAGGTGTTGAATGAACACATGCATAACCATAAAAAACTTGAAGAAGAATTCAAGATGATGTTGAAGAACCAAGGAAATCAAGCATAGTAAATTTTGAGCTGAAAGATTATTTAATTTTGAATAGTTTTGTCACTAAAATTAACAAAATGGGAGATTTTTAGAGCACTTTTCGGTGGAACCCACAAGTTTTTCTATCTCAAGCTTGTGGTCAATGTTAGTTGATCAAAAATATATCTTGATTTCTAGTTAACTAAGTCAAGTCTCAGACTAGGTATAAAAGTTGGTAGTTGAGTGTCAGACATCACCCTCAAAGACTGAAGATCGATGGAGATATTTGAAGAACTTCATTAACAAGGCATGTGAAGACTGGACCATATTATTTACTCACAAGCTTTATTATTCTATCTTTATCAGACTATGTCGTATGACTTCTACTAGATCTATTGCAAAGAAGAAATTTCTATTCAAGCTTGTATTGTTAAGCATCTCGAAATATGATTCAAGCATTGGATGCTCAAAGGTCCTTAACAATATTAGTTCGAAACAATTAATTGTTCTAGAATTAATTTTGTGGATCATTTGAAAATTGCCCAAACATTGATTTTTTTTTCATTTGGGAATATTTCAAACACCAAAGAGAGAATTTCAGAACTTATGTTACTTTGACTCAGGGTAGGTTGGCGAACCATCTCGTAATCCATAGATATCTGAGATTTTGGAATACTGCAAACCTTAAGTTCATAACATGATAGTTCACTAACCCGGTTCTCGAACCGTGGTGATTTGAAATTGGTCAAAAGGCTAAAGTTTGGTGAACCCAGTTCACAATTTATTGTCATCTGAGTTCACCAGCCGCAGAACAGTTTGCGAACACGGTTCACGAACTGTAGCGCCCTAACTCATGAAGTTCCTTACTTTTTATGAACCTTTCACCAATGATCTTAGTAAAACTTTGGCATATGCTCAAAGACTTTCTTTTTTAATATGTCTAGCACTGCTACGAATTTCATAAACACCTCTAAGACATCATTGATCACTAAAGCACTTGTGTATGTGGATTATGATTAAACTCTTAAATATTTAAATGAATATCAAATTGATTAGTAGTTCATAAAGCATATTTGCCAGGACTGTTATTATACACGGTTCTATAACTGAATCACTATGTATATTCTTTTATGTAAGTTCAAGACGAACTTCTCAGATGTTTACTTTAAATCCTAATTAAATTTTCATCTAAACAGAGAAAGTGTTTGCTTGAATCTCAAGTTATATTAGCTTGAATTCTAAGTAACCCTCATTCTTGAACATCTATAAATAGAGATGCTCTTTCAACTGGGAAAATCAATCCATGACACTTTGTATCCTAGCTGATAGTTAGAGTTGTCCTCTATTGATATAGGTTTCCCCCGAGAAACATAATATTAGGTATATGACTTAAAGATATTACTTAGGGATTCGTGAAGCCATGTTCGACTATCTTTATCTTGATAGTTCATGTATCCAGATCTTGCTTTTCTATTATCGAGGTTTTCATAATCTCTTTCAGGAAAGATAGATGGAAATTATAAAGTTCGTTGCGTCTCAGACTTTATGATTCCTCAAGATAGATATCTGAAAACTATTCTTAACTGATAAGTTCACGATTTTTCTTGAGAGGTGGTTAAGAATCCAGGCTTATCAACTGACTGGGTGTAAGTGTTTCGGGTTTGTGAGGTTTGCTCGATTTGTCTATTGCAAACAGATTTCCAAGCCTTGATCTTTGATCTAAATGGAAATCAAATAGGCTTATCTGTTGAGGCAGATTGGTATAAAAAAATCCTCACTTAGGTTGAAGCAACTCTTAGCTAAGGGATTCAATTTTCTAGAGCCTTGCGAGGTTCAAGAGACATAAGGAGCACGACTAAAGTCCGAGTCTTATAGTAGGCTAGTGTCTGTATAGGCTTAGTATAGTTTAGTGTTTAAATCACACGACGTCCTGGGGTTTCGTAGGTATGCGACCAAAAAAGGACATATAGGCGGATGAGCCCTATATGACGCACCTGTTGCACTATCTCAGGATCAGATATGGTTCTTGGGTCAAAACCATCGATGGTCTTGTCACTCTTGTGTGTATGTAATAGACTTTGTAATGGTGAATATGGTAATTTGCCTGTCCCTCGGAATGAATTCCGAGAAGCTTGGAAGTGAAATACGTAGGTACGATTTTATCCTAATCAACAAATTTCGTTTGTTTCACAAGAAAGAAAAGGAAGAACAACTAAAATGTGCTTCAAATCCTTTATCATTCTACTTTTCATCTAAATGTGAGATTAAATCCTGTATCATTCTACTTTCCATCTAAATGGGAGATTTCCTTGATTCGGGGCATCAAATCCTTGGGTAAACAATGACCCTTTCATTTTAAGGAGTGTCTACAAAATCATATAGTTATATTGTAAAATTTAACATATGAGGGTTAATATTCGGAAAATCGTGTGTTAATAGCATTGAATATAAATTCACAAAGTCATTTTTATAAAAATAAACTTAACAAAGGATACTAGTGGTATAGTTATTATTTCCCCACACTGGGATAACCAAATAACCAATCTCGATAATCAAATAACTAAAATTGATGGTTTGATTATTGAGGAAAACATCTTGTTGTTCGGCTATGTTATGGCAGTCAACGACTTTCATCCCTATATATAACATACCTTAATTTTATTTTAACTTACACCATCTCTATACCTTGTTCTCAAATTATTTCATATAAATTTATTTTAGTCTCCCACTAAAACTTGTACTTACAACCTTACCTTGTTCTAGAAATATGACTACGTCCTCTACCTCCCCCCCCCCCCTTATGTATCCATAAACATTTGTCTTTCTAAATATAATATCGGGGAAGATATATGTTAGAGCATAGCTCGGTTGAACTCACCAAGCATTGGTATGTCAAGTTTGGTTGTCATATTTTAGTGAATCAAAACTCATTTAAAGAGTCGCTTGATTATTTACTAGAGTCAACTTCGTATAGGTTATCTAGAAAGTTACTAGGATATGAGACTTACAAGTATTATGTGAAGACTTTGAAGAATGTCATGAAATAGAGAGATACAACGACGACATCATCCTTCCTCTCGAGGTTAGTAATATTTGACTTGAACTGTTTCATTCCTAACGTATCTTTCAAGTCGTGCATATTGAAAACATAACTGTGAAGCTGTGAATGATTATACTCTAGTTAGATATAGTATTAAGGAATTACAATATGAAGTATAACTTCTATCTTTTGAACTTCGTATATAAGACATCGACATAATTGTATGAATGCTATTGTGATTATGTATGGGTATGGGTGAAGATTTCATCTTAGGAAACAACGTTTTACATTCATTTAAAGGAAGTATAATTCATAAACTTGTTTTGTGAATCGAAAGGGAAATCACTAGGCTTATTGGTATTGTTATTCATTGCAAATATTTGGATTACCAATATGTGTGTTTAGTATAACCGCTCATAACTTGTTTATGTATCTTGGTAAAACTATTCACAATGCCTAACTTTTGTATTGGTATGACTTTTATTAGTGAAACCGATGTTAAGTAATCACTTGAGATGGTATGATCGATATTTTGTAATTGGTATGACCAACTCTAGACATTGGGGAACCGATCCTAGTAAGAGTTGCAACCGATCACAAGTATGTGGAATTGATCCTTGTAAGAGGTGCAACAATTCTTAGTAATTGGTAACCTATCCTATGACTTGTGCAACCGATTATAGGTTAAATACCATAAATATGTGGTAACCGATCCTAGTACATAGTCAACCAACTTTTGGTAACTAGTGTGACCGATCCTAGTACCCACATGGAGGCAGAACCAAAACTTGTTTTGGTATAACCGTTAAACCCATGATTGGTGATTTGATAGGATAATCAATCACATAGTTCTTGGAAGTCATATGAACCAATTCTAAACTTGTTTGGAAGTGTGGAAAATTGGTTCCAAGATTGTAAATATGAAAAAGGATTTACAAAGTAAAGATATAGACATACTTTGAACATGTGCAGTAATTCTTATCTTTTATTGTTCAAAGATATTCCTTAATAACTAAAGTTTAGAATCTTGGAATAAATTGAGATCTTTTAATTAAGGTTTTTAGTTTTATATGCTTTTAATTTCCAGCAATTAAATGCATATCTTTATAAAATAAAAATTGGTAATGTGCATTTACTAATTGGAGATTTTCTACTGAGATTTCTGTCAATATTTGGATAGAGTATTTCCAAGAATTATGAAAAACGATTTGGACTTTATTGCATATCTTAGAGAATATTCGGTTTTGGAAATTCCTTGGTGTCCAAACTTCCTTTGTCTATAAATATTGAAGTTTGCATTTCGAGCAAACTAATCCTCAGAGCCAGTAAAACTACCTACTGTGTTGTTACTGGCAGAGCCGTCTATTCGGAGAGGAAAGTACCCTAATTAGGCGAAATCACTTACGACCGCTCGTTTTAAACACTTCTTCGGGATTGGGAAGCTCTACGAGTACCGTTGGTGGGAAGCATTTTATTATTAGTTTTCGATTGATTTAATTGACTAACGGTTGCTGAACTTTGATTGCACCTAGTTTGTTTATGCTTGAGTATCTTCTCTTCTAATATAAGATTCATTCAAACTAGATAGAAGTATCGATGGGGATCTTTAGAACTGTTGGTAGTTCTAAAGACGTCTTGTGATAATCAATCGTTAACAGACTCCATTCTGTATGTGATTGATCACAAGGAATTCAAGTTGTTTGTGTGTAGGTGTTTATTTAAGATCTAAGAAGATTTGAAGACAAAGAAGATTTCTTATTTGAGTTCATAATCTTTGGTGTGCACAAAACTTGATCGGCTGGAGGGATCCAACTATAATCAGTTTATCTTTTTGATAGATTGGATTGATTAGTTGAGTAGATCGGCATCAATATATTTCTTTGTGATTTATAGTATTGGTTGCATAGTCTAAACAATTACTTTGGTAGTTGGGATAAACGGAAGAGCCTTTGGTCAAACTCATATCACGTTTTTTGAAAAGAGTTGTTACCGAATAGATTTGTTGTCCCTTTACTGTTTGTAATACGAACCAAAGGAATTGTTCCAAGTGCGTGACTTATTACAAGTTGGAGGCGCATGGATATTGAGGCTAGGTGAACTATAGGTTTAGTTGCTTGGTCTCAACTATACGAAGTTGGTTTTGATTTTGTATAGCGACTTAATTCTGAGAGTATTCAATTCTGGACAAGGTCTCGGGGTTTTTCTACATTTGCGGTTTCCTCTTTAACAAAATCTTGTTGTGTCTTTTACTTTTCTATTTCCGCAATTATAATTGTTTTATTATAATTAGAAGTAAAATACACAAACGTTAATTCCTAATTACTTGATAACAATCCTATTGTGTTTGGTTAAGTCCGAACCTTTTATCAAGTAATCATACTCCATTGTTGTATTGTCTCGATCTTGCATCCATAATCAATCACACAAGTTATCTTGTTGTCGTATTGTCTCGATCTCGTATCTATAGACGATTATACGAAGTGTGAACCGATTAGTTGTATTGTCTCGACTCAGTCCATATAGACAATCACTTTCGGAGAAAGGACTTATAGGTGGAAAAGTTTTAGATTGAGGTATATTTGGGTACCCTCGTCTTTTCAATATATACTTCACTTTGTAGAGCATCTATATATATATATATAGATAGATAGATAGATAGATAGATAGATAGATAGATAGATCTTATTCGATGGTGCACAACAAGCAAGTCCTACATCTTGGCAAAAATGTCATGAAAAATATTGCATAAATATCTATAATAAAAAAATGGTCCTTGTGCGCAAGTTTTATCAAATCATTTTAATATAATAAGGGGTCTAGTGTCCATATATTTTGCTTTAATACTACGACACAACCAAGCAAAGGAAGATAAATAAAAAATATTTGCTGAATTTCAGGTTTCATTTCTACTTCATGATGCAAAAATAAGAAAAACTTCAATGGTATCAAAAAAGAAAAACAAAAAACAAGAAAACTTCAAGTTTGCATTGAAACTGAATTGTTATAGATGATGTTAAATATGTGACACAACTTACCATATTAAAGCCGCCAAAAAGGTAACAAAACTCATTGTTAAATTTTTTTCTTCTTGAAGGCATCTTGTAGTTGATAAGTATTAACACCCTTGTTTTTGTGTGATTATGTTAAGTATTTTTCAACCACATCTTCGTATTTCATGGCAACCCGCATATACACCACAGAAATTTGAAACTTCGTGTAACTTACACCTATCAAATGATGTTATTATATAATGACCAGTTAAACCTAAAGGTAATTATAGCATGCCATCGTAAGCTACAATGACAAAGTCTGTGTCGGCGACGCTGCCAGTAGTTGTCCCATGACAACGACAGTCTCTTATGGTCATCTACAAAATAACAAACATTCTAAATATAATAACAACCAATGTTCCAAAAATTTCATTAACTAAGAGTTCCAAAGGAGAATCTAAACGTTCATAGCAGAAGTTTCTTTTATGAATGTTGTTTTTACGTTTTTAAGGAGTTGATGGACAAATTTAATCTTGAATATCTAAATTAAATAGACATAGCACTGATGATCCATGACCTGTTTGACATAATTTTTCTTTTCCCTAAACACTTTCTTTGCCTTTTGTTATGTAACTTTTTTTGTTCCGAGCTTGGCCTTCACTTGGGTTTTTCTTCTTCTTCAACGATGTTCTATTTGAGCTGAAATTATATCATCATAACTCCTATAAAACTAAAAAATAACTAAAACCATAGCATATTTACATAAAAACTAGCATATAAAGCATATAAAAAGTGAAAATATGCAACCATCGATGAGCTAAGAGTAGGTTGTAACGGAAGGGGAATAAAATTTTGATGTTGACATGTGGTCCAATCATGACTTAACATGTGGTATGATATATTTATTGAAATATCAAATGATATTTCCAATGAATTAATACTTAACTAATTTTTTTAAATAAATCCGTAGAAAACATTGTTTGAGCTTAACAAACTTAAATATCACATGTTTCATTATCGCCCACATCAAAATTTGAACCACATAATTTTTTTAGGAAAACCGTTGTGTGATAATTACATTTATATATGTTGGCTATCATCTAATAACTTATATCGTAGTGGGTACAAATATTTAGTTACCATGTTTCTTGATTTGATTATATTTAGTTACCATGTTTCTTGATTTGATTATTCTTATATTGGATTTACCATTATATATTTGTCTTTTTGCAACTTGTGGTCTAATTAAGTATGTTGACTTTTGACGTTTGGGCAACATTTTTGAGTGCTTTGATATCACCAAACTTAACACTAACCATATTGTTTTGTAACATACAGAAAAAGTAGCTGGACATCGTATATTCATATATTCACTGATCATGGATGACTATCGGTAGTATTTTGTTTTTTGTGAGTATTTATGTCAAATTTCATGTCATTTATTTAGCTGTTATATGTCGTGATGGGAAAAGTTTTCCAAATTAAAATGTTTATAAATTATTAGATTGTGAGATAATAATTCTATAAGAATTCTTCCGTCAAAGATGAATGTAATTTCACAAAATTGGTTAAATAGACCAAAATCAATAATTCCTGGGTGAAAAGACATGTAAAATTTGATATTGTTTAAATGGACGAGAATGTAAAAATAGTCAGGATGTAAATAGTTTCATCCTACCCATTTTCAAATATTTTTCTTATTTTTAATTTACATCAGGATGTATCTAGTTTCATCCTCGCTATTTTTTAAGTTTAATCCATGATGAATTCAGTTTCATTCTTGCTATTTTTTTTGGTGTCCATTTCACCCATAATAATTTTTACTCGTCCATTAGAACCATGTTTTAAAAATATTTGGACAATTGACCCAATTTCCGAATGTATTTCCAATTGGTATCCTAACAAGGAATACTGAGAAAACAAAATTGTATATATAATTTGAGGCCGAAATACTGGCTCCAAAATGAAAGTTAGGCCAAAAGCTTGAATTCTAGAGCTCCTGGTCCCCTTCCAATAAAAATCGAGGGTTATCAATCTACGGTAATACAAAACATAACCTATCACTCCTCCCCTCTCCTCCACTATAAATCTACTAAATCTAAAACTCTAAATCTCTGATAAACCGATCAACCCTACTAAAACTCTAAAAAAAATGGTCAAGAAACGTCGAGATTTACAACCTGCTCCAACACCATCAGGTCCATCACCAAAACAGATGAAGCCTGTCATAATCGCTATTCGCGTACAAAAAGAATCCGAGATGAACACCAACTCCGGATTCTATCATATATCAGCCAAGGTTGCTAATGGATCCAAACTTGAGTTTCTTTTCTCACTTTTTTTTTTAATAAATCTTATCGCGATTTTTGAATCTGTTGTTACTTGATCACGTTTTTTCATATGATTTGGTTCTTTTTGTCAAAAAAAAAAACTGTTCCCTGAACTTAAAAGCCCTATTTCTTTTTTCCCCATATGATCAGTGGTTACTAGATCACGTTTTATGAAATGATAAATGGTACTCCAGAAAAATGTTTTTGATGTTACTAGATCACGTTTTTTTTCTCCATATGATCTGTAGTAGATTTAGTGTACCTATAACTACTTGGTCACGTATAAGGCCCATAAAAACGTTCGCTTTGGAACCATATACCCATATACTTGGTAGTCTTAATCTCTTATCTCATATGACTTGATTCTTTTTCTTTTCAATGCTCCCTGTGTTTTTAGTGTTCCCTGTAAGTCAAGTGAAAATTCAAACCTGCACCAATCCTTCGATCCCATGATCTTTTGTTTGATTTTCTTAGCCGATGACCAGTTAAGTCTAAATGATCTTTAACTGTATGTACTGTTATGTTTTGTTTTTTACCGAGACTAGGATATTAAAAACACATATATTCTTGATCGTCTACAAACAAGTTGTTCTTGGTCGTTTAACAAGTGTGGTTTTCCTGATCGTCTAACAAGCGCTGTTTTTGTAAATAATAGATATTGGTCAAGCTGGATGTATATATACTAAAAAGAAACATAAGGTTTCGCAAAGAACAACTTGAATGCAAAGGTATCCAAACAAGAATCTGTTGATGGACGAGGGAGTACCATTGGAATCCATCTCAGATATTAGTTCAAGTGAAGATGAGATGTTCAATGCCAATGGTGCAGTAGTTTGGCATCAAGAGGGGAGTAAAAATTCTCAGAGTGTAGTTAATTGTGATTTTAGCATATGTTGTTCTTATTAAAGATTGTCCAGATGCTCTAATGAGGTTGTTAGATTTTAACGATGTATATCGATCGAATAAGTTTAGGAAAAATATCAGAGCATTCAACTCTATGTTTTCTTTCAATTCAACAGGACCCTGATCAGCAACCTGCAGTCGAATTGCGAGTTAGAATCATTAGTCAGCGGCAGATGGATGCTAGGAAGTACAACTTACCAACGAGTTCTGAAGTGGCGGCTTTAATGTGCAAACCCCTACGTATGATGATGTGCACAGAGATACCACAGTTGAGCACGAGAAAAATAGTTACACTAGAATCAAAGAGATATACCCATGTTATATGCCAATGTAATTTCCTATTATTTTCCCCTATGGTGAGGATGGAAACTGCATATAGAAAGTCGAAAACAAGAAGAGATGGTGTGTTGAGAAGCGGAAACAGCTTACTATGAGACTGTATACGCAGCGACAAGGTGAAGGTCAGACTTAAATACGCAGTGGTCGTTTGTTTCAGCAGTATTGTGTTGATGCATATGCATGTATTGAAAAGTGCACCAAGAGCATATAAGAGCTGACTTACACAGTAATATGGAAAGATTCACTGCTCAAGGGAGATGCATCTATAAAAAGAAGGAAAGAGGGTTGTGTTGCCATCGTCATTTACAGGAGGACCAAGGTTTATGAATATTCACATTTTATAACATTCACTTGCAATCCAAAATGGAAGGAAATTTTTATGGCTCTAGATTTGATACCAGGTCAGGGACCGAGGATAGGTCGGATATTGTTGCTAGAGTATTTAGGATGAAACTAAAGCATTTGATGGAGGTATTGTCTATGTATTTTAGTTTTTCTATATACCATGTTGTTTAGTTTGGTTCTAATTTAATATTATGGTTTTTACAGCCGTCTACACTATTGAATTTCACGATGGATACAAAGTTGTTTTCAACTACATACTGCATGGACCCTGTGGAGTATTAATAGAGGGTTCACAGTGCATGAGAGAAAAGATGTGTTCAAAACGATACCCAAAAGATTTCAGATGCGATGCTAATGCTGACAAATATGGTTATGCAGTTTACAGAAGACTCGATAACAGTAGTGCAAATAAGGAATCTTGATTACTTCTAAGATATGTGTAATTGTCACCGAAGAATGACACTGTTGACCAAATAAATGATTACGTGGTGTCTACGCTTCCAGGTGAATAACACATTTTTCTAAGTTCGGATTCAATTAGCTTATAGTCGGATGATTTCGAGAATGCATAACTGTTATACAACCAGAAATATTTTAATGCTCAAGAACTATCAGGAGTTCCTAATCATCTTCTTCGATTGAAGCTTAATTTACCAGTAATGTTTACAAAAAAATATAAATCCAACTATCCAAGTGATGGATATGCAATGGTACAACGACTGATTGTTGCCAAGTTCTGCGCAAGAACTATTCAATTTCGGATTATGACCGGAAGTGGTGCGGTAAGACTTAAGAGTGCTTGCGTCAAAAAAAATAGTAAGACAACCAAAAGAAACACACATTCCTTTTATCCCGAGAAGAGTGTAGTTTCCTATTAAAGTATGTTTGTCGATGACAATAAACAAGACCCAGGGTCAGAGCCTCCACAATACAGAGATCTACCTTCCGAACCCAATTTTTTGTCATGGACAAATCTTTGCAATCTCAAGAATGGCTAGCCGATGTGGATTGAAAATTCTAATTGATAAAGTAAAGATTGTCATACCTGAAGGATATACTCAAAATGTGGTGTACGGGAAAATATCCATAAAATTTGCACTAGGTCAGTAATCTCTTTCACCTATTCCACTACTTTCTCTGTTTACCCTTATAGATAATGATATATGTTAAGGTTAGGGATATACTCAATAGTTACTTTTAATTTTTCCAATACAGAAACAAAAATACATGTAATACAGAAAGCTGATTTGATGGCAGTCACTTGGGAGATGATCAAGAGAGGGATGAAGAAATCCTACAGTTTGTCAACATAAGTCAAAACGAAGATGAGTGTGAGGAGTCTAATGACGAAATGACATTATGTTGGTAGAAGTTAGTGATGACGAAATCTCAACATTTATCGAAGATAGTGGTAGTGAAAATGAAGGTAACGAGGATGATGACGATGAATAAGGGTCAATAGATGGAGATTGGACATCATCGTGCTAGAAAGTGCTCATTTCTCATAGGATTGGATTTTAACAGTTTAATATTGTAGTTTTTTATTTGTTGTTATTACATTTTTTTTCCTTGGATTTGGTATGAATAGAGTATAACAACTGCTCGAATACATATGTTCATTCTTTCGTTAAAAAGTGCAGTACAAGTCATTCATGTAGCACAAGTGTAACCAATAAATCCCTTATAAGTTATAACTAACGAATGAGACTGGATTGGCATGGACATGGACACTCAAAGGCAATTTAGATACTGTCTCGGATTAACCTTTGCAATCTTAGGCAAAGAATACCCCGTGTATCTAAGGTTTTAAAAGTGCAACCTTGAACTAAAATTTGATCACTTAATGGGAAAGAGGTTGTGAATTATGTAGATTGTACCATTCATTAACTGAAGATTGGCAAAAGATTGGGCCTTTTGTTTATCTGGATTTTGTCCGATATGCTAATATTATGCAATCTCTGCATTTTAAGCTCAGACAATAATCCAACAATTAACTGGAACCAAATTTTCAGCTGCTAATACTATGCGGTACATATATAAACGCATGCAAGTAGATATTACATTTTGACACTATAAGAAATCCGTCTCTACATTTTTAGTGCAGATAATAATTCAGTTAACTTAACCCCGTGCAACGCACGGGCAAGACACTAGTACAATAAAGAAATAGGCTCTGGATAAAAAAAATTATCTCTCAATACTGATTGAGATATTTCCAAAATCAGAATGCTCGTATATCAAGGAATATGAAAAAACTATTACGAACTTTACATGCTGGGGGACTCGAAGAAAAAGAACGAATCTTGTGGTTTTTAACAAGGTTTAGTGCATTACGATTCGAGGTAGTTAATGTGTGAATACATTAGATTTGGTGACTAGAGATTTGCTAATGAAGTTAGGATGGAATATTTCAAAATCAAGCAAATGTTGGGCTAAAATCAGGCATGTAAATTTCATAAAAATAAGGGGTTTTTAATAAAATGACCATGTGGTGAAATGCATTTAATAAAATGTCCACGTTATTTTCATTATATATTTAATGCCCATACTTTGACCTTTTCCATACCGTTTTTTCAAAAAAAACGGTTAACAGAGTTTAGTGCCTAGGTGGCAATCATTTTATCCTGTAAAAAGACATAAAACCCCTCCGAATCATATGATAATGAACGAGTCAACTCGAACTAACTCATTTCTCTACCTCTTCTTCTTTCAGGCATTCGAACAAGCGCTTATGTGCACTTTCCAATTTACCACAGCTTACACATACGTCACCCAAAGAAGTTCCAATACAAACATACAAATCAAATCAAATTCAAGAACGGTACCAACACCACCATCCCCTTCAACACTATTCAAATATCTTGCTTGTGGATGATTACTTTCATTGGAAATGAAAACTAGAATGATGTGGATCAAGTAACTAAACCAACTTAATTGACACTTGACCAAATTTTCACCATTTAAAAGTCCATCTTCTGATTTGAGAATTCTGGTGGCTTGTAGGTATGAATTATTAGGCATTGCAAACAGATGGAGTTGGGTGAGCAAAGAACACTAGTTTGAGAGTTATGTCGAACACCTTTCAAGCATTTTTCTGGATCTGAAGAGGTGAAAACTGTTGGTGTTTGAGCTTCAATTGGTAGCTTCTTCTTTCCCTGCAACTTCAAATCTAATAAGTACCCATCAATTTTAAACCGGTACAAGCTCTAAAATCACAATCAATTATCTCAATTCAGCCGTAATTAACGAACAAAGGTCAGCCGTAAAAAATCACACGACCCAAACTTAGAAATTGATGTTAGTACCATAGAAGAACACGAAAAACGAGTCTTGTCATCCACAACATGGCGATTAAGAAGTTTATAGTAGTTAGATGACAAAAGTATCAACACTTATATTGTTAGACAAGAATTAAATTCTAATAAGAAATTAAATTTTTATAAGAATTACAGTGGACAAGTATTAAATTAATTCCAACATAGACAAAAAACGAAGGAACTAAAGAAGATTATTGTGATTTATCATGTCAGTTCCAACATAGAGCTAGCTTGATGAAAACCTCCGCAGCAATGATGGTTTCAGTTGGATGTCAACATTTCTACACGCGGCACTATCACTGTACTTAGAGATGTAATAGTTGGCTTGGGTTCCAACTATCTGATTAAATGTGACACCAGCTTCTCCTGATTATTAGACGGAGGAGAAATTAGACATAGAAAGAAGGAGGCAGAAAGAATTAGGGAAAGGAAAAGGAAAGAGATATTCTTATGAATCTGGGGAAGGGCTAATAATGTAATTGCAACATTAAAAATTGACCAAGTCAATGGAAAAATACCAAGTAAGTTAAACATAACGGAATTCCTAACGGTATGGGCATTAAACATATAATGAAAAAGCGTGGGCATTTTCTTAAATGACTTTCCCCACATGGGCATTTTTTTAAAATTCCCTAAAAATAATGGTTAATTGGTTGACTATCATATAAGATTGTTAGTGTTCCCTAATCTGAATGTGTGACGGACCGAAAAATTACATAAAGCGCCAAGCCGTGCAATCTATAACTCCTGCGCCACTCTGATGCTAGTGTCACCGAGCTTTAAAGATTTTCTTTGCGCCAGAAAAATGGGCGTCCATTTTTCATTGCAAGCATGCTTCGCAAGCTTGATGCCTTAAGCTTAGTTTCCACATTGTTCCAACTTACACTTGTTTTGCGAAGGGTATAAAGCCATAAATGTTAATGCTATGCATGCGTCGCTAGCTTTCGAGCCCTATCCAGGAATATGGCATGCTTGGACTCACACATAGGCCATTGCAAGCATATTCATACGTTTTTGCTTCACTTTGGCGTTGCTGAAAACATGCACACTGATCTTGCTCGTCTAAATGGTGTATCAGCCATGTTCATAATCACACTCGATGAATTTATTACTTACTTAAATCTTGATTTTGATAATTTTCCCCAAATTTTAACTTGATTTTACTTCATTATACTAAACACATAGATGAAGAAACAAATTTCCTACTCATGAAGAAACAAAATGAAAATTTAATGAAAAAAAAACAAAAAACAGGGAGAGAATCGCAGATTTACAACATCTTGGGGAAGTGAGAAGAAAATCCCTCAGACATAAATACTCATCAGTAAGGAAAACAATATATCAGGCACTAGTATTTTCCTATAATATCCTTTGTATTTTTATATAATACCAAAATTACCCTCCGGATAGAGTGTTCAGCGGGTGGGTGATATGCCACCGGCGTTCAATCCTTGAGAAATGCACACACGTCCACTCCACCAAATTGCGGGCTGGATATCCACCCGTTAAAATTCAAATTCGGATCGGGTTGGGTAAAATCGGCAGATGTGGTTGTTTTTTATCACCCCTAGGGCTAAGAAGAAAAAAAATCTTTCGTCAAAAATGGGCACTGAGATGTCGGAGTCGGAATCGAAAAAAACGTCTGCGTGATTCCAGCCTCCAGGTCATTTCATAAATGTAAATAAAAAATGAAAATCTAGCCGTTTCAAAATCAAAGCGCAAAACGAGCCCAAATTTTCAATTTCAAAATTTGAAATAATAAATCCCCAAAATTCATTTTTCATAATTTCAATTTCTCAAAGAAAGAGAAACTCAGTCACAACTCTCTTCTTCATAAACCCTAGATCTCTGTATATCTCTCAACAATGGCGGATGAGACAGAGAAAGTAGAAGAGAAGAAAATCCCTGTGTTTACAGTCTTAAAGAAAGGTTCTATTGTCAAGAACATCTATCTTGATAATCTATTGATTTCTGGGGAAGATGATTCTGTATTAGTCGGAGGAGAAGAAGAGGAGGAGATATTCATTGTTGGTAGACATCCAGATTGTAATATAATGTTAGAACATCCGAGTATTAGTAGATTTCATCTCAAGATTTACTCTAAAACTTCTTCGAAATCGATCTCCGTAATGGATTTATCATCAGGTATCTACAAGATTTACTCTGAAACTTCCTCTCTCTTTAATTTTTTTGTGAATTGGTTTTTTATTTGTGATATTGTTTTTGGTTTAAAGCTCATGGTACATGGATTTCGGATCAGAAAATTGAACCACAAGTTAGAGTAGATCTGAATGAAGGCGATACGCTTAGATTAGGTGCTTCAACTAGAGTTTACAGATTACATTGGGTTCCACGTTCATTTGATCTTGAAAACTCGCCAAATTTTGAAAATCCGTTTTCAATTCAAGAGAAAGAAGAGGTAGAAGAAGGAAGAGACGACATGAATGAGGTAATATTTTTCCCTAATTTAGTTTGATTTTAGATTTTCCACATATCTAGGTTTTTTCTGCATTTTTTGTGAGAATGAAGTTTTTAGGGTTTAAAATATAGGGTTTTTTGCTTTTGACAGAATGATTGTCTTGATTCTCATGAAAAATTCCCAAATGAAGAAAAGGAAAATGAAGGAGAAGTTAACGAGGTTAGATTATGCTTTTAACTTAGAATTTAACACTTTTTGTTTATAGTTTGTTGTCATTACTTATTGTTAAGGAAGTGTTATTGTTGTTTGACAGATGGAGCATGAAATCTCTTTTGAAAGAGAGGAGAATCATACTCTGTTGTCGGCATTACCAATGTCGGAAAACGGAAATGCTTCATTTGTTTGTGAAGATGATAATGTAGTACATAATATGATGGCAGTGGTGAGAGAAGAAGGAAGGGAGAGTCCTTTGAGGTCTAGAGCTATGGGTAAAGAATCTGTGTTTTCATCAACCTTGGCTGCTGTAGAGAGTGTTGTAGAAGAAACAAGTCCTCAGCAGATTGACAAGGAAAACGTGACTCTACAGTCTCTTGTTGATATGAATAATGTATTATCTGAACTTGCAAATCAAGAGAGCCCACCAATGAAATCAGAAAAGAAGTTCGGTACGCCGAATATTTGGTCGAGACGAGGCAAGTCTGTTGGTTCGATTCAGATTGAAATAGCTAAGAGCAGTGTAAGGAAGGTTGAGGCTAGTTCTAAGCAAGAGATGGAAGAAGAATTTGCTCCAGACAAGGAGAATTGTACACCAAGACCTGCACCTGGAATGAAGTTGATGAGAAAAGAGGTTGGGTCAGATGAGGTCAGGAATACTGGATCATTTGCTTCAAAGGTTAGGAGCAGAATGAAGAATATGGAGGTTAACAGTACTAATGTGTTAGAGGAGGAAATAGTTTCTCGAATTCTTTTTCCAGGTGTAGATAATGAAGGTGAGGAATTGCATACTCCAGATAAAGAGAATTCTGCACCTAGATCGTTACTTGGATCGAAATCAAAGAAAAAGGGTATCTTAGAAGAAAAGAAGAATCAAAATTCTGGTCCCTTGCGTTCTAAAGTTAGTACATACCCGAATATTGATGAAGATCTAGAAGCTGAAGAACTCTTTACTCCAGATAAGGAGAATATCACTCCAGGACGACGCGTACTTGGGATGAAATCAAAGAAGAAAGGTTGCTTAGCAGTAGTGAAGAACCAAAGTTCTGGATCACTGGGTTCAAAAGCTGCAATGCACTCAAATATTCTTCAGGAGGAATATCGAAAATGTGAAGAAGAACTGTTCACTCCAGATAAGGAGAATTTCTCCCCAAGACCTATATTGGGGATGAATCCAATGGAAGACGGTGGGCTAGAGGAATTGAAGAATTTTGAATCTCCAAACTCAAAGTTCATTACTACCCCAAATTCCGATGTCGAAGAAGGTAGATTCTACATTTCAGATAAAGAGAATTTGACACCTATAGTTTCTGGAGACTCAAAATCAAGGAAATCTTGTTTTAGAGATCATGTAAGTAATGAATCAGAGATGATTTTGAGCAAGAGAGAAGAAGGAAGAGTGCCTTTTCAGTCCCTTCTATCACCAAATTCCACCAGCAAAAGCAAGTCAGAGTCCTCAGCTCCTTTTATTATTACTACCACGAGCTGTGATTCAGCCAACTTCAGCCCATCTACTGAAAAGAACTGTGTTTCTTTTCCCAATGTAAGTTTCTTGGCCACAGTTATAGTTTTCCATTTTATACATTTGAGTAAACTAGTTTTGAACTGGACTTTTTTGTGCAGAACCTGTCTGGCGAGGCGGCTAATAACAGAAGGTGGAATATGGTGGTAGATACAGGTTGTCTTCTAGATAAGGATTCTTGGAAGTCCTTAAAACTACTTGAAGGCATTAAAGGGACTCACCTCATTATACCAAGAATGGGTAAAACTTAGGCTTGTTCTTTTCATTGATTATCTATTTTATCTGTGAGCTTATTTTATACAAATCTGCCATATGAAATTTGCTCCACTAAACCAGAATAACTGTCATCTCATTGTATCAGGAACCTGTAAAAGGATTTAGTCATCTTAGTGTAACAATTTGTGTTTACCGCGTGTCAATAATTGTTTTTTAAACCAGAATCACTATCATCTTGTCACATAAAGATTGATTACTTATTTGTACTTTCTACTTTTATAGTTGATTTTTATATCTTCATTAATGCTCCCAGATTATTTTAAATTCTAAACCAAGGATGTACTTATCTCCGCATCACCATTGAGGATCTTACTTACACACACTAGCTTAATGTTCCAATCATATATGCAGTCATAAGGGAGCTGGATGGTCTCAAGCGACGGGGTAGACGGTGTAGCCTATTCAAAAGGGGGGAAGTAGAGGTCTCTTCTTCTGCTGTATTGGACTGGATCGAAGAGTGCATGATCAAAACAAATTGGTGGATTCATGTTCAGAACTCGCTGGAGGAGAGCTTGCCCACAGCACCAACCCCTCCCGCATCGCCACACCCTATATTAAGCGAAGCAAGTTATGATGCCTTTGGTAGGGCACTCCAGTTATCTTCATTTGGGTGTCTGATGGAGATTGCTTCCCCGACAGCACAAGACCATACCCTTGAATGCGCTCTACTTTTCAGGAGAATTAAGAACAATGAATGCCTTGTCCTTCTCAGTAACGATGTTGCTCTGAAGATCAAAGCCATGGCAGAGGTACATTCTTCCCTCATGGATGACTGCTGGTTTTTGTACTTCTATTGCAAATCAAACCCAAACCCGATAACCAAAGAAGAACCTTACTATATTCAACTCATTAAGTGGAGATTTAGTGGCTCCTCTAGAAGTAAAAGAGATCATCTGTTTTCTTAGATGAAACACATAAATCTCAGTGCCATTTGTATTCCCCGCATGTCTTCCTTTACACAGAGCCAGAATAAGAAAATGCTATGATGATAAGGTCAACCTAGGTTCACGTTAACACCAGAAAGAGCACAATCTTCACATGGTCTCTATTCTGTCATTACTAGATGTAGTGTTACTCTAATAAGTGTATACAGTTTTAATCAAGTTTGTCGGCTTGTGTCAGGGATTAATCTGTGAGACAGCTGAAGAGTTTCGAGAAAGTCTCGTGAGCCCATACTCTGAAAGATTCATGTGGGCAGGGAGCACACCGAGAGGACCTACTTGGTCTAGCTTCAATGACACGTCAGTTTTAAGAGAGAAATGTTATCAAGATTTTCCGCTGAAGAAGACAAAGTCTGCTGAGGGAGCGAAGGGATTGAAGCTCATACTGCTCCATAACTCCTCGCATTATGGCAAGATAATGACTTCTACAGTCAACTAGAGAACCAGACGGTAGTCCCATTATAGATATATACATAAATTACTCAATATGCTGTTTTTGTTGTTGTTTCTCCTTGGAACAAACATGTGACACTGAAAATTGAGTTCATTTTCTGCTGGCCGAAACTTTTGGCCACAGCATATAAGAAAGTTAGTATTTGGCGACATCATATATCATCCTTTAAGCTGCATTGCAATGACATAATGCTTTTTTTCTTTCACTTGTTATAAGAACATATGCATCTGATAGATCTTATTATATCATGGTAAGTTTAGGATGTGACAAAATGCTTGTTTTAGGACCTTGTTACAGATAATGGTGACAACTCATCGCTTGTAAGAACCTTCTCACTCTCTCAGAGTCTCAGTGATGGGCAAGAGTAAGTGTAGCAGACCACTCCTGTGTATTAGCTAATATCATAAACAAATATTTGCAACCTGGTAAGCTTACAAGTCTTTTCTCCCTCTTCAAACTTTTTAGGCGACGCCAGAAGTCAATCAATTGAAAATAGATTTAAGGCTCAAATTCTAACCAGTTATGAGGTCCTGTAACTGGACCATTAGTGGTCTTAAAATGTCAACAGCTTGCAAAAACATGATGGTAAAATCACTAGATAGTTGTAACAATATTATATACTAATAGATTACTTATCCTGCACCACTACATTGAGCCTATCCAGCACCACAACTAACTGCTGCGCCAATAGTGATAGCAGTTTTGATATACTGGGGATAGAGTGATATTCCTACAACTGAAGTACCTTGAAATATTATGGAAATAAAGACTTATCTGCCTATGTATATGGTATAAACTAATAAAACTGAACACCAGAAAACTAACCCACAGCAGCAACACACACCATTTCATTTCATGCCAGTTTTGATGGTACTGCCCCAAAAGTCTCAAGCAGGATAGACTCTTTTGGCTGGTATATAATCTTCTTAAACATGTCTTTCTGCTCATTGTTCTCCAGCATCGCTTCTAAAATTTTATCATCTGATGATACTTTTGACGAATTGTTGTCTGGATTTTCTGTTTTCCCTTGCTCGGCGAAAAATATCTGCTGAGACAACTGGTCCTTGTGAGCTTGTCGACAGTACTTGTTTTCCTCCGATGTCTCTGAAGTGATGAGATGATAAGTATATACCACCTTCTTCTGGCCCAATCTATAGGCTCTGCTTATAGCTTGCTTTGTCACTGATGGGTTCCAAACAACATCCAACATCACAATCCTTGAAGCACCAATCAGACTTATACCTTCTCCACAAGCTTTTATGGATGCAAGCATTACCTTCACTTGACTTTCAGGATCATTGAAACGAGTAATCAGAGCTTGTCTTTTGTTCACATCGAGACTCCCATCCATCTGCAGTATCTCCTCCCCCATTCTCCAACCGTAAGCGGAATGAAGATACTCCTCTATGAGCGCAATGGGATGACGGAATTGACTGAATACCAGAACTTTTTCACTCATCGCGTCACTGAGCTTTATGAGTTGCATAAGAAACCTTGTCTTGACTCCTTCATGATAGTTCAACCTGAAAGCATCCTCTTTGATACACTGATTTTTCTTAATGAGTGTATTCACAACACACTTCTGATGATTTGATTGTTTTGCCAAACTGCACTTGATCAACAATGAGGGGTGCACAGAGGTTAACGCTACTGCACGCTCTACTTCAAATGAATTCTTTATCCTTTTTATAATTTCATCTAGAAGTTGCCTCTGCAAATCCGTTGGGTGCAAAACAACTACGCATTCCCGCAAACCAGGAAGTTTCTTCTGCAATATGCTTCCTGTATGAACATTCACAAAAGGCTCAATGATTCTCCTAATCTCTGCCACCCCAACATCTGAATTCTTGCCAATAGAACTCGTAAACGAAGCCCATATTTCTCTCGACTGTTCCCCACTTTCAAGGGCCTTTGATTTTTTCTTTCGAGTCTGGTTTCTTTTGCTGGAGATCTTGTCAGCGAATTTTGGTCTTACCAACCACAAAGTGTTGAAAAGCTCATCAAAGTTGTTCTGAAATGGAGTGCCTGATAGAATGACCCGCCTATCCGTTCTAACATTCTTTAAACACTTGAAAATGTTACTACTTGTATTCCGTGGCGTATGACCTTCATCAAGAATTATTAAGTTAGGCTTCTTGAGTAGAATTCTCCTGATTTCCTCACTCTCTTTATCCTCTTTGTTCCCCCCAGTTCTGTCTGCTGTAAGCTTTTCAAATAGTTGATAGCTAACTCCCAAGACACCGTTTCCACGACTCCAAGAGAGAATCTTCACCAGACGGTTGAATTTCGCGTCTCGTTTGTTCTTCACCAGCTTTCGAGCAGCAACGTCTTCCCTCCCTGAGAAATCCACAGAACTAATATTGTGAAAAGCAATGTCAACCTTCCATTTCTTGAATTCTTCCTCCCATGTAAGAAGCATGCTGCTAGGTGCAATAAGAACAGGTCTGCAATCTCTGAAAATCTCCATGTACGAACGGAGGAATGCAATAGTCAGCAAGGTCTTTCCAGTTCCTGGAGCATGAGAAATAATGCATCCACCAATACCATGAGGGGGCTTCTTGTTTTTCCCATCAAGATTAATGCCTCCTGCTAAGTTTCTCCACAAGAACTCAAAACCTTCTATCTGATGGGGATACAGATTTTCTTTTATGGCAGGAAACTTATCCCAGACAGTTCCTGTGGGATGAACATTGGAATCCTTATCACCAGCAGTTGCTTGCAACGGAAAGCTATCAAACATACAGAACTCTGGATCATCAGGAGATAATATCCGACTTGGTCTTTCTCTAGCACATGGTGTTCCCTATGACATGCCAAAAAATGAGAAGTCCAGATAAAACAGTTAGTTGTTGATTTGATGCAGACAAGCCTAAAGCTGGATATATTGTTAGGTGGTAGAAATTTATAAACTCTATGAGCTCTGACAGGATATTTATGTTAATATTCATACTTGTCAGTAAATGCCTAAACAGAAAATTCATTTAAAAGAGGACAACTTACAAAGGCTGGCAATATATGTCGGATTTCTCGCTTCACTAAAGAGCAAAACATGCATCGGATCCCAATTTCTTCGTCAAGAATGAGTTGATGCTTTCCTACACCACAGGATGTAAATCCATCCGTTACAATTTGTTGCTCCTCATCTTCTTCAATGGTTACCTGCAAGAATCATATACATTTTGAGCTTAAGCTGTAAACCAAAAGAAGACGTTGAGTTCATCAATCTCCCAACTGCAGTTTTATGGAGTTAGACCGGTAGACATCTACAAACTTACAGTGGATGCAGCAGTATCAAGCTCGCAAGATTTTAGCGCAAATTCATACTCGGCCCACAGCTGATCCATTTCTATCTCATAATCTGACTTCTCCTTTGGCAGGCGCTTCTCAACACCATAATTAAACTTGTATATATTCACTGGCTCAGGGACAACAGGAGCAACTTCAACAATCTCACGCTCTTTCTCAATTCCTTCCCCTTTCTCCCAGATAGTATTTAGAAAGAGCTTGAAAAGGGGATCAATCTTTGGACTTTGTACACGCTTGCCTCCTAAATCTCCATCCTCCTTTTCCGCGACATAAATATCATCGTCAAGTAAATAATCATAAGCGTCGACATCCTCATCATTAACAGCATTATCAACCTCAGAAAGATCGTCAATGCCAAGTTCATCATCCTCGACATCATTGTCAATGCCAGAATCACCACCAGTACGAGCATCATCATCGGAAAGAGAATGAAATGCTGCCTCATCACGTACTGGACTCGTTTGACGATCACTAACCTTTCCATTTTTCAATGGAGAATGATTCTTTGTCTCGATAAGAACTGCGCGAGAATCAACGTTTTTCTTCTTCTCATTCTTTGACAAAGAATGAAACTCAGCCTCAGCACAAACTGGAGGAGTTTGATAAGCACTAGCCTTCCCACTTCCAGGAGCATTATTCTTTGTGTCAAGTAGACGAGTACGATAAGTCTTCTTCTCCGTCTTCGTCTCCACAGAACGTGTTGAACCAGATTCCACCCTTTTAACTTTTTCTGTAGAGCTATAAGGCATGGGGTTTTTCATTTCCCTCTTGGCAGGAGCTTGAACTGCTGGTTCACCGACTCTTTTTCTCTTGGAAGTTTTTTCAGCCTCAATCTTCTCCTCCTCCAGATCAACGGAAGTTCCTTTTGCTATAATTTCAACATCATTACCGGCATTTTGTTTGGTTGGAAGCGCAATACCATCTTCAGAATCATCACGGAGACCTTGATGTGCCGATTCACCAACTACATTTTTGGTGGAGCTTTCCTTGGCCGTAACTGTCTCCACCTCCACTACATCCTCCAAGCTAACAAAAGTACTTTGCACTTCAGCTTCAACATCTGCATGGACACTCAGATTTTCTGGAAGTGGAATGCCGTCATTAGAATCATTACCGCTAGCTTGGTGTGCCGGTTCACCAACTATATTTCTGGTGGAGCATTCCTTGGCCGTAACTGTCTCCACCTCCACTACATCCTCCAAGCTAACACCAGTTCTTTGCTTTGCAACTTCAGCATCTGCAGTGGCATTCTTGTTTTGTGCAAATACAATGCCGTCATTAGAATCATCACTGAGAGCTTGCTGAGCTAATTCACCAACTATATTTTTGGTGGAGCTTTTCTTGGTGGCAGGAGCTTGAATTGCTTGTTCACGAACTCTTTTTCTCTTGGAAGTTTTTTCAGACTCAAGCTTCTCATCCAGATCAACTGAAGTTCTTGTTGCTATAACTTCAACATCAGCAGTACTGAAATTTTGTTTTGTAGGAAGCGCATTACCATCTTCAGAATCATTATGACTAAGAGCTCGATGTGCTGGTTCACCAACTACATCACTGTTGGAGTTTTTCTTAGGCGGAATTGATTCCACCTCCACTATATCATCAAAATTGCTTTGCTCTTCAACATCAACACTAGCATTTTGGCTTTCTGGAAATGAAATACTGTCATCAGAATCATCACTAAGAGCTTGATGTGCTGGTTCAGTAATAATATTTTTCTTGGAGACTTTTTTCTTAGCTGCAACCGTCTCCTTCATCTCTTTCTCCAAATCAATAATTATTATTTTCTCTTTAACTTCAACCTCAGCCACCTTACGCTTCGCCTTCTGTGATTTAGGAAGATTAATACCAGCGTCAGAATCTTCACTATCTCCAGATTCCTCTTCCACCTCCAATTCATCTGCGTCTTCGTCTGAGTCTTCGTCATCCTCTTCAACTTCATGTATATCAAAATCCTCATCATCCGAATTATCATCATCTGTATCATCACTACTAGTAGTGAATTCAAATTCAGAGCTCGACTCACTCGAAGAATCCGACTCAGTCTCTTCATCATCAATATGAACCACATTGTCGTGTTTTGAAGATCCTTCAGAATCCATCTTGGCTTTCCCCTTCAGATCAGAAGTGGAAGCAGCATTTTCTTTCATTGATGCTTCTTCTCTCATTCGTCTCCATTCAAGAATCTTTTTATGTGCTTCTTCTTCTTCTTTCTTCCTATCACTTCTGAAATATGTATCTTCTTTGTTAATCCCTTTCTTCCTCTCTTCTTCTTCTTCGTTCATTCGTCTCCATTCAAGAATCTTCTTGCGTGCCTCTTCTTCTTCCTTCTTCCTATCACTTCTGAAATATGTATTTTCTTTGTTAATCTCTTTCTTCCTCTCTGCTTCTTCTCTCATTCGTCTCCATTCAAGAATCTTTTTATGTGCCTCTTCTTCTTCTTTCTTCCTATCACTTCTGATGTAGGTACTTCCTTTGTTAATCTCCTTCTTCTTCCACTCTGCTTCTTGTCTCGCTCTCTCCAATTCTCTGATTGTTCTCTCCGCTTCTTCTCTTTGTGTCCCTTTGTTTTTCTCCACTTCCTTTGTCACTTTGTTGCTAATAATAGGTTTTTGTTTCTTCAACCTCCTCCTTTCCTCTTCTTCATCTTCTTCGTAATCAACAACAATGACATTATGACTAGTACTGGGACCAGTAGATCTCCCACCACCACCTCTACTAGGACCTGTATATCTCCCACCACCAGTTCTTCTAGGACCAGTAGAACTCCCACCACCACCACCTCTACTAGAAGTCCCAACACCACCTAGATTTTGAGCAGTTGAACTCCCACTAGCTCCACTTGAAGAAGCCTGTCCACCACCATTACTGCTTGCTCTTCTCTCATTCTTGAGTCTCTCATGCAGCTGTCTGTAAAACTCAGGATCTCTAGACCTGGTTCTCCTCGCAATGGTAGAGAAATCCATCACTACATTCACATAAACACAATCAGTACTTTTTAACTTCACAAAGCATATATTTACTGATTGATGACTGATAAAAAAAAAAAATACCCAAAAACCCCAGTCAACAGCTTGACACTTAAAAAAAATGAAAAACAAAAAACAAACTGATGCATTCATTTTATTTTATTAATTCTCTGTTTTATATTTCCTTCAAACTAACGTACCATTAATAGCAAATTTTAACGTGTTTTAACATCGGAAACCCATACGTTTCATTTTTAAAGGTTGCATTTAGCAAGTTGTTTATGCAAAATCACTTCCAAAAATCTCAAGAGGAGTTCAAGACAGTTTGATTTGAAATGCTCAAGTCAGATATGTGGACACAAAAGTCAAATTGTTTGAGCATCTACTGTTCAAGGAAAGAAGGTTTACTAAAATCAAACATATCATCATCACAAAGGAGAAAAAAAATTAAGAATTGTATTGCCCTGTAATCAAACACACTTGTTTCCAGAAAAGACAAGTATATAAACTAACAGAGAACAAGCATTTTCAGTGAACATAAACAGAAGAAGAAAAAGTAAAATTTCAACAGAAACAAATACTACTAAAAATCTCAAAGGAAACACAGAGATGCAGTAAGGTAGAAAGAACTGGAAAGAAAAATCATTACCCTTGTAAAATACTCCGGCCAGCGAGATATATTCCTAATAAAGATATTGAAAGGTAGAAAAATATGCATAAGGGACGGAAACTGAACCGTTGAAAACCCAGATATGGAAGGTTTTTTAGAGAGAGAGATGAAAAGGAGATTTTGAGCGGCAAGAGCGTTTTACTGTGTTGTTTTTATAAACGAAGATGTGAAGAAGCCTTTAATTACTTTTTGTTTTTACTGTATTTATGAAGGACTTCACCTAATACTAGAACAGTAAATTCATACAACAACTAAACTGCACTTTTGCTGTTTTGATACGAGTTTTTCATGACAGCCTAGTCCCAAGGGTTTTAAACTCTTTAGCTAAAATGGCAACCAAATTTTTTATATAGATTATTAGGTTTTCTTTTCCATACCTAAGAGCAACCACAGTCATGAACCAAAACTAAAAATTTGGTCCAAACAGCAGGCGCTACGGGGGTGGAGTAAAGATCAAAGAGCAGAGTAAACCCAAATACCAGACCATATTTGGTCTTTGGTTTGGTTTTAGTCGGGCGTAGATTACAGTTGCGCCTGATGGGGCGTAGTTCGAAGTTGCGCCTGATGAGGAGGCGCAGATTAAAAGTTCCGCTGATGGTGGGGCGTAACTCAAAGTTACGCCCGAATTAAAAAAAAAATGAAATGGGGCGTAACTTCTTGCTTTCGCCTGATGGGGCGTAACCTCTTGCTTGCGCCTCATGAAATATTTTTAGTTTTTAGTCGTTGCCCGTAGCGTCGCAGCACGGACTAAACCCAAATTTTCAACTTTTTTTGATCTTTGGTCTTTGGTTTATGGTCGCACCACTGCAGTTGCTCTAAGACTTCATTTGCTTTTAATTATCTTATCCAATCAAGATACACCTGGTTTTAGTACATGATTCAGAAGATGTGCATGTAATTATGGTCCTAGAGGTTGATCAGTGAATGTAAGTCCATTAATTTGTGTTAAAATATAATACTAAAGATTTTTTTATTATTCTCGGAGTTTGTTTAAAAAAATTATACTAACAATTGTAAAAGAAAAATGTCCATGTTTGAATTACAAGGCAAACTATATGTTCATTGTGTATGCATGTGCCTAAAATTTTGATCACTTAATCCCCAAAAATGCATCCTGCAGCATACTGTATTCTAGTTCTTGCATCGGCTCATAATTTTTGGACTTGGCTTGCTCAATTTTGCTTACGAATGTTGGTGCTTAGTATAATGGGTTGTTCATTGCTGCATATTTGAACAAAACAGTGTGTGCAGTATTAGAAATATATGAGATCAAGTTGACCACTAATTAACCAGTGACCAGTCTATCTCGCAACATTGGTACATTTTAGACTTCTTGGATTGCATAAGCATAACTAGAATCAAATGCATGTGCATTTATGCTTTGGTTGCAAAAGTGTGGAAATGGGTGAACTACTGCTATTTTGCTTGTTAATTGCATCCTATTTGTGAGTTGATCCGAGCAAAACATAAATGTAAACCAGACGCAGTTAATTTTCATCTGTTCTGAATTTCTCACACCCAATAAGAATAACTTGGTGCTGACCAATCAACACAGGCGTCAAGATCGTGGGTCCCACGGTGGTTAATTATAGTTTCCATTTCTGTGTGTAAGTTGGAAATCGGTGTTGATACTTCTTGAGACCCATACTGATGTGATTGGAGGTTTTTACCACGCCATGCCTAGGCAGCTGGTAATAATTATTATGAAGTGGGACTTTAAGATTTATCATTGGATTGGATGTATGTAACGTAGTGTAGACTAGTAATAGGAAGTGATACGACGGGAGAAGTGTTGAATATTCAACACCAACTTAGTCAAGTGTTCACACCTATCTAGATTAACCTAGAAATATCTAGGATGTCTAGAGTCAATGTTAGACAATTAACATGTGTAAAATGAGTGTTCTAGAGTTAGACAAATCAAACAAGAATACTAGATTGTCTAGTAGTTGGTTTGGTAAGCCTCCATAGGCATAGTTGTTAGCCTCCAAAGGCATAGTTGTTAGCCTCCATAAGCATAGTTGTTAGCCTCCAAAGGCATAGCTGTTAGCCTCCATAGGCATAGTTCTCTTCTTCTTTTGTAGCCTATAAATAGGCATGTTGTATTCATTTGTAAGTAAGAAAGAAAGAATCAATCAATCAATCAAAAATATCAAATAGATTGTATTCCACCAAGATTAATATCAATGTAGTCTTTTACGCTTCCGCGTTTATGTTCTCCTCTCTCTTGTTCGATCTTTAAGATGGTATCAGAGCTCGTTCGATCCGAAATGGGCGTAAAAGTTTCCGCTACGAATTGATGGGTTTCAAAGCTTTCGAGTTGAGAAGATATGAAGTTTAAGAAGGAGAAGATGCAAACACCACTAAGAAGATTTCAACCATTCCAACCTCAAAAAAAAAAAAAAAAAAAAAATCCTACCTTCACAGGAGCAAAAACGCCTCCATGTGGAAAAAGAAAAATGTATAGAAGAAAAAAAGAAATCACTTTTTGATAAGTGACCAGAAGACAAGTTTGAGGGAAGAGAGCAATAATTTTCCTCCTCAAATTGTTTACAAAATTCTAAAGACAATTGTGGGAAGAGTGCACCAAGGATTGCCTCCACAATCGTTCAAGAGTTTTAGAAGCCGATATCATGAAAACGTCAACAACGAATGCCTCCATATATTGAGGGAAGAGAGCTTCAAATGATCGCCTCCTCATATTGTGGGAAGAGAGCCTCAATGAGACGACCTACTCGGTTTTGAGAGAGAAAAAAATGGCAAGAAAGCCATGTTTGTCACGACAACATCAAGTTTCTACTTGTGACACGAAGCCGGTGGACATGTATCCACTGGAAGAGGAAAAAACTACTGCTACTACAAGACAAAGCTTTTGTAATATCGACATTTCAAAAATGTTGAATTTGTAGAGGCTTGCACGCAGAAGTTAGGAGACATACTAAATGAGCAAGAAATACTAAAAGAGAAGAAATGGGGTCTCCATGAAGAAAAAAAAAATGGGGTCTCCATGAAAAAAAAACAAGATAAAAGAGAAGAAGAAAGGGTCACTTCCTAATAAGTGATCGAGAAGGGTTTGAGGTAAGAACAATAAGTGGTTGTTTCCTCAAATCGGAAAAAAAAAAAAAAAAAAATATTGAGGGTAAGAGCAAAAGATTGCTTCCTCAATTGTCGAAGAAAAGCATGGCATGTTTGTCACGAGATACTAAATCATACTCGTGATAAGAAGAAGAACAAAAAAAAAAACAATAATAAAAAAAAAAACGGCGTTACGTGGCGGCAAAGATAAAGAGTTTACTGCGAGTGAAGCAAGCATGAGAAGATAAGAGCCGCAAACGGAGATTGGGTGAATATCAAAAAAAAAAAAAACAGAGCCATTACAAATTACGGGGGAGTGTTGGAATTACCTAATTTGTAATGTCCAAATGAAGTCTAAATGGGTTTACAGGTGTTTGTTTAAATACGTACAAACCAAAGTGTGACAATTATGTCATAGCGTGGCAAATCTGTTACGAATTCAGAAATGTGGCAAATCTGGATAAAGTGGCAAATTTGTAACATCAAATAACAAGAAGAAAAATAGTTAGAGCTTGTGGCAGAAGCTTGACGAAATGAAAGATTGTGAGAGAATCTGGATAACCAAAGAAGTGTTACGGTTTTCGAACAAAAGCGTGACTGGAACAAAGATGAATAGAAGAAGAAACAACAAAAAATGTTGTGAAGAAAGCGGAAGCAATCACCAAGTGGTGATGAGATAGAGAACAACAAAAGTGGGTGAAAATCCTATGAGTTGTCTAAAGAGTACAAGAAGTATTTTACTGAAACGAAGAGGACCGCAATGTCCCTAAACTACGATGGAACCCGTATGTTCTAAAACTACGAAGAGGACCACAATGTCCCTAAACTACGATGGAACCCGTATGTTCTAAAACTACAAAGAGGACCGCAATGTCCCTAAACTAAGATGGAACCCGTATGTTCTAAAACTACAAAGAGGACCGAAATGTCCCTAAACTAAGAAGAGGACCGAAATGTCCCTAAACTTCCGAAGAGGACCGAAATGTCCCTAAACTTCCGAAGAGGACTGAAACGTCCTTAAACTATGAAGAGGACCGAAACGTCCTTAAACTCCAAAGAGGACTGAAACGTCCTTAAACTATGAAGAGGACCGAAGCATCCTTAAACTATGAAGGGGACCGAAACTTCTAAGATAAAGAGAAGTTGGAAAGTAGGTGTTGATGGGGAGTGTTGAATATTCAACACCAACTTAGTCAAGTGTTCACACCTATCTAGATTAACCTAGAAATATCTAGGATGTCTAGAGTCAATGTTAGACAATTAACATGTGTAAAATGAGTGTTCTAGAGTTAGACAAATCAAACAAGAATACTAGATTGTCTAGTAGTTGGTTTGGTAAGCCTCCATAGGCATAGTTGTTAGCCTCCAAAGGCATAGTTGTTAGCCTCCATAAGCATAGTTGTTAGCCTCCAAAGGCATAGTTGTTAACCTCCATAGGCATAGTTCTCTTCTTCTTTTGTAGCCTATAAATAGGCATGTTGTATTCATTTGTAAGTAAGAAAGAAAGAAAGAATCAATCAATCAAAAATATCAAATAGATTGTATTCCACCAAGATTAATATCAATGTAGTCTTTTACGCTTCCGCGTTTATGTTCTCCTCTCTCTTGTTCGATCTTTAAGAAGAAGAAGTTTTAGACATGACATAAAGATTAAAGCTTAGAAAAAATTGAATACTAATTAAATTCTACTAATTTTGTTTTCATAAAAGAGTCATTTTCATTTTAGGATTAAAAAAAGTAAAATTGTGAAAGTTATGAAAAAGTAATGGTAATTCTTTTCCAAAACGGAAAAAATGTTTTGATAGCTTAAAAAGGATGAGTTATTTTTGAAATTTGATTGAAACTTTAATTAAAACTAATAATCTGTGATACTGGTGATTATGAGCAAGTTGCCAAGTGCAACCAGTGTTATTGGGAAATTGTGGTGGTGTTGCAGCTTGCGGGAAGACATCAGATCAATGCTAATAAACCGAACAGGTAAGTTTCTGGGCTAGTATGGAGGTACTCCTTATCCAATCAGGATACGCCTGTAGTACATAAGCTAGATGTTCATAGGTCCTAGAGGTATAGTAAATGCAAGTCCATGCTTACGTATAAACTTGACTAGGTTGGGCATACTATGGTTTACAGCACCACGAGGTGCAGTAAATATTTGGACGAAGGATATCTAAGCGGTTGAGATTTTGTATTTATCTTACTATAATAAAGAAAAGACTCCCTTTTGGTGAAGCTTTTTTTTTGTCACAAAAAAACAAAATAGTTTGGTGTCATCTTGATATTACTAATATGACTTTAAATATCAATCATTACTATGCATATATTCAAGGGTAAGAATGTATATTAAACTAATGAATTATATATTTACATGAATGTCATTGTTTTAAAATTAGATCTAAAAATTTTAAAACTTAACATCTTTCAAAATACATACCGGATTTTTGCAAAATTAGTATATTCGGAATGCTCTTTGAATAATCTACGTAATGAGTACAAATAAGAATATTAAAAAAATAATTATTAAGATTTTTTTTTCATTACCATCAGATTTGGTATTAAAGTAATCAAAATCAAGCATGTGTATCGCATATGTGGTCTTACTAGTTTAAATTAATTTTAAACGGAAGGATAAAGGGAGGTGTTAGTTACTTCGTAATTTTCAGGCAGCATGCCATGTGAATAATTTCACCATTACTATTCCTATTTTCAATGTGATTTATGTCTCACAACAGGTCCAAAAGTAAAAGGCGCTTCCCATCCAATTAGCTGGCTTAGATTTACTAAGAAGAGAATACAGAAAGCTACAAATTTTTGTGACTGTCAAAGTATAATTATATGTGGTCAGCATGTGGTGCCAGAAACAGAGATTTTTCTAGGTTTTGATACTACATGTAAATAGACCTGTTTTCTTTTTCTTCTTTTTCTCTGTTTTTGAAGGAATACAACTGTTGTGAGTAGAGAGAATAGACTAGCGAATTTCACTAGAAATCAAAAACAAGATACCACGAGATTAGTCTGAATATACGTATATGAAGGACAAGATCCTTAACCCTCTGACCGAAGGAAGATGTAATTTGTTATTTTTATCTTTCCTTTCTGTGTGTTCAAGCTGACAAAATATTGATCCGTTTTCAAAATATTTATATCAGGAATCCATCAATTACATGAATTACAAAACTCCAACATATATACACAAGAGCCAGTGCCTTGCGGCACCAATGAATGTAACTTTTTGTTGATGCTCGTTGTCTAATTTTCTTTGTTCTTGAGGTTGAGCCAAAACAATTTTTTAGTTAGTCTGGACCAGGTTGCAAATATTGTAGTCCGTCCAAGTAAGATACACGATGTTGCTGCTGAATATTTCACATGGTTTCCACCAGACCATCTAAAACTAGCATGAACACCCATACTGCAGAGACAAGGACACATCAAATAAAGCTCAATGGAATAACAGAGAAAACTAAAAAGAGATGCATTCAGATTAAAGGTAAAACAAACCTAGAAATATGTAGTTGAAAGATGAAGCTCAAAAAACATGCTCCATGGGAATCCATTGTAAACTGTACCATGTATACAATCTCTAATTATTTCTGAGCTTTTTCTTCTTCTAAAAGTAGATGAATGATGGATCTGACGACTTCATTCTCAATTACAGCTGAGATCTGAAAAAGAGAAAGTTTAAGCTCAAATTTAAGGCTGCATTGGTTGATTATAAACACTATGTGGAGGTATCAACAAAGAACCAAATATTGATGTTTCGAAATTATTATGAGGCAGCAGCTGAGAAATGTTGCAAACGATGCCCAGGATAGATCTAGTTAGGTGCAGATGAACATTTTAGTCAACATAACTGATCAACCTATATCATCACTGTCCACACATATGCACGGCAGTGGGGAAATTCATTCAAACAAACTTTTTATCGACTGAAAATATCATGAGCTCAAATTATGATAAAATACAGCAAATTAAAGCAATCTAACAACAATACATAGATGCGGTTGAAAAATTCTCTTCAAGCCAAGTTATGGAGATGTTATATACCTCTGGTTTTCTGATCAGCTCCTCCAGAACAGAATGAAGTGTTGACCTAAGTTCCTTGAATAGAACAGCAATTTGGGCTGGTGCTAAAAGTTTTAACCAACCATCTATAGAAACCAGTCCAGTCTGCAATAATAAAACAAACAACACAGCCACTTTATTCACTGAAAAAGCGCACAAGAAAGGGTATCATCACTCTTGGGTCTTGACTCCGCAATAAAAAGGCTAAAAAATAGAATTGTACTTTACCAAATGGTACTATAAGTATCTGACAGTTGATTCTTAAATATTCATCAGATAAAGCTAGAACAAATTGTAGCTAAATGACCAAGGTTCAGATGCTGCTGCAACAATTGATTTTCATGAAAAGCAGTATTCTCTACAATGGACGCCTGGTGTGCTAAGTATTTTGCCCGACACAAGCAAACATTATAGACAGACAATGTTTGCACTGCAACTACTATAGCAATACCTGGTGTTGGATGTTCATGGGACCGCCAAACAGAAGAATAGAGTAGGGAGAGATTATGCTAGTATCTCGCAGATATATTCTGTTGGTCTCCACCTGAGAAAAAGAAAGTAAATCGTCATTGGGCTATACATGGAATGACTTTCTGGACCAAAGAATGTGGAATGGTTATTAACTAAATGTAGTACATTATAGTTCCAAAGAAGTAAATTAGACATAAAAGTCAAAATTCATAATATTTGAGTAAATATGATATACGCCTTGCAGAAAAACATCCAACTGGAGGATTGACCTAAGCATTAGAATCTGGGACATGATAGGTTAGGCATGGTCGCATGGATAAGCTTCGCATGTCTCTTGGTTTCTATAAATGGTTATCTATTTGACTTGGAGGATATCCACAAATTAAAACTGAAATCAAACCAAATGGCAATCAGCAGTCACACTGTCACAGTATAGTGAACAATAACCCCGTGAGGAATTTCACAAAGGCTAAATAAATAGCATACCTTTTCAAGGTAGACCAGAAATGGGTAGCGGTAAACTTTTGAACCATTATTGATAGAAGAGGGGTGTATGTGAACTTGTCTTCTTCCATCATACCAAAACGGATTTCCCTTCGTTGCAGTACTAGTAACTTGCTGAAGATTTTTTCCTAGAGCTCCTCCAACAATTCCATCTTCAGTGGCAGCCACATTAGGATATAAACCTGCACATAAGATTGACTGCAAAAAAAATCTTGAGTTATGTCTCAGACGAATTGGTGGGACACACTCGAGTTCCTAATGTGAGATGAAAATCATACAATTGCAAAACCAATTCACAGTACAACCCACTGAAATATGGTCTAGACACTAGAGAACACTACATTTTAACACGAGGAAATATAATACAGAGACAGAAGAAATGTTCTCTTAAATATTGGTTTTAGAGAGATAATATGAAAAAGAAGTGTGAAAAATAACTAATGTTGGAAATAGTAATATTCGAAGTTACCTTGATAACGGCAGATTGTTGTGCGTATTTATTGAACGGTTGGGTCTTATCAGCAAACCAAGTGTCAAGTTTGTCTTTCATTTTGCCAGCCTGCTCCAAGTTATCCTCATTAAGGTCTCAATAAAAGAGTTCAATATACTCGCAAACAATTTGTCTAACAGAGCACTATTAATATTCAATAAGTGGAAGTTGAGCAGGTCACCAGTTCAAATATAACCAATCAAATAGAGGTGTAGCAGCAACTAGAAAAGATATTAATGATCTGGAGTTCAGACTTCAGTTTTGGTCCACTTTTGAATGAACAGGGCTTAGAAAAGATATTAATGATCTGGAGTCTTAGTCGTTTTACATTTTACGCTAACTTGATCAGTATGATCTTAAGCTTTCTCTGGTGCCACTCCAAAAGTCTCAACATACAGCTAGTTGATAGATATATATACCAAAGGCGCTAATCTAGTTACTCAAGTCGATGGGGCAAAGTGCTTATGATTCATATTATGGAAAAAGTTTATGATTGCAGTTTGACCAGTAATATTCCAAAATGCTGTGCTTCAGAACATTGCTATAATTATATCGTTCTGATGAAGCATATTTTTGGAGATCAATAAACCCAATTTAAAACAATATCGGTAAAGATATTCTTTTCTAACTAGGCTAAAAAGATCTATGTGAAACAAACTTCATAAACTAATTGAAAACTGCAGTCAGCTTGATAGTATGTAATTCAAGATTTAGTACCTGGAAAGATTGTGGGAGATTGATGAACCCAATATCTCCTAACAAATTCCCAAATTGTATACGCAAATCCCTAAAACATACGCAGACAAATTAGTGAAACAATGAAGCTGAAACAATCTGCTGAGATGTATGTGGCGTTCATAAAACAAAATTTCACAGATCCACCAAAACAATTGAATTTTGAAGCATAGAGATTACAGAAGTTAGCAAAGCCATGCAACAAAGTGAAGGCAATCTACTAGACTTTATTCTTGAGTTAGTCTGTCACTCTTAAGCCATAACATCCATTTGCTAGTCCAGTGCTGAAAGCACCACCTCTGTCCATAACATCCATTTGCTAGATCGTTGATATATCAGCCTTTAATGCATGACTAGTCTCGGAATCAGTAGTACAACTATTGACAATTATTATCTTAGGCTTGCTGTTACACAATTGATAATATTACTAGAGCAAATCGAATTCCATATGCAAGAAATTAGGTGCCATCCTTTTCCACGACAACATAATAAGAGAGAGTACACACTTGCTATCTGAAGAGATGGAATTAGTAACACACTTGATTTTTATGTTATATTTTTAGTTTTTTACATTGCTCGTCGAGGTCTTATTATCTTTTAATTTCACAGTGGTACCAGCAAAAACTGGGGATAGAAGTTCCAGACTAGGATGATGAAGATGATATACAAGAGAATGTACACAAATCTGATTGTAATAAAGACAGGACAGGAACTAGGTATATGAAAATATAAATAAACAGGACATTGGCAAACATGGAGTTGGAGAGTAAAAAATTAAAGAGAAGAAATACCTTGTCATGTGCATAACTGAACTGCTCAAGAAATGTTTACTGCAAAAGTTTTGTGCAGCCTTTTCTCCTTTCTGCAAGTGCAATTAAACACAACCAGATTGATTACATGCTTTGTGATTTTTATTAATGTAAAATCATTACAATGATCAGAATTTAATTTTGGATCTGTCGTCAATCAATCAGCTTTGCAGGAAACGAATTTATCATCCTTCACAGGATTTTTCACCATTAGTTTTTAATTCATAAAGCATGGTAACCAGACTACAAGCAGCAACTCCGCAAAGAAGATAAATCATAGAAGTTTACTAACCTCGCGTAAAATGTTTGCCCATTTGTTGTAAGCGACAACCATTACCAGGTGGTCAGACTGCCTATCACAATCATTTGTATCACTTGCACCATCTAGCTTATCAGCCAACAAAGACAATTTTGCTCTTTCGACACTTGCTTTCTGGAATTATATAGACTTGCGATTAAAATTCTTATAACATAGAGATATATGGTTGATAAAAGTAAAAAATTGGTATAGCTGATAGAACGGACCTCATCTTTTGGATACAGAAACGGAGATTTGTAGCTCAAAAATGATGAAATTGAAAGAATAGGGGAAAGACAACCAAACATTCCACCATATATCATCATCTGCAAACGAAACAAAAAGAAACTTGATTAAATATCTGTCGACAAAATAGAGGCACCAGTGTTTCTGTAGAAATTTGTTATGCATATCAATTCCTTTAATAAAATACAGTGATCTCCTAAAGAATGGGTTGAGTACAGATATACAAGATATATAAGCGTTATATATCTAAGGTACCCATGTATTAACCACCTAATGTAAATCACTATGCAGTATAACAAGTACAAACAAATGAAATCCACACACTCTTGAATCGAATCCATGAGCACTTATTCTTGCAAGGAAGTTTCATAAAGATTGTAGAATGTGTCACAACTAAGAGTGTGCAACCACACAAGAAACATACTATTCGTTGGAAATTTATGGACCGGATAAAAGAAATACAAGTTAGTTTGATGTTTGGACAAAATACAAAAAGTGAAAGTGTTAATGAACGAGTAATGGAAGAATTTCAAAAGGAAACTAGGGGAATCAAATCCTAGCAAAGACATAAATCAAAAAGAGAAGTAATCAAAATTACTATCAGCAACCAAACCTTTCCAATCAAAACATCAACAGGTAGTTTAGCTAAATGATGCCCAAGAGGTGTCAGCTCTTCATCCCCTTCCACAGCACCAACCTAATTCCATTGCCATATAACAACAATCACACATACAAAAGAAATATTTGTCAGTCTGAAGTTTGCTAGAATCTGGAGATATATTTAGATTGTGTGGAACAGCTAATCACATGAAACTACTGTAGTACTGATTATCTTTAGAGCTCCAGTTATTTTTCTAGGAAAAGAAAAGAATAGGCACACCCACAAATGTGGTGCAAAAGCATATACGTTTCTCGATTTGGACATCTAACATCACAAATCGAAAAACTTTTGAGGAAAAAAAATTAAACCCTACTTTTAGAAAGTTCAAATCTCAGTCGATGAACATCCCTATTTTGGGGTGACAATCAGATAAAAACAGAGTTTATCTTGATTATGATACCAAGAAACAGATCTAGCTGAACCAAGACTGAAATTTCTGCTTTGCAAGTAGAAATTTATAGTACCTCGTATAATACAGAAAGTGCTGATGAAATAGCTTCTTCCCTTGGAGGTTCTATTGCCTGCACATGTAAAACCCAAGCTAAGACGTTAAAAACATAAATAATAAACAACAGGATTTCTAAATCAAGGTATAAAGTCTCAGGGAGAAAGAGACTAAAATCACCTTCAGAAGGAATGGTTTGATATATCCAAGAGAAAGAGACTTAATTTGTAAACATAATTCCACTAACGGCATGCGCAACATCTCAGGTACCTATAAAGATAAAGCATTGGATATGGCACTTAAATCAGTTTTTAAATCTCATACCATTAGTTGTGTGGTGATACAATACCTGAAATGAACGCATGATCTTTTCGAATCTGTAGCGCGTGTATAAGCAGAAGCAAATTCCAGGTTTTACTCTACCAGCTCTTCCACGACGTTGCTTCGCATTTGCCCTAGATATCCAATCCTCTACCATGCTTGACAATTTCTAACAGAAACAAACTACTTAATCAGCACCTTCTAAATACATTCTAGACATACTGGCTTGAAACAAATGAATGGTGAAATGGAGAAAGGTATTAGGGAGACCACGACTAAAAATTTGAAAGTTTTATCTCACTGCTAATAAAACCCACAAATAAGAGATGATGTGATATATTTTAACAATTTAGGAGTAATAAGAGGAGAGCCCAAAAATACAAGAGAGTAATAAGAGGAGAGCCCAAAAATACAAGAAAACTAGAAAAGAGAACTTTAAGACCCCTCCGGGACCCAAAAACAACTAATCAAGATTTTATAACTTCAAAACTTTAAGGATTAGACGAAGAAGAAGAACCTTCTGTGGGTTGTAGCGATTTTCCTTGTGCTTTCCACAATCGACTACATAGACAACATCATCGATGGTTATACTGGTCTCGGCAATATCTGTGGCAACAATAACCTGAATCAAACAACCACAGAGAAGAAAACTATTACAATCAAATAAAGACATGCTACTACAAAAATTAATAACATTCTATCTTCACTTATATTCCAATGAAAACTGGAGGAGAATCAAGTCCAACATATAATTGAAATTCTGCAAATGATGGACTAATCTCAGTCAAAGCAATCACCTTGCGTATATTCTCTGGGGGAGTTAAGAACACTTTTCTTTGATCGCCAGATGCCAAAGACGAATGCAGAGGGAGAAGCCAATCAGACGATAATCCACCAAACTGGTACGAAGCAGAGAGTTTGTCGAGCAACGCGTAAATTTCTGCAACTCCCTATAAGAAAGGTAAATGACAGTTAATGAGCATCAGTAAATAACATATCGCAATAACTTCGCCATAGATTGTTCAACTGATAAAGTACATGGCTTAGAGCTGTAGGACTCACAGGTAAAAAAACTAGTATGGCACCTGGAGGATAGCTTTCATCAATATGACAAACCAAGTCCTCAAGGAGATCATAGTCAATAACATCTTCGTTTAAATTTTTCTGCCCATACAGAGTAACCAAACACGTTGTTAGAAATATCAAGGAGTAAAGATGGCATTCAGAGAAACCACTGTTAAATGTATTTGATATATCAACCCATAGAAACTGGAATTTAAGTCAATGAAGAATACACTAAGGCCTTTACCAGATTATTTCGAGTTCTTTCACTGTAAGTCTGATAAGAACTTGGATCATAATGAGGGTTAATATCATGCTCAGAGAGTAGAGCTTCATCCCCCCAAGCAGATAGCACAAGGTTCTTTTTCCCCCTATGGTTGTCCACAGGATTTCCTCGAAGCTGCACAGAGAAAGATATTCACAAGTTAGAGTATTTAACATCTACGTCCGGAAGATACCAAATGATAATTGGTATAAGATAATCCTGTACAGTTACCAGAACACATGAGTTGTTCTTGTGGAAGTATCTAGAAAAGAGAAGATCCAAATAAGGGTTTCACGTTTAATTGTAAAAAAGATAGATATTTGGCCGAGGAACACATCCACGGATCCAACTAGCGGGACCAAACAACAGCAGACCTTTTCTTTATTTGCGGACATGTTATTCATAGAAGCTGGAGAATCCGAAGAAAGGCAATATGTGAGATTTTCATAGACATCTTCGAGGAAGTACGTGGACACAGGATGTGTTCTTCCTTCTGCGTTAATAACGGGGCAGTTCCCAAAGTATTTGGAGAACAGAGTTGAATCGACTGTTGCAGACCTAAACATGGAAACGGAAATTAAAGAACCAAACAAGTCAATACTGGGTTAAAATTTTATCAAATAAAAATACTAGGTTAAACCCATCAGCAATGACATGGGATATGCAAGAGCAAGTTAATATGTGCTGTGTGCGAAAACTTACATGAGGACAACTTTTAGTTTGGGTGTGGATTCTGTTGACTGAGCAGCTTGCTTTTCAATCAGGTTCTTCAGAACGACGAGTAGAAAATCACCCTGTTACAGAAGTAACCAATCAATTTAACTGGAAAGTAGATTGTATTTCATGGAAATGGTATAATGAAAAAGAATAAATGGATATCATTTAGGCATACAGCATTAGTAAATAAAACACATATTTGACCAACTCACCAACAGAGATCGTTCATGTACTTCATCAACTATTACATGGGTGATACTGGCCAAGCTTTTGTCCCCCTACAAAGTCAAAGAACTAAAATAAATTAATACAGGACAAATACACATCCCCTACTTCCTAAGAAGGATGCCTGTAGTGCAAAAGATATCTTTCAAGCAAAAAAAAGAAGTCGTCGGTTAAGCAAATAACTCACTGCGAGCTTCCTAAGAAGGATGCCTGTAGTGCAAAAGAGAAGTCTTGTTTTCTCACTCCTGAATATCATGAAAAAATATGCACAGAAAATCCAAGCATCAGAGAGAATATATTGGCAGATATTTATTTTGGGTATAGGATATGTATATTATATAAAACCAACATAGAGTTAAACTATAGCGTTATGATTTGAATGAATAATACTTGTAGTGGCACAAAGCGTAAACGAAAGACTATCCGTGACAAGCCAAGGAAAGAAAAAGATCCCAATTAATTGTAAGAGGCCAAATCAATACCAAGTGAAGCATGCAAGATGCTGCTAAACAACAAGCTGGGAAATATGGCAATCCAAGAATATAATATACACTTCGAGAAACTAGAAATATTAACAGGATAGTCACATTGATGTCTCCAAATCAGAAGTGGACTATAAACACTAGTGAAAATCCTAGGCATTAAAACTGAAACAAAACTACAGCATGCAGCTACTCTTCTTTACTCGAATCAAGACTCAAGAGTAGATGAGGGTAATATTAATAGTCTAATACATGAAGAAAGTTTGATATTTAAGAAGGCATGTCAAAGTTGATTCATTTTAAGTGTATATTATATTTAAGTTTGATATTCAATTCTGTCTCAAAACTACCAATTAGGCAACCAATTCAAGCATTACAAATGTGTCACAGATCGTGCATATCTACTGAAAACAAACATCTGGTTCCAGCATTAGTTGGAAAAAGTTCGGGTGACATAAAGCAGTGTTCTCTAACTATTGAAAAACTGGCAATAGTGACTAGATTAGTAGAATGGTTACCCTATTATTCTGTTTGGACAACAAAGCAGTATGAATGCAAAATGTTCTAAACATGAAAATCGAAGCTAAAACAGTATATTAGTATCAAGGTATTTAAAAAACCAAACAGAATACACTAACAACAATTAAATAGAAAATACAGTTTGTTTCTGTTTTGTTTTTTGTTGCAGAAAGTTTTACTTATCTAATTCAATACCAAAGAGACGCATAAATACCTTGCACTATCAAGCCGAACCTGGTAACCAACCAAGGAACCATCTAATCCTGGTGATGGTTCGCATCGCTCATCCGCAACTCTTTCTGCGACAGATATTGCCTACACGAAAAGCACAAAATCAAACTAAAATTTAAATGCATATGGCTAAAACTTCCGTACCTAATAATATTACAAGGAATAAAATATGGATAAATTCTGAATTGTATATTGTATATTGTCCTGTAGCAAAATTCAATCTTCTCATCATAGTGTGCATTTTTCTCAAAAATACATCACAAGACATAACGGTGGCAGTTCAAATAAACTGACATACCGGTGGCAGTTCAAATAAAAATGAGTTTAATTAGTAACAAACAGAGTTATACCTAGGCTAGCCATGACATCTTATCAGTTCACAGGATCCATTGCCGACAAAGATAAATTAGATAAATATATAAAACGCAAAAGATAGACCAAAGATTGACGGGGGTAGAAGAAGAACGATTAACACTGCCCCCACCTCTCATTCTTATCTAAGAAGAGCCAAATTACCTCATTGTTAGGTACAAGTGAACTGCAGTAAGCATATCTAAATCTGAGATTTGCTATTCTTACATATTTATTATACCTAATTATGGTTGAAGCAAGATTAGGTTTGGGCATCACATAGTACTATCTATCCTATAACGTCGAGTAGGAAATACCGTACCGCTATTCTCCTTGGCTGTGTACAAACAATATTGCAGTATCCACCACGTCCTGCTTCAATCATGTCATCCAGTATAAATTGCGGCACCTACAGAAAAGTATGTATTAGTATACATCCCGTCAGTCTGTCGCAATGATGGTAATTAACACACATAACCATGAGATAACATATTGTTGAACATATTTCTATTTGTGCCACCTATGCTAACTTCTCAGTTATTACATTATGGGTCCCAAAAGTAATTCTAGGATCTAAGTAGTTGTTTTTCAGGTCTAAAAAATTAGGGCAATGTCTATTAATTACCTGTGTGGTCTTTCCGCAGCCTGTTTCACCGCAAACAACAAGAACATCATTATTTTTCAGTAACCGCAACATATCCCCCTTCAACTCTGCTATCGGAAGAGAAGCTCTAGCTTTTAACATGTCCTATACATCAGTAGAAAACAAAATGCACCAAAGAATTGTTATTCTTATACCACAACTAGGAAAGTGCACAAAGACGCAATAGTTGAGCACTTTTAAGAAATTAAACAATGAGAATCTTGAATAAAAACATCCTCCTTCATTCAGAGAAAACATTTTTTTTTTTACTACAATGCCGAAAATATCGACCTTTCATACCTTGAACACAATCAATGTATTCAACCACAGAAAGAGAAACAAATAGAGTCCTTTTTAATAAAAAATAAGCATAATATAACCAATTGCAAAAGCATACTACTGTATGACTACACAAGAAGCAGATGATCCCAAACCTTATATCTCTGTGTCTTTGATTTCTTCACTTGCTCTTGTCTCAAATAAGCACTGTCTTTTTCCTTGTAGTTATTTGTTTCTATAAGTTCAGTACAAATTAAGGAAAGATGATTAACAATCAGAAAGAAGATAAAAAAATGCTGGAAGCTAAAACAAAACAAACAAAAAAAAAAAAAAAAACGAGAATATCAATTATAACTAATAACATAGCCCATTAAACCATGTGAATTTAATGAAAAGTGTGTTAGTGTATAAGAAGAATACTTGACAAACATCAGCCTGATCTAAATTAGTTGTCAGAATAATATTCAATTGTATAGTCCAATCTCTTGGGGTGAAAAGTGTGCTTGAGGCCTTACAAACAGAAAATGCCAATGGATAAGAGAACTTCCCTTTCAGATGATAACAAAATCAAGCATATAAGATTTTTTTGCGAAAAGTAAGTATTTTTTGTTCCAGTTCTGTTACTGCGCACTAACTAATTATACTTTTGAACCTTTTGCTATCTTTCTCCAGTTTTTTGTGTTACAGCTGGTGACAAAAGATATAGACTCGAAATAAGATGAAACCAATTATAAAAAACTTACTCTTTGTTTTTGACGAATTTGAAGCAGGATCCTCCAGATCTTCTTGAACGTGTGATTCTTCAAGCTTTTCTTCAAAAATGTTTGTGGTATCCACAAAAGCATTTGATCCAGGACTCTCAGCACTCAGCAACGAATCCACAAAATTAGCTCTTCTAGATTCCATACTATCTTCTATTCTGGTGAACGATTCTCCTATAAATTTATTCATGCATGTAAGTCCACTAGCCCAGTTGTATCATTAAGAGAAAAAAGCAACCAATAATGTGCCAGGGAAACGTATGTATATATACATAAGCATGCACGAGGTTACCTTCCTCGAATCTTCTAACAAACAAGGAGTATGGCTCTGTAACTAGATTGTGAATAGGAAGTTCTGGAAATAACTGATGTAGTACAAATGTAGCAACTCTATTTTGTGCGTCCTGCAAATAATATCTTTTCAGCTTAAACAATACAGTTTATCTGCCCAATATAAAAGCTAAAAGTAGATCGAGGTGCTTATGTTTTTTTTCAACTCATCCAACAACTAAAGCAAGGAGGAAACAGTACACCACTGTGAATTACACATCATCTGAAAAAATTCAATAATACCTCAGCTGATTCAAATGATTCTTCTGGGTCAGGAAGCTGAAGGGTAATCAAACCTCCAGCTTTTCTGCTCTTACCCCGACCACTAGCAGTTCGTAATACACTGGCAGCGTAGATGTATCTACCAGCTTTTCCAGTCAACTTTTTATACTTCGGTGCATCCCACCCTAACCTTTGACAGAGCTGATGAAGGACCGCCTTTGGAAGCTTTGGTGGATCCCCCTGTTCTTCAAGAGAGCATCACAGATCAAAAGAAATACTTAAATGTAACACATATTTTTGACAGATGCTTTAGCGCGAATTCGAAAAGAGTCTCATATCGGATTTCTTCACCTTTTTCCATATTTCATCAATCTTGGACGAAAAGTAACCACCAGATAATAGTGCCGCCTTTTCTTTCTTTTGGGAAATCAACACTTCTGGAGGTAAACTTGTGCTTGCAGAGGTTTCTTCGCAGAATAAATCACCAAGCTCTACCTCTGCCTCCTCGTCTTGCTTAGAAATACTTTCCTGGACTGGTACATGATCAGTAGCACAATCCCATTCTTTATCATCTTCATTAACTGGAAGTTCAACATGATCGGTGAAGAAATCTGACATACTTTCCCCATCGCATAAGTTTTTGGTCTCTGGGTTACTGGTAGCCTTGAATTCACAAACGATATCTTGGGAAACATCAATAGATGCAACTTCATTTTCCATCCCTGAATCCAGAATGTCATCAGACAGACCTGCATAGGTAATACACATATTTATTCCTTGATACTTGAGGCTAGATTCTGATTAATAATTGAGAATCATTTTCTTTACCATACTTAGTATCAAAACTTGATGTGTTTTCCTTTCCCATAAGATTGCACATAACTAGATGACTAATTTAGCAAAGTGCATGGACTCGCAACTACCTAATATTGGTCATTCTATTCTAATGCAAGGCCACTCGAGAACTTTGAAAATCAGACTATAAAGGATTCAAGTGATTCAGATATGTTATAGAACTATTTATTTGCCAAAGTTAACAGACTCTGTTATGTGCCACAAAATTGGCAATGAATGTTGATGTTTAAGACAAAACAGTAAGACTGAGAAAAAACCTAGAGCAGACATCTCCTGCTTAAGCTTGCGAATTATATTGCCTGCCCGTTCCTGACTTTTCTTATCCTTTTTCTCTTTGGCTTCTGCAGCTTCTAACCTCGCAATGTGGTACTCTTTTGCAATTGAAATAGCACGTAAGCTGGGATCAGAGGTCTAGCAATATGAAAAAAGTCAATGGTCAGCATCACAAGACCAGGAATGTTGCAGTATATGACCATTTTAAGTATGTATGAGACAACAGATACCATGCTACAAATAAAGGTAACAAGAGTCACATAGTTATATGCGGATTTTAATAAATTTAATTAGTTTATTTGTAATTAGGAATCCAGCCCGCCCTAACCCGTTACAATATACACTCCACCTCCTACACTAAGAGGAATATAAGATGAGTTTTACGAGGGTCAAACCCTCAACCTTCCACATGGGGAGGAAGATAGGGATCCATGCTACTAAAGGACGGTCCATCAAAGTAAAGAATAATAAATACTCGTTTAGGTGGAAACAGACAAAATCAATATTGATGCCTTGCTTTAAACTACAAGTATAACTGTATAAGTATAGACCTTGAACAAAAAATATGTAGCTTTATATTCTACAATAATAACTAAGTATATATGATAAAATCCCTTTAGCAACTCCTTTTGAATACTTGTGATGCCAACAAAAAGAAGTGCTGAGTTTTTGGTAAAGGACTACCTAGGTACAAGTTTAATGAGGTTGCAAGAGACAATATTTCAATATTCTATGTATGTGCTGAAGATAAAAGAAATAAAATGTGTTACGACTTCGTAGCTATTTGGATAGCAATCCAACTGACCGCAGAGAACATCAAACTGATAATGAAAGTAAATAACCTTAGGAAAACATGGCACACAACACACTAAATTTTCATCTGCATATTATGCATCTTGCTTCTATGAAGATCTTAAATTACTTATATCTCAATGAAGGTTTGGGTAGAAGTATAGAACTGTCCAGTGTATACAGACAGAAAACAAATTTTGGGTGGAGACTAGAGGAACTTTTACATTGGGTGTTAGAGACATTTGGGACCCAAGTAGAGACCAAGGTAGCAAACTACCACATTTGATGGGGAAAAAACACTTGGAAAAAATTGCAATTTGGCACTTGCAGCTATCTATCTCGGTAGTTTTAATTCAGAAAGTAGAAGGGTGGAACTCTCTCATATTAAAGGTTTGAACTCAGGCTATGGAGCATAATATCTTACTCGCTTACTGCTTTACTAAGCTAGGTTTGGGTAAAATCTTAAGAAAGTACTTGAACCATAAAAGTGATAGGTAGATTTAGCAGGCATTCAATCAGAGTGCAGCAACAAAAATTACGCTGACAGCATGGAGCAACTCAAAATGAAACTTACTTGCAGAAACAACGTAAGCACATGAGCAGCTCTTGATAAATTTACATTTACACATACATAAATTATACAGTATATTCATCAATTTAGTTCATTAAACACTAGTAAAAATGTTAACAACTTGGTAAGGTAGACAAATACCTCTTTGGGAGAATCTTTGGCAACGTAATGATTAGGATTGTAATCGTCTGCCCTAATTTCCCAATCATCCTGTAAGTGATGCAAGGTATGTAAGAATTTCCATAGAAACATGCAGCACTACAGTTGTTGCTGTTTAATCTATATATTAGTATGGCCAAATGATATTTGAATAGTCTTCTTCCACAACACCAATTGAAATGGTTAAACGTGATTTTAGTAAATAAGCAAAGATATTCCGGAAATACATAGTTAGATTTTTGTTCCTGGTTTCCACTATTTCATATGACATCTTCCTTGTACAGGTTGTTCAATGCTTATGTGGTTGTTTTATAATACTTATCGTTCTGAGGATGTTTTATGCTTATGCTGTTTTCCTATAGAACTTATATTGAGATAATAATAATGCCATTAAAAGTCTCAAGTAAGTACCTCTTCCTGTTGCTCCATGTACTGACGAATCCAATCAGCTTGAGACGGTTGCCGCAAATCCAAAGTCTTGTCATCTACATTCCCTTTAGTTCGAATCGAAACTCCGTCCATTGGTTCATCAATTACTCTAGATTGATTAGATGAAGGAACCCAATCATCCCTAGAACCAGATATAATACTCACCGATCCTCCTAACCCTGCACCAAACAAGTATCAATTGTCAGTAGAAAAACAACAAGTAGCTTTCAAATATACATAATCCCATAATGCATGTACAATACCTTCATTGCTGATAGAAGTACCAGTGGAAAACTTTAACGGCAACTCATTTCCCGGAAGATTTAAGCAAAGCCAATCAAGCACATCCTCAAATGTAGCTCCATCCTAAAAACCAAAAACCCTAAATTAAGGTTTAAACCCAAATTTGAAACTAACGTAATAACAACTGAAACCCTAAATAAAAATTGGGAATATAGAAATTTACATGGATATTAGAAAGAGAAAGTTCAATTTGGTCTGACGTAAATCCTTCGCAAGAAAGCTTTTCGTAAATAGTTCGAAGTCTTTTAGCTTTTTGAGCTTTGGAAATGGTTTCACCACCACCAGCACCAGCAGTGGAAGTTGTAGTGGTGGTGGACTTGTTGTTGTTTGATTTGTTAAGCAAAAGGCTTCGTAATCTTTGTTCATTCTCGGCTGATATTTGAAGTTTAGGACCTGAATTTGATGAAGATGATGATGAAGCTGAGGGTTTTTTCTTCTGGGTTTGCTTCGATTGTTGATTTTGCTGTTGTTTCTTTTTTGGTGCCATTTTTTCCCTTTCTTCGAGAGAGACGACTCTTCACTATTGGTCGGTCTTAAATTTCAATAGCAGCACCACCATGTAGTTCGCAGCACGGCAGCAGTGGCGAAGCCACGCACGGATGATGGCATGATGCTGCAATAAGTCACTGGTAAATGGGCTACCAAAAGAAAAATGTGGTTTAAAATTGGACCCATGATCGGGGGGATTTGAATAACCCTTTATCTAAATTAATAAATATGATTTCGGTTGATTTTTCTCTGTTGTTGGTTAAAAGTTGAATCAAGCTCTATTCTTAGGTTGTATTTGGTGATTTTTTTTTTTTTTACAAAAGCACTTTCAAAAGAATAATTAATTGGGGATAAGAATAGGGTGGTTACTGTTCATACGGCATAGTAATTTTATTTTATTTTGTGGTGAAACACTATGCCGGTATGAACAGTAAAATTACTATTTCATATCCCCAATTACTAGTTCTTTCAAAACCTATATATGTCAATAATTTTTGAAACTAGTGTTTGGTAAAAAAAAATTAAAGCGCTTTTTATCCAAAGCACTTCCAAAACCTGACGAGATTGAGGTATACCCAGATTAATTGGGGTATACCAAATGAGACAAAATAGGGTCATTTTGAAGTAAAAAAGGTCACCCCTTAACCAAATATTTTCAAAATGGAAAAATTGCCCTCGTTTAATTAACATTAAAATTTTGATTAGATTAATTAATTAAGTTTAAATTGATTGAATAGATTAAAACTTATGAATTTAAGTTATGAAATTTTGTTTTTTATTGAACTTTTGTGGGATGATTTTTTTTTTTTTTTTTTTTGAGAATATTTCTTGCAACGAAAATGAAGCACACAACCGAAACACTTCTAAAAAGGGGATTACAATCTGTTGTATGAAATCATACTCAAAATCAAAGAAGAAATCAACACTTTCAGTTCTGAAAGTATGAAAAGTCGGCAAAGTCGATGAATGAAGAACATGCCGACTTTATTTTTTTTGACACACAGGAGATGGCTATTGAAAAATATTAGTCGACAAGGTCTACAAAAAAAAACCGTCGGCTATTGAAAAATACCACGCCAGCTGTTGAGAATACCTTGCCGGTTATATTTGGCCAGCAAGGTATTTAATGAACGCGCAATTGGGGGATATGAATTACTTCCCCCAACCAAAGGTGGCTGCTAAGGGGTGTCTTTTGGGTGCGAAAATACCAAAACACCCTTAGATTAATTAAAAATATTATAAAAAGACTGTTATGTCATTTCCCCTAAAACAATAAAATCTAAAAACCAAATCAGTTTATCCCCCAATTCAATTTACTGCCGGCATAGTTAGGGTTCTGGAAAAAAAATCCTTTATCTTCTTCATCGACGATTAATCGTTAAATCAAAAATTTCTTCGTTGATTAACCTACCCGAATCATAACCATGCCTCCACGAAGGAAAACAAAAGCCAAACCGAAGACCAAATCGATTGTTCAACAAAAACACGAACAACGAATTGATTCGATTGCTGGAGAACAAGGAGAGGACGAGCCGGCGAACTCGGACGATCAACCACTCGCAGCAAAAATGGCTTCTGTGAGAAGGTTAGTGATTTTGAACTCATTTATGATTGTTTTAATCGATTTATAGCAATGGGTTTAGGTTAGAATCGCCAAACATAGCTGAAACGGTCGAGGTACACAAATTACCGGCATTCAATATGGGATGAATACCACGCCGGTTTTAAGTACCGGCATGGGATCTGAGATGAATACCATGCCGGTTTCAATTCATGAAAGTGAATTTCTAGTACCGGCATACAAATTGGATTGAATACCATACCGGTTTTAAGTACCGGCATAGGTTAATAGTAATTCGTGTATGCCGGTAGTATACTTAAAACACACAGAAACATTATGAACTTTGTCACCAGTACCGGCATTGAATCTAGGTTTCATGTATGCCGGTATAGGAGAAACGGCATAGATTTGATTGAATTCATGTACGCCGGTTTTAAACCTTAAACATACAGGAACATATGTGATTTGTTGATCAGTACCGGCACTCTATTTCTCTTCCATTGTATGTCGATACACTGTTACCGGCACGGAATTGATTTACTTTGAGAGTGCCGGTAGTTGTCTTTTGGTATCCAGAAGACACCCATTTATTTACCGGCATTCTCGATAGCTAAGTTTGAATGCCGGTAGCACTAAACCGGCTTTGTCTGTTTAAGAGTCTCAATGTCGGTACTTAAACTTCCAATATGACTTGTCTTATTTTTGTTTTGTGTGCTTATGTTATAGGTCAAAAGCCAAGGAAGCTAACAAAAGAAAAAATAAAGATGCTTTCACTAAGAGAAAGAGGAAGGACGGTCTTGATACTCCTCAGTCTTTGCCTCCACGAGGGAAAGATGTAGGTCGCAAGAAGCGTTTGGGGTTTGAAACAAGAGGGGCAATTTGGGAGAGTGGTGGTGACCGTAGTGCACTTGTAATCCGTGAAGGTACTGGAACAGTTGAGGACGGTGAGCATGATGAAGGTGAAAGTGAGGAGGAAGATGGTGAGGTTCACCCAAGTCAATTAGCAAGCCAAAGCGAAGTTGGTGGTCCGAGTGAACAACCACCATAAGGTAAGGGCAAGGGGAAACACAAAGTTAAAGGTTGTCACCTTCCTCACATTGATGACATGATACCCGACCTTGAACGTGGTAAAATTTGGGGTGAAGCTCCGGAACTGAAAGTACTATTTGGATACAAGCACTCTTGGGCTCGTACTATCTATCAAACCTATGTAAGCATTTTTTTATTTTGTGCATATGTATTGTTTTGGATTTATGCAAAATCTCTTAATCGTATTATATTCTAATTGTAGGATCATACTAAAGTTGTTCGTGTTTGCCGAAACCAAGCCGCGGCTCATTGGGATTTGTCTTTGGAGCATGATGATGTCCAAACAATAGTAAAGGATTCTGGTATATATGCTTTGGTTGAAAATTATGTGAAGCCAGTTATTATGACAGTCAATTGCTTCGTCGAAAGGTACCATGGTGAAACTGATACAATGCACTTCCCGTGGGGAGAGATGACCTTGATCCCTGATGATGCTCATAACATTCTAGGCTTGAACGTTATCGGCAAATCAATTGCAAAAGGAGTTGAGTGTCTGGACCTTGAATGGTCGAAGTTGCACGCTTTAACTAACAAGCTGTTTGGTTGGGACTTCAAAACTTCTACTGAGAGCTTTTATGAATCCCATTCTAGTAAGAAGAAGACATTCAAGCTGACGATGCTTAAGAAGAGGTTTGAAAATACAAAGCAAAGAAGTTTGGAGGATGGATGGGACCCTGCACAGATTCGTTATACAGCCGCTGCATACCTGTTATACATCTTGGGCACTAGGGCATTCCCTGACACTAATGGCAATAGGGTAAGTGAAAACTTTCTTCAGTACTTGGATCTGTTGGAAGATGTTTATATCTATTCTTGGGGTACCGCGGTAATGGCACATCGGATAGAGGAGATGAGAAGGGCCTCTTTGGCTAAAACAAACCAATTTGTCGGGAATTTCACTCTACTCAAGGTAAATTTATTTTCTTAACTTATTTTCTTATGTATATTATTCACATGTATATATTCATCATGAACTTAGAATAAAAATTTACTGCTTCACATTGGAATAGGTGTGGTGTTATGAACACTTCCCAACCTTGTTCAAGAAGTTCCATTTCTTGAAGACCATTGACCTTCCCGGACCCGATACTCCTAGAGCTAAGAAGTTCGAGTATAACAGCATTCCAAAGCCCGGTAACAATGGTCGACTGATCGAGATGAGATTGGCTCTCGACGAAATGAGTACAGAAGACGTTGTATTTGACCCATATAAGGAGGCTAGAGAAAACCGTCAACTTGTGAGGTTTGGTAAAGTTGCATTTTACAATGGGTCGTTGTTCCACCCAAAAGGATATATCATGGCTGATCCATGTCGTGTGATGCGCCAACATAGATATAAGCAATTATCACGTTTTGAGTCGGCCTCTGATGATTATTATCTTCTTCACTTGGAGCAATGCAATTCAAATCCCAACACGTTGCATGTAGTGTATGATCCAGATCCGGAACCAACACACTGGAAAGATATGGATCCACGTCGTTTGGTAGATATTAGTAAGTGGGAGATTGCGGAAAATGGTGATGAAGTTGATAACGACTACATGGAAGATTACCTGGAATGGTCACATCCTTATGTCGTGCGCCCTCCCTCCGTCGAAGTTCCACCCCAGAAAAAACCTCATGTTGAAACTCCTACACCTCCACCACCTACGACGGCCCAACTTCATAAGACCGTTGGATTGATAGTAAGTTTTATTAATTGCTTAGTTGTTTAATTTAAACATAATGTTATATATATTAGTATATACTAATTATGTGTCTCATCTATTAAACTAGCGCCGTCGGCTGCGCAACTTGAAGAAGATGTTTGGTTGCAAGTACGATGAAGAAGTGGTGCTATCCCTTCAAGAAATCAAGGAAGTCGAGCAAAAGCTTGATAGAATTGAAGAAACTCACCCTAGTGAAAAAGCTTTGTTTGGAGAAATGAGGAAGGAGCCCGCCAAAAAGAAACTAAAGACAAAGTGAACAATTGGTGGTTATTTTAATTGTGTTGAACATGTCTAGATTAAACTTGTTTTCATTTGTACCTTAGGGTTAACTCTTTAGTTGTTTGGTTTGTTTTTGGTTTATGCTACCTGGATTAAAAACACTTAAGCATAATGCAGTTGCTTGGTTTATGTTGAACATGTCTGGATTTCTCGTGAAAGATTATAATTTCCGGCATAGATGATTTCAGTTCCAGAAACCGGCATCCTAGGAATTTAAATTCAATGCCGGTTCCTAAGTCCCGGCATAGAAATTGTCTCTAATTCTATTCCGGAACAAGAAGTTTAAAATTTTCATGTTCTTGTATAGATATCGACAACTACCGGCATGGTGGTATTTTTTACATTCTACGCCGGTTTTCTAATTTTTCAAATTTTCCTACATTGTTGACAGAAAACCGGCATAGTTATGTCGATTCAATCAATGTCGACACTCTGCTAAAAATTTATTTCCGCACTAAGACACACATGTTCTTAAGAGCCGTCTTTTTTTCCCAAGCTATTGCTTTCTATGGAGATTTTATTCCCTACATAAGGACAACAATGGGAGATTATAAGGACAATTTAAAGCAATCCCAACATAAAATTGTAAAAACTAGGTGAAAGTATTGTTTGGTAACATACCCGAGGCATTTTATAGTATTCGGACGTATCCCGAAAGAGAGGTTTGGAATTTTGATCGATGTATGTCACAACCTAAGGCATGAATGAAAAGAAAATTGAATTAGTTCCACATAATAATGTTTTGGCATTGTATGTTAATAATGGGATTGCTCATACCGGCATTGTCGAAAACTTAAAAAATGTGTCGGTATCAAGTGCCGGCGTGCACGATAATTTACATTTGACGCCGGTACTGAAGTTCAAAATATCATTAACTCCTGTATGATTTTATTGTAAAACCGGCATAGTATATATGTAAGGTTCCAAGCCGGTACTTACTGCCGGCTTGTACCATAATATACAAACTACGCCGGTACTAAGTGTCGGCGTTCACGAAAAAATAAATTGGAAGCCAATATTTAAGTTCGAAAATCAAAAACTCATGTATGTTTTTTTTGTGGTACTGGCATAGTTAGTTTAGAGTAAACTATGCCAGTATGGATATTCCATGGAATATTCGGTGGTAAGTAAAAAGTGTAAATGTATACCGACATATATTTTTGATTTGAATACCACGCCGGCACAGTTTTTAAAATGGGGGATATCTTGTACCGGCATAACAAGGAGTATGAATACCACGCCGGTGGCATTAGTTCCGGCGTAGTATTCATACAACGAGTATGCCGGTACTAAGCTTTTTCAGAGAAAAAAATGGCGGTTTGAAGAAGAAAAATCAAATTTTTGACCTCTGTGAAGCATTACCTGTTTGTTGGGGTTGCTTGTATGCTGAACATGTTTACTTTCTTGGGTTGGTTCTTCACAAAACACTTTATGCTCACCAAAATCATGATCCAAGGGTGTTGGTTCATCATATAACTCCAATTGTGAGTTGTTATCATTAACCGAAGATTGAAGATATGATTGTTGTTGTAGTTGAGCTAAAGATTCAACAGCTGCCAGTCTCTCATCACAATCATCTTCCATTTTCAAAAAAAAAAAAATCTACTCAATTTTTTTTTTCCCTTCTTCACTCTCAACTAACCCACACAAATTCAAATAAAAATAAATACACACTAATTTATCCCCCAAATACTTAACATTTTACTAATTTTAATTAATCACTAATCCTGATTAGTGGGGGCTAGATTAGGAATTAAAAAAATAATTACATAGGGGGTCACCTAGAATTGCTATTGGGACACCTATTTTGTCTTGTAGCTATATCCCCCAATTAATTCCCATATTCCCCAATTGCGCGTTCCATTTAAATGAAGAACATGCCGACTTTTTTTTTTTGACACACAAGAGATGGCTATTGAAAAATATTAGTCGGCAAGGTCTACAAAAAAAAAACCCGCTGGCTGTTGAAAATTACCACGCCGGCTGCTGAAAATACCATGTCGGCTATATTTGGCCAATAAGGCCTTCAAAAAATACCCTGCCGGTTGTTGAAAAAAATTACAGTCGTCGCCATGGCTGTTATGAAAAGTCGGCAAGATATGCATGTTACGACCTTACCGACCAAAAACACAGAAATTATAATTTTCGATTTCTAACCTAATATAACAATTAAATCACACAACACAATGATGGGTAAGGTTGAACATGGTCTGGTACGGCCCGGTTCTCTTATGGAACCGGTCCCTGTACTTGGTGTTGACTGGTACCTCATTTTGAGGACAGGTACCTGTACTTGTACCTTACCTAAACTTTTATAGTATTCCAATCTTCATTACATATTGATAAAAAAAAAAAAACTTCATTACTCAAAAATTCAATCAAACAGGAATTAAACCCTAACTTCAATTACTTCTTCTCAATCATCGATCAAACCTACCCATATTTATGTTCTTCTCGACCTAATTCAACACCACCAGCTGAAACCCATGTTTGATTTCCTTCTCAATTTATCAAATATCATCAAGAACAACAGATGCAATCTCCTTTAATCCCTAATTTCTCCACCATTTCTTCCACTTGATGTGATTCATAATTAACCCATCTTCTCTGTGTTGGTCAATTTAACACTAGCAAAACCGAACCCATTAATTAATTGGCGAATTTGAAAACCCCTCTTCTGAATTTCACTAAGGAAGAGAAGAGACAATAAGTGTTAGTGAAATTCAGAAGAGGGGTTTTCAGATTCCAAAGAAGAGAAGAAACAATAATGAAAGAATATGCAACTTTAACCGTATTAAGAATAATGAAAGAATAAGTGTTAGTGAAATTAAGTGCTAGCGAAATTCTCTGTGTTGATTCATACATGCAACACTAGATCTACTTCCTTGACCGTATCTTTGCTCCAATTCCTTCTTCCACTCATTTCCTCACTGATTACTTTATTTCTTCATCTCCGACAAACCATCAATTCGTCAGCAACATCAACAGTGCCTCCATCTCAAATTCTCAGCAAAACCATGTCTACTTTTTTTGATTTGAAGCTTCAGAACTTACAACTTGTGACCCCCCTTGCCTTCGAAAATATCTCTTTAACAACTATCATTTTCACGGTTCGCAGTCTTTTCCTTCTCAATTTATCAAATCTTATCGAGAATCAAACATACACGATGGAAAGAAAGATTGAAGATCGAAAATACCTTAAAATCCATCACCAATTTGTGGATTCACTTCAATGGAGGAAACTCAAGAGAAGAGGGTTGCCGCTGCTCTTCAGAGAGAAAAAAAAGAAGAAGAAAAATGAGAGTGAAACCGATTCTATCGATAGTCTATACCTAGTATGGACGGCTTAGATCAAACATAGCTCAAGATCTGAACGGCTCATATTAACCTGTACTTATAGTCCGGTACAAGCCGGTCCCAAGCCAAGAACCGTTCCATGTACCTATTTTATCCCGATTCTCATTTTTTGTCACGGTCCCTGTACCGGCTACACCGGTTCAGGTACAGTCCCGGTCCGTTTTTTCCGGTTCCAGTCCGGTACAGGTCTTCTTGACCGGTTCTTGTGCAGCCTTAATGATGGGTTTGAGTTTAAACATCATTTATAGTCTTCTTTTCGCTGGTAGAGTCAACAATATTTTTGGAAAATCAAAGTTGAAGATTTTTATATGGCTTTGGTTGATGGAAGATGAAGATGAAGAAGAAGAATAAATGATTAAGAGTTGTTTAGTTTTTTAATTTTAGGGTTAATCAAATTAAGAAATGGGTTTAGTTAAAGATTTAATTAGTTCAAGGGTATTAAAGTAAAATCACCATTTTTAATAATGACACACCATGTCCCCTTGAAATTGGGTATACCCCAATTAATCTGGGTATACCCCAATCAAGCCAGGTTCCAAAATTCCTTAATTTTCAAAAGCTGGTGTCGTTGAGTTTTTAAAAGCTACAAAAGCATAAGCTTCGTCCCACCTAAATTTAATGTTTGATTTATCTTTTTTATCCCTATTTAATTTTATAAATGACAAAAGTTAACCTTAAATTTATATACAATCAATTTTTTATTTTTTTTATTTTGTTATTTAAATATTATTACTTTTTATTTTATTTTCAAACTATTTTATATACCATTTCATTTAATTTGTCAATAATTAAAATTAAAATTAAAATTAAAATTAAATAATTACTTTATTTTAGTTTGACTTTTTGTTTGAAAAAATATATATTAAAAAGTGGCTAAGTAAAATAATTTTTTAACAATCGTAATAATAGTGATAATTAGTAAATTTAATGTTATGTTGCAGTGGAAAATATGGAGAAAGTAAAGAGACAAAGAGAGGTTTCTATTGATCAGGATAATAGGGTTACATGGATACAATATCCTTTATATATATGTAAAGGTAAACTCTAGGTAACTAGATGGACCGCACATCCATGGGCCATAAGCCCTATAACACTCCCCCTTGTGCGGTTCAATAACCAAACTTTATACATAGTGCTTCACATATAGTTCTTTGAATGTTGTCTTCAAATGTCGTTCCCTCCTTGATGACTTGTGCCGAAATCAATTGCCTCATTAAAACTTTGATAAGAAAAAAATCCAGTGGGACAAAACCTTGGTATAACTCTTCACATGTTGTCTCGTACTTTACATGTAGTTCATCACATGCAATACGATCTTAAAAGATCGACGAGTCTAAGTTAATTTCCTCGTAAAAACTTCGTCCGGAAAAACCCATAGGGACAAAACCTGAACTAAAGAAAAGGAGTAAAATATCAAGCAAACTTAGAACATATATGGACTCAAATATGTTTCCTCATTAAAACCTTGATAAGGAAAACCCATTGGGATAAAACCTTGACGAAGGGAAAAGAGTACAACATGACAGATGCAAGTAAAAGTGATCCGTTGCAGATGATCACTTTGCTCCGTTGAAATTTACTGGTTGCTAACAACTCTTAAGGCTGAAAATCCTCGTGGGAAAGACATTAGCCTTAGCTAGAAAATTACATTCCCGGTGTTTGTTGTTGTCTCATTAAAAACCTTGCCGAGTAACAAAACCATGTTGGAAAAAGAAACCTCGATGAAGGAAAAGAGTTCAACACACCATTAGATGCTCCCCCTGATATTAGAAAATTTTCATTAGTCTAATGCAGTCAAAAGGAGTCTATCACACTTTACTTTGGAGACTTGAACGTTTATAAAACCACCCTATTGTTGATTCTAGAAGTTACGTTGCTTAACAGACTATCGTATTTCATTTATTTGATTCAGTTATTTTCAGTAATATCAACACGATCTTTATGTCTTCAACGTTCAACATACTTGATGTTTTTAGTGTTGTCTCGCTAAAAACCTTGTCGAGAAACAAAACCCTTTGGGAAAAACTATTCTCGATCGAAGGGAAAAAGATTACAACACAGCTTCGATTTCGAAGTAAAATATGTCGACATCATATCCTTGGATCCTCCCCCTGATGTCGGCATGTCCCTCTGATTACTTTCAGAGTTGTTCTAGACTGTTCCTTTAGTCATGTATTTTTCGAAACTGAATATTGGTAATGACTTAGAAAATAATCTACCATATCTCCCTCTGATTACTTTCGTTGGATAAGAGATTATTGTTCCTTCTTAATCAACAACTTTTGGATTGCACTTTCATTAGCATTCCTTTTAATGTCTTTGTAGGGATAAAACAAATTTATGTCAATGGTTACTTTTAAGTACATGATTATATTCACTATACCATTCCAATGACCTTGCGTTGGCGCTGAGCTATATCTAGCTAACAAGTTCCTTGAGGATGCAAAATTTTATCGAGTACATTATTATACTAAGTACAAAAATGCGTCTACTGTACTTAGATATGGGAATTTCATCTCCCAACACATCTTCGTCATCTTCCTTTAGACGAAATGGTCACTTACTTACATTTGAACCTCGACTAATCATGGAAGTGCTATCAGGATGCATGTCTTTGTTAAATTTCCTGACAACTTTAGACAAATGCAAACTGGTGGGATAATATACCACAATCTCAGTATTCGGTCGAGCTTTCCCCAGATTTTTCATCTCAAATTCGGATTTCAAATAGCTTTTAAGATCTCTTATTACATCAAGAGTACCCATCATGTCTGTACCAACGACATAGATAGCTATAATTCCAAATTAGGAACTTTCTTGTGAATACACAAGGATAAATAACTTACTTGTATATCCCCTCCAAATCAAATAGTCACTTAGACGGGTATACCACATCCGTCTGATTGCTTGAATCTATAAGTGAACGTTTTATCTAACTGTAAACGCACTCTGTGGTTTAGAGTCATTTGATTTGGGCAACAAAAGTATATCAATTACTTTTGTAAATATCTTCTATCTCTTGATTCTTTCAGAGATACGTAACAACCACATACATATGATGAATTTCAAGTCCTTTTGAAATTACCAATCTAACTAAGTAGCGGAACTCTATAACGTTCATTACAAGAGAACAATTCCAGGGCTTTGTGAGAAACCTCGTGCCACAAGGCGAGTCATTGTACTTTAAGACTACTTTCTTCTCATTATGTTTTATGACAAATTAATTATGTATGTCCATTAGGCTTTACACTTGGTTGGTTAGCACTACCACACCAAATACCCATATTTTTTCCAAAGAACTAAGTTCTACCTGGATTGTGTAGGCCAAATATGTTGTTTATTTGAAATTAATCAAAATAAAGCATGGTTCAATCTCATTGTCCTCTACTTCTGGAGCAACTATTTATAGATTATATCATCACTGTGCACGCATGATCCTCTCATTGACTCATGTGCATTCTCATAATCCGTCAGGATTTCATTGTTCTCTAGAATCATTTAAAACTTCGGAGCGTCCTCCACTATTGATTCATGGACATAGTCAGAGACAATCAAATGAGATGATTTCATTAATAATACAAATTAGGTTATGCCTTACTCAACTACTTCCTTTATAGGTGAGCATTGATCGAACCTGGTGGTTTCTCCATCTTCCTTTATGGAGCCACGGCCTCAACTACACTTCCACCAAGTGTAATTGAAACACCTTAGTCTATAGTGTACCCCATACTGAGGATTTATAACCTTGCAGGAATATTTGCAGCTGGTATGTGTGATCTTATCACTTTAGTGACATCAGTGTACATTCTGAAAATTGATTATTCTTTGTTACTTCACATTCATTTGTGGAGTACAAGAATCAATATGAGACACAGTTGGAACACACCATGACAATTCATGTCGTTTCCTTAGAAAATACTTTTTCTTATCTCCCCCTAACGACGGGAAGACTGTCTCATGAAAATCACAACCCGCAAATCTAGCGGTAAGAGATCGCCTGCCAAAGGTTTTAAAATGCGGATAATTATTGGGAACTCATTTCCAACATAACTACTTAACAGTTTTGAAGACCCGTCATAGTACGATGTGGAGTCGTAATAGCACATATATAGTGCAACCAAAAATGCGTAAGAACACGAATGTAAGGCTTAAATCCAGTTACCAACTGGTACGCATAAAAGGTTGACTAATATTGAGTTCTAAAACGAATTAAGTAAAGATGCATCAATATTGCATATTCCCCAAGAAGTTAAAGGTAGGTTTGTACGCATAACCATGCCTTAGGCACCATCTGTAACCTTTAATGATAGCCTTTGCGAGACCTTAGGGTATAGGATAATCTGCATTTGATCCTATTAAACATGCAATAACCATCAAGTCCTTTTGATGTACACTCGCTAGCATTTACAAGGGGTGGTGAGTCCTTGCATGTAAAATATGTGCTAGTAGTTTTCCAAACGCAAATTTCTTCGGAGCTATAATTAGTCCAAAATGTCAAAACATTCACCAGATCCATCAGTCACATCAATGGTCCGCATTCTGCATGAATATTTTTCTAAATTTCACCTTGTTATCTTTGTAATATGGATTGTTTACCATTTGCATCTTAGGATGGTCTCGATCCTATTTTACTGAAGACTTTGTAAAATAGGTGATATGCTCTCTTACTTAAAAGCATAATGGGAGGTAGAAGGAGGTTGTGCATCTGGTAATTTAGAAAACACTTATTGAGAGATATGTCGTGACTTCGCATTCTGTCAATCTTTCTTCCGTTTTTGTTCACTCAAATAAATTGATGTTCGTATGAGTCCTTTCACAACAATCATCATGTCACAACCAAAGTGGATTTATGGTTATGTCAAGCCTTTATGAGTCAATTCCCAACATTCCATCGTCGGTGTCAATATGGATTCAATAATCCAAATACTATAGTGATTTACACTTCACTAGATTGACTCATTAGTTTCTCTAATGTCCTTCCAAATATATTAGAGACTAAAAAGACGCAATCAAATTACATTCTCATCATTGTGAGTTACCACATGATATCCACTTGCATGGGTTTCTGTGGAATTTAACAAGGTGTGATTATCTCTTAGTTCTTATAGAGCTTATGTAACTTTTAATCGTTATACCAATTAGGCAACAAAGATTGAGCATTCCTTCGCTCGGCTATTACATGTAATGATCCAATCATCACATGGTATTACATAAGGAAACAATTCAACAAGCAGTTTAATATATTTCCGTAAGAGCTTCGTGTAATAAGTGGTGTGGCCTTATTACGTAACAAAAGAAAAATTATCTCATTTACTTTAGAGTGTTACAGTTCATGAAGATGATATACTTTTCAACATAATGTACGAATGATCCTTTTAACTCAAGTACTTTTGAGTATATCTCAAGTGCTTTAGAGAATTTCAGTCTCATGGAAATGATATACTATTCATTCCGTAAGAGCATACAATGGATATAATTATTCGCAAAAAAAAATTCTTTATTTTAGCTAATATAATATCGGTCAAACTATCATGTAGACAATAGTTTATGATCAAATCATGCAAAATATAGAATCTAACCATACGAATTTGATTGAATAAAGATAAACAAATAAGAAAAATTGGCAAAGTTCTTGTTGCCATTAATGTTGACGTCTAACTATGATATGACCTTCTCCAAGAATACAGTGAGTTCGTTTTCCTTTATACTCCCTATAACTCTTATAGTTGACTACTAATATATGATACTTGCATTACAACACTTCTACAATTCTCAGTAAAATGCTTATACCAATATTTTCAACTCTCATTCATATGAGTCAGAATTACATCTTTGTCCCCATAATAGGTAGATACATTTACTTTGTATCATTATTACTGGATCCAGAATTACATCTCTGACTCATGAAAACTTATGTGAGTTTCTTTTCACAAAAAGTGAGGTTTGTTTTTAATTACAACATATCATTGTCGAAGTTATTGACTCATTATAGTCTAACAAGTGGATTACATCCCATTGAATATTCAAGTTTGGGGGAAAATAAATGTTTCGACAAACTTCCTTCAAAGCATTACATCGTCTGAAGTTAATATGTCGCCTTGGAAATGTTGAAGGAATGACTTCCTCTTTAAAAGGTGTATCTTTACAAGTTGAAGATTTTTATGATGAAAGTATTGTACTTGTGCACACATACTTCCACATCATAGACTCTTTAATGGTGCTCAAGTACTTCTGAGTTCAAAATGTCAAATTAGGGTCCATTAGGTTGACAAGGTCATGGCTAATAAATATAAACATATATGGTTCATTATATATGAAATATTCAGGCCCATTGATAATAAGTTTGAAACTATTAGTATATGAGCCCAAAACATATCGTTAACCCTAAAAGTTGACAAAATTATTCTTTCAACTGTTCTGATCGACATACAAATGCATCATCGTCCGATCATGATATATTTTTTACATTAAATTTATCACAATGTTTGGACAAACATATTAAAATTTCAAAGACATCCAACGGCTCGATAAAAATATATTTATGACGTCGTATGACTATTCCGATTCACGTTTCTATGGACACATCATAAAATATCACGTACTTTGGAGTACTTTCCATGGTTGGATATTTAAGAAATTTTTACAGTGCATTAAGGAGAACAATATGTAACACATACAAAAAACAAAGCATCATCTAACGGTTCTAATTTCTAAAACATACGTTTTTATACGATGTTATAAATTAGGGTTTTCCTGAACGTATACAGATTCATTAAAATCCAGTTTTGGAGATTGCATCTTATTCCGATTTGATTGAAATTTTAACACACATAGTAATGACCTATAGGGTTAAACATATTAAAATTGCATGAAAATCTAACGGTGAAATCTCTATGTTTTATAATCATACGTTTGTGGAACCCTAATATATACTACGAAAACGAAATTTCTTTGTTCAAAAGAAATACCTGGAAACGCATCCATGATGATAAACAAATAGGATCAGAACCACTCTAATATTCAAATAATAATCCATAACCAATCTTGAACGAAGAAAAAAAAAATTGCACCAGTTGGTAGAGTCGTGCATGATAACGTGTTGCAGTGGAAAATATGGAGAAAGTAAAGAGACAAAGATAGGTTTCTATTGATTAGGATAATAGGGTTACATGGATACAATATCCTTTATATATATGTAAAGGTAAACTCTATGTAACTAGATGGACCGCACATCCATGGGCCATAGGCCCTATAACATGTTATATATATTTATATCTAGTAGTAAAAAATAAATTATTTTTAACCCCAATAAAATTGAATAAAACTATTTTCAGATATAAGTCTGTTTTTGTCATTTGTTACAACAACAATGGTTGAATCTCATATTTTACCAAACACATTTTGATTGCTTTTTTAATTAGCTTTAACTTTAATTAATTTTTTACCAAACGTCTAACTGCTATTTTCTCACAGCACAGCACAGCAACGCAAAGCAGAAAAGTGATTTTACAAAAGCTGCAGCAGTACCAAACTAAGCCTTAGAGCTTCTGGCCCCACCAAAAAGATATTAACCAATAGAAATCTAAGGATTTTCACACCACTAATATTTCTTACGGGAACACCACGAATATCAAACCCTAAAAAAGAAATAACTTGCGTCTCAATCAAAAAAGAAAAAAAAAACTTGCGTCTCCATAAAAAAAAAAAAAAAACTTTCGCTCTGCAACTAAACCCTAATATTTGAGAAACCTAATTCCCTTTTTTTAGCTGCTCTTTTTTTCTCTCTCTTCTTCATTGTTTCCAAGAAGATTTTACAGGTGAGGTTAACATCCGGTTTCTAATTGTTATTCACTCGATTTTGGGTTTTCTTTTAAATCAGGGTTTTATAGATTTCACTCTTTCCGTTTTGATTTTAGTCTTTTTGGATCAAGTTCTAAAGCGTTGCAAGGCCACCTCAATCACCTCCACCAACAGGTGATTTATGCAGTATACATGTTTATTTGTTATTTTTGTTTTGCTATCCTAAAAGGTAAATATTTTTTTTGCGCTTCTCAATTTTTGGTTTTGTTATATTGGTTTTTGATTTAGTAGGAAGTTGATTGAACTATGTGTATTCTATGAAAGTGTTTATGTTTGTTTACTTATGCTAGCTTGCAATTTTTTACTATATAGCAAGAGAATATATGAGGCTGATTTGGTATCAATATCATTTGATTGTGTGGAGGATGATTGAACTGTATCAACCAATTTTTGTGTTGTCACTGACTAGTTCTTTGATATATAGCAGCGAGCCAGCAATCCATTTTTATTGTAAATTGATGTTCTTCATCTTGCCCCATGTTGTTCTTAATATCGTTTTTCTTTTTCTTCTTTTAATTTCATTCTGATTTTATCTTAGAATTATCTATATTACCACGAAATTCTAATTGTGTGTGGATTATGATCCATTACATGTCGAGGCTTAAAAGCCAAATTATTCAGCTTCCCATAGTCGTTTTGGAGTTACACCAAGCACATATTGTCTTATGCTTTCTTTTTCTGATTTCAGGGGCTTTAATGTGAAAATGTAAAAATAAATTTGTGCACTCTAGCTAATTGTACTTTTATCAATTTGCTAATTAGGTTTTTAGTTTGTTGTGGGATCACAAATTATTGTAATACTGTATTTGTGAAAAATCATAGGTTTTTAGTCTGTTTTGCTAATTAGTTTTTTTTTCTTTCTTTTGGTAAAAGCTAATTAGTTTGTTTGCAGAACTTTAAATAATGTGATTCAACTTATTAAGAATAACATCTTAAACAATGTTTAGAAAATGGATTGTCTCTTTTACAATTTTTCAGGATGAGGGGAAGATTTTAGAGAGTGAACTAGATAGAGCTAGATTTATGACAAATTGTGTTGTAGTTGTGGTTACTAAGCCGTGGCTTCAAGATCGAAAGTTCTTGCAGGTATTCCCCATTTGAACAAGATCCTACATATCCAATTTCTGTAAATTCATGTTTTATACCTATTTTTGTGAAGCAATTCAATAGAGTAGCATGCAAGGTATAAATCAACCTCACTGAAATTGACATGTTGGACAGTAAACTCTTCCTTTCCTTTTATTTGATTATGTAGTTCACCTTTGATGTTGTTGTACAGTTTTTTGCTTTCCCTGTTGTTGTGAAAAATTTTATTCTTCTAAAGCCGCATGTCTTTATTTATTCTTTTTGTGAGCTTAAATTTTGATGCATGGGATATTTGGCAGGGTACTAGGTGCAGTTTTATATCAAGTATGTATACTTGGATATGTGGCACATGATTCTGCACCCATTATCTTCTAATAAGTTTAGCTTTCCTATAAAAGAACTTTGATGCTTCAGCCACTAGGCCCACTACAAATGAGTGCAACTTCAATACCTAAAACATGTGACTTCATTAAATATGGTAATAAGCTCACCTCCTGATTAAGAGTGGTTCGATGGTTCTATAAAAACTTTTAGTTTTCCTCAGTATTCTATAAGCTTTTGTTCATTTGGTTTCATTTTCTTTTTTATTGATTTGTACACTACCACTATTTTCTGCAAGTAGGAGCAGCTTAAGAAATGAACAAAATAATTGAGTTACCAGTAAAAGGATTTAACTTGCAATGACTTTATCATTCTTAAAATGGCTTGGTGTCCTAGCTGAACTCAACTCTCGATGCTACATAGGCAGAGAATGCTGCTTCAAGCTGAACTTGGTTAGCATTTGTACATGTAATGTTCATTTCATTGGAAACAAACCTGTTAGATGTACTAATGCTAACCCAATTCAGGATGAGAGGAAGATTTATAGGAAAAGCTAACTAGAGCTGAAGTCATGGATAATCGTTTTATAGTTGTGGTTGCTAATGAGTTGAAGGATGAGAGAACGATAAAGTTATGCCTGTCAGGCAGTGGCTTGAAGATCGAAAAGATAATTCATGTTTTATAGTTATTTTCTTTAAATTATTCTTTTGTAGGTAGTGTTTTCTTTTCTTTTCTTTTATATATCCCCTGTTTAGATCTACGTTTTCCAAATTTGAATATTGTTTAGGGCCATGGATATGATTAGAATCTGAATAATATGGTATCTACGAAAATAATAGTATTGTTACAAAGAAAAAGACAAAGAACTTGGATAATTTTTAATTAGGAAAATTGTCTAACAAACAGAATAAAAACAATGTTCGCAGTGGATATGGTGAACCATGATGGAGAAGTGTTTGATGCTAAATATTGATTCAAGTAGTGAACTGAGCTAATAATCAGTTGCACTATCAGAAAGGTTTGCTCTCAAATATGTAAGAGACCTATGAATTTTAGAACCACGATAGTGTGATTACAAATTCTTAGTGTTATTAGTAATGGTATGAAGGTTATTACTCTTCACTTAGGAATATTAGATCTGTATTAAATCATTCACCAATTTTTTTGTAGTTTTCAGGTTGTGATGCAAGATACAAAAAGACCAAGATATGTCTGGCATGTACCAAACTAATATCATTTATTTCCCGTCTATATTGTTTTCAGTGTGAATGATCCAGTTGCAGTCAGCGTGAGTGATCCAGATGCAGACAACTTCCACTCCTGCAGATAGATTGAATCTATAAGGAATGTGCTCCATCAAGCATGTGCTTCCATAACCTACAGAACTGGATCAGATGATGCAGAGGAGCTCTCATTAATCTGGTTATAAAGGGCTTGTGGTTGAAGCGAAGCAAGATCTGTACAAAACCATTCATGGTATTCGATGAAGGCCAATTCGTAATACAAGATACAAAAAGAGATTGGGTGTGATAAGTGACTAAAACACCTTGATATTTATCTATTGTTTATGCTTTATTTGCTATGTTTTCTTGTAAATTATGTATCTTTTGTTTAATTTTGAGCTTTAGGTACTTTGGAGCAAAAGAAGAGGAAACGTCGCTTAAAAGGGCTAAAGTGTCATTTCATGTGCAACTCCTGATGAAGGCGAATTATCTCTCATTATTTGCTTTTATTTCTTCATCTCTGAAAGGCATGTCGGCTTTAGTGATGCGAGTTATGTCTGAAAAGCATGGCAACCTTAGTGATGAAATTGAAGAAAAGAAGTGAATATGAGAAGTAAGAGATGGCTGCTTGAGAAACTACTAAAAGCACCCAGAAAAGTGTTAAAGGCACCCCAGAAATGTCCCAGAAGAGTTGAGAAAGTCACCCAGGAGTTTTTCACTATATACATCCCAAAAGTTATCTTTGTACCCCATGAATTTCTATTCGCACCCCAAGAATTACTAAATGTACCCCAAATTACTAAAGGGACACCGCTGTTGGATAAGGGGTAGTCATCTTCAACCTTTTGAATTTGAATTTTGGCGGGAAAAGAAGAACAAAATTAGGGTTTGAGATTTGATAATGTTACATTGAGACTAAATCGCTAGAATTGAATGGGTTTATTCCTAAGGTATAAACAGGGCTGGTAATGGTCTTTATTTTAATCAGAATTGGCTAGATAATCCGCAGAAGATGAATCAGTGCTCACGGTTTTGGCGGGAAAATATTGTTGTTAATGGCAGAATTTAGGGTTTGGAAATCGAACGTGTTTCAATGAGATTCAATGGCTCAAATAGGTTGGGCTTACTTTTATCAACTAAACAGGGATGGTATGGTGGTGTTATTCGATCCAGTTGGGCTTAATAACCAGATTCGAAGAAAACAGAGTGACCATGCATTCTCGGGTTCACCTGCGATATTTTCCGGTAAAGTTTTAGACAAGTCTGAGTGAGACTCAATCACAAGAATGGGTTTGGATTATCCTGTTACGACTTAACAGGGCTGGTAAATGAGTTGGAATCGATAAAATAGGGAAGTTTCCGTGGGTTGGAGTAAACAGGGGAAGAGAAGTATTCTTGGCTTTTGTTTATGGAATTTACGAGCTATCTGGAGTAGATGTATCCTCATAGGATTCATATATATCGAGTTTGATAAGTATTGAGCACTCAAAGACGCGTAGGAGAAGAAAAATAAAGAAAAAAATCAATCCCGAAGGATTATTTCCCGTGAAGAAAAGAAAAGAATAAAAGAATGGGAGATAATTTAGCTGGAAGTGTATAAAAGGGTTGTACGAGTCCCAAAAGAGGTCAGACGGATACTTTGGGGAAGAAAGTAGAGGCTTAGAATCATAGAATGAGAGTTTTCAGAAAGCTACTTGCTGCTTCAAAAACTTAAGAACACCAAGAAAATTAAACCATCAGAGTCAGTCACAGAAGAATATCGTTAATCAACAACAGAAAACGTAATATCGTTATTCAACAGCAGTAAATGTATATCGTTTATCAACGACAGAAGTCTTATATCGTTTACTGCATAATCATTGTAAGCTTATTTATATCTTTTTGAAAACAATGATTAATGAAATTTTCTTCAATTTCGATTCTATGAGTAGCTAAATTTATTTTCTAGGGTTTTGGAAGAAGCTATTTTTAATGAGTGAATTTTAGTAATTATTTTCCTTGACAACAAATACTCCAAAATTGTGTTTTAATTTGTCTAAAAATTCTCTCTTCTTTACATGCTTCATAATAATTGTTTTGGGTAGTAACTACCGTTCTTTTATAAGCGAAGGAGGATTAGGCCTTAGAATAGTGACGAGAGTCGTAACAAAAAAAAAGCTTATAACATTATATTTTCCAAAGCATGAGATTGAGTTCGAAAATTGTTTTGAGTAAAGTAGGAGTATTTTGTCAAAGGAACTATTATTGAGTTTACAAATATTGGAAGTAGTGGAATCCAAAACCCTAGAATTTTCTCTCCTTGGTAAACAAAAATCAAATTTTAATTTGTCTTAGTTTTTTTTCTTTAGTTAATCTTAAACCAAATCTTCAAAATAGTCCGAGTGAACGACAACCTTCTTACCACTATCAAAACTACATCAGTTTTTGGCGCCGCCGACGCGGACTTGCCTTTAGGTTAGGTTTTAGATTTCTTTTATTTTTTTGTAAATATTTTGGTAGTTTAGAATTTATTTTATTTTCTTTGATTTTACGTTGGGTATCTTTTTAGCTTTTGTGTGCAGGTTTAATTTTACATTTATTGGAGAATAAAACTGGACACCAAAAAGGTAAGTAAAGATATTCCTTTATTATTTTATTTTTCCTTTTTTGTAAATATTGATATTTGGTAGATTTTTATTTTATTTGTACATAGTTAATTTAGGATTCTTTTTATTTATTTTTTGTAAATATTTTATTTATTTATTTATTAAAAAAAAACACGTGCACACACCAATTGCATCGTCATACACCGAATTTTAGGAAAACTCGTGGTTTAGTACGGTGAACCCTCTGGGCGTTATCATCCGAAATTCCACAAACCTTAGCCCAGTACCGTTGAACAGTCTTTGACTGTAGGTATATTTTGCTTGAGGTAACCTGAGCCTACCAATAAGTTTTGTTGTAATGTTCTTCATGTTCTAGTTTCATTTACTAGGGTTTAGATGAAGCCTAATCTCATTGGTATGTATTCATATCTTGTATCTTGTTCTTGAAAGTTTAGAATTGTTTAAAGATATAATTTAATCCAAGTTTGTCAACATCTTGCTCTCACAATGTATGCCATGTATCCATTGTAGTTAGAATATCTCTATGTTGATTATGCTACAACTCATGCTTAACCAAATATTGATCTTTAGATTAGTTGTGCTTAATTAGACAATTAATGCTTTGGAGAAATACTTTAGTTGTGATTAAATTATCCATTGGAGAAACACCTTAGTTATACGGTAGACTTGAATCTACTATAAGGACAAGAATAATATTACAAGTTGAATGCATATCATAGGTTATTGGTGGATTTGAATACCCTAGTATCCATATTATCATTGTTTACATATCTTGTTATTTGCATCTTTTACTTTTATTATTTCAGTCACTTGAAAATCATATCGTGTGTCCGACAAAAACAAACCCCTTTTGGTTACTCTCTAAATCGGGATTTAGAATCAGCTTCTACTACTCAAGTCTCGTGGTTCGACTGTGCTTGCCTGTGTTGCTTGTCGACCTTGTGCACTTGCGGTTTATACAATAGTAGGTATCTTTCCGAGCCTACCAATATCTTTTTAGCTTTTATTGTGCGAGTTTAATTTGACATTTTTATTTACAAGAATAAGCCGACACCAAAAAGGAAGTAGTAAAGATATTCAATTTTATTTTATTTTTACTTTACATAAATATTGATATTTAGTGGAATTTTTATTTAATTTGTACATCAGTTAATTTAGTTCTTTTTAGCTTTATTTTAAATATTTTGACTTATTTATTTATTAAAAAAACACAAGTGCACACCGATTATTAGCGGTTAGAATTTTAGAAAAACTCATGGGTTTGATGGTGAACCACACAGTGATCCTCATGAAACACCACAAGCCTTATTGATACCGTTGAACAGTCTTTGACTGTAGGTATATTTTGCTTGAGGTAACCTGAGCCTACCAATTTTAGTCGACCCTGCATTTGCATGTGCACAGAAAATGTCGAGTTGGTATTATAAAGACTAATATTATGATTATTCGACTGGGTATCAAAATGGACAATATCCGTACTATGACCGAAGTGTGGATAGTACTTGGGACCACTCCCGACCATTTGAAGGTTATGGTTCTTACCATGGTGATCCCAATTACTATCCGCACGTCCACCAATCATACGAACGGGCGAACGAGCAATATTATAATGAAAAAAATAAGAGTTCTCCATCTTTAGAGGATTTAATAAAAAAATTGGCACCAGTTCCTGATGAATATAAATCGCTTTCCATAGAAGATGCACTCAAACAATATGAATTATCAAGTATTTCTTTACATGAATCACTTAAGAAGTTGAACAAAACTGTATGTGAATCTGAAATAAGAATGAATAAACTGTGTGAGACTCTTAATAAGCAGGAGGACCAAAATACACCTAAGGCTATTGCTCATAATGAACTTGAATTTCAAAATAGTATTCCCAATCTTACCCTTGATAATACATATAATTATTCACCTAATTTAGAGGATGAGGTTAGATCAAAAAACACTGAATATTTAGAAAGGGTTCAATCATCCTCGTATTGTTATGATGATGAGGATATTGTCGATGAAGAATTTGAAATATATAGTCATAGTGACGATGAAATTGTTACACAAATTGAGCCATATGATTGTAATGTTATTTCTAGTTCAAATCCTAATAATGTTGATAATTATTCACATATTCAAAAGGATGAGGATTTTACTAGGGATACCATTGTTTTAGATGGTGTAGTATATCATTGTGATTATGAAGCTGATGATGGCTTAGAGGAAAGAGTTTATCCCGAGACTAGTGTTTTAGAGTCTAGTGATTCGGAAATAATAGTCTCTTCTGAGGATTATAGAAATGTGGAACCACCTAATTTCCATTTAAAAGAAATAAAAGACCATTTTCCTAAATCTGATAATTTAGAAATTAAGAAAATTGTGACTAGTTCGTCCAAGGACATTGAGAACTCTAAGTTTGGGGGTGAATATCATTTTCCCCGTGGTTTACCTTTAACTCTTACAAAGGTCCCTAATTTGGGACTTAATGTATGTGCCTCTACCATCTTAAGAAACTATCTTCATGCACTTTTTCATGAACCTAGTTATGTCCAAAAAGAGACTAAGTTGATAGAAACCCATCCTCTGGTTGATGTGGTTAACCCGGTCCATGATACCATAATTGACTTTGTCATCCCACCAAGATTTTATTTACCAAATGTGGGAGTATCTCGATTTGAAATGTGTCATTATATAGTTTTTAGAACTAAACCTAATTATTTTAGGAAATTAGAATTGTCGACACATTTCCTTAAGAATGACCACTACTTTCATTGTGGTCAACTTTGTGAGTCAAATCTGATTGACTTTGAGGATCCACAATTATTCAGTTTATTATTATGTGCTTCTAAGTTATTTTAGTTTTTCCAGGATCTAAGTAGATCCAGGATCCTTTCTTATGAGGAAACTGGACAATGCAAAACATTTATTGGACTTATACGCCCAGAACGTTTAGAACCTGTGATATGGACATCTTTAAAAAAGGAAATGAATAAGGGTGTCGTTGTTGTTCACATTTCTTTGCATTCCTTTTATTTCGCGGTAGCTTTAATTAGTTTTATTGGCTTATGGGTTGACTATTGCTATGATTTTATGTGGTGACTGAATTACCAGCGTCTATTGAAGACACTCAACCTAGCTAATTGGAGGGGAACCCACATGGTAATAATGGAGTCCCTTCCTATTATTGTTGTATATTGTTTTTATTTTTGTTTATTTTCTTTCTTTCTTGCTCCCATGGAAGGATTGCTACGCTCATCCGGTCTCTTTATCTTTCGACTTACTCTTTATTCCTCTTGTTATTTATATTTTTGGTCAAGACTTTAATTTAAAAACATTGAGGACAATGTTAGATTTAAGTTTTGGGGTGAGGAAAAACTTTAGATTTAGTTTTTAATAAAAAATAATTTAAAAAAATGGAAAACTTATTTAGAAATTTGTGGAGGATATTTAATAAAAAAATAAGCTTTGTGGATGGAACATCTTGAAGGTAGGAGTTAAAGAACCACAACGTAGTTTATTCATGAAAAGTATGTATCTTAAAGTTGCAATGGAATCATCACACTACGTTTACGTTTTTTTTTTTTTATTTGAAAAATTGCGGCTTAAGTGATTTGGTGGGGCTTGAACGAATTTAATTAACTACCAATCTTAGGATGGGGTAGAGTGATTGAGTTGCTAAATAATAAATAGACGGACCAATCGTAACTTCTCAAACGGAATAAAGTTGATCGAAAAAGAAAAAAACACTTGGGAATAGCAATATGTTTGTGTTTTTCCTGTCTCTGTCGCTAAACAAGCGTGGAACACAGATCATGGGAACTATGTTTGTAATGATTAGTTAGACAAGAATGCATGCTCTTAGATCGAAAAGATCAAATCGTAGAAACGAAAAAATGGAAAGTTTATTATTGTGCAAAAATTATCTCATTGCCCCCAGAGGCGCTGCCTGTGGTTGATCTGAATTTAAGATGTCGGCACTGGTTCCCTCAGATATGCCAAGGCGTGTTGATATTATTCCAGCACCAGATTCAATCCATTAGATCCATAGGTTCATCTTGGCGCAGGCCTGATGATAGGAAACACCAAGACCTTGACAAAGACATTTAACCATCTATCTCTATAATCCATCTCTTAATCTATTCATTTATGTGATTCCACTATTGATGTCCATAGTGTGATTATTGATAGAACTCACAATTTATATATGAATATGACCTAGATCCGTACTTTGTGATCAATGAAGGTAAGCCAACCAAGGAGACTCTTTAGTGTCATTCCTGAGTTATTCACATATAGCTAGAGTTTGGAATAAAAGGTTTTTTAGGTACACCTCTGGTAAACCTTCCCGAGACTATAACTCGGCCACTAGGGCCACCTAGGGGTTTAAAGGCATGTTATACGTGCTAAGTGTGGCCGTATCCTCGACGAGATGGAGTTGTATGTATTTAAAATTAGTTTAGTTTGATTTGCTCGAGGACTAGCAAAGTCTAAGTGTGGGGGAATTTGATAGGTGTCTAAAACACCTTGATATTTATCTATTGTTTATGTTTTCTTTGCTATGTTTTCTTGTAAATTATGTATCTTTTGTTTGATTTTGAGTTTTAGGTACTTTGGAGCAAAAGAAGAGGAAACGTCCCTTAAAAGGGCTAAAGTGTCATTTCATGTGCAACTGCTGATGAAGGCGAATTATCTCTCATTATTTTATTTTATTTCTTCATCTCTGAAAGGCATGACGGCTTTAGTGATGCGAGTTATGTCTGAAAAGCATGGCAACCTTTTTTTTTTGGTAAGTTTAAAGAACCGAAGAAAACTAACTTTGGGAGTTAGAAACCCTTACATCATAACTAGTAGAGCCATCTAGTGCCGGGTTTATAGGTACCCTAGCATTAGATTTATCTACTTCTATAGCATACTTAATACACGAAGGAGGAGTTGAATTCCAGTTGAAGTCAGTTCTGAAATTCCTAGCTTCTTTGGCTAAAATGTCTGCAACATTGTTTGCAGTTCTAGGAATAAAAACGAAACCTTTAAATTTATTACAAAAAGAAAATTCATTTTTCACTTCATCCATAATAGTTTGGTTTTGCCAAGAGATCTGAGAGTCTTTTCCATTCAGATAATCTACCAGATTTTTGCAATCGCCTTCCATGCTGAAGGGTGGTAAGCTGTTGATTCTTTCCCATTTAGCTGCTTGTAAGTATCCTAGAGCTTCGGCTTCTTCAGGTTCGGAGGCAGAGATTGGTCCTGCTTTCCCTTGAGTGAAAGCATCTCATTTGATAGCTAGCCATATTAGCCAAGGTAGCTTTATTTAGAACCATTTTACTGGATTGGGCAAGAATCTTCCCTATCCAACTTTGTATTTTTTGTTCCATGTTTTCTATTATGCTTTCAAATATTTTTATTTTTGTTTTATTAACAAAAAGAGGCATTCCTAGATAAGAATCTTTAAGGTTTATTTGTTTAATCTTTAGCATCTTGCTAATCATTCTTTGGTGTTTTGGTTGAACTTTCTTACTAAAGAAAATACCAGATTTCTCAAAGTTAATAAGTTGTCTTGAAGCTTTACTGAAAATGTCTATAAGGTTTAGAATACTACGACATTCTTTCAAGTCATCCCTAATAAAAAGTAAACAATCATATGCAAAAAACAGATGAGAAATAGAGCTATTCTTAGGGGTTATCTTAATACCACAGATTTCCTTTTTTTCCTCAGCCCTGATTAGGGTTCTGTAAAAGATTTCCATACAAATTATGAAGAGATATGGCGAAAGAGGGTCCCCTTGCCTAAGACCTCTAGAAGGTTGAAAGAACTCTCCTGGGTTCCCATTTAACAACACTGCTATAGATGTTGTAGAAATACATGTCTTAATTAGTTTACAGAAGGATTAATCAAAACCAAATGATGTAAGAGTATTTATAAGAAAATCCCAATTGACCATGTCAAAAGCTTTTGACATGTCAATCTTGATCCCCATCCCAACATGTTTTATTTTCCTCTTTTTGAAAGAATGAATAATTTCCTGAGATATGACAATATTGTCAGTTATCTGCCTATTTTTTAGAAAAACAGCTTGGAAAGGTGAGATTAAGGAGTTCAAGTGTGGTTTAATTCTATTTGCTAAAATTTTGGCTATAATCTTAAAATAGTGTTGCAAAGGCCTATTGGTCTGAATTGGCTTGGATCTTTTGGATGCCTACTTTTTGGGATAAGAAAAAGGAATGTCTTGTTAAACTATGGGTCCAGTTCTCCTGTTTTAAAAAAATCTTGTATTGTATCTATTACTTGTTCCCCTACAATGTCCCAATTCATCTTAAAAAAGCTTGTTGGAAACCATCCGGTCCCGGCGATTTATTAGGTTTTAAATTTTTTATAACTTCTCTGATTTCCCCTGGGGTAGGAATATCATTTAGGCTCAGTGTTACCTTCTTCAAGAATAGCAGGGTTAATGTTACTAAACATATCTACTTCTGAGTAAAATCCTATTATCTTCGTAAACGTTCAAGTAGAATTCTTTCAAGGTGTTTTTGATTTCATTCCTTTTAAATGTTATTTCTCCATTACTTTGTTTGATGCATTCTATATTATTCCATTTCCTTCTCTTAAGAGTTTTAGTATGAAAAAATTCCGTGTTTCTTTCTCCTAAGTTTACCATATTATCTCTTGATTGTTGTTTTGCTATCTCTTCTTGTGTGTCATACAACTTTTCTAGTAAGAACAACTTGTCTTTTATTTTTTCTTCTTTTCTATAAATATAACTTGAGCTATTAAGAGTTTCTATCTGCTGAAGAGTTTTCCTAATTTCTTTAGTAGGCCTTCCAAAGTTTTTTTTTTCCAGTAGTCGAAGGTATACTGCAATTCTTGAAGATTTGTTAAAAGTGCCTTAGAAGCAATGTCACCTGGCAAATTAAATTTCCATGTGTCTTTTATTGTTTGGATACAGAACTGTTCTTTTTGCCAAGTATCATAAAATTTAAAAGTAGGCTTACTTTTAAGAGTAATGGAGTCTAAAATAAGTGTAATAGGACTATGGTCAGATCCTACAACAACTAGGTGGGTTAGAGAAGCATTTGTGAATTGTAGATTTCAATCATTGTTTGCAACAGCTCTATCTAGTCTTTCCTGGATGTTAGCTACTCCTTCTCTTTTATTATTCCAAGTAAATTCATATCCCTTAAAACCTATGTCTATTAATCCTGCATTATTAAGTATGGTTTGATAGTATTCACTATCCAATTTCTTAAAAGGTAAACCCCCCTTTTTGTCTTCCTGACTAAAGATTACATTCATATCACCTAAAATAATCCATGGAGTGGAGTATTTATCTACTTGTTCAGAAATTTCTGAATCCCATACTAATTTATTAGAATTTGGATAGGGGCTTCCATAAAAGCAAGTTAGAAGCCATTTCTTAGATTCCTGATTAGTCTGAACTAAGATGTTTATCATATTTATGTTCCATTGAACAATTTCAAATGCAAATCCATCCACCCAAGCAATGGCTAGTCCTCCTGCTTTTCCTATAGGGTCTATAATATGTATATTAGGATAATCTTTTAGTAACCCTCTAACTAGATGTCTTTGTGATTTGGTTTCAGATAAAAACAGAATTTCAGGTCTTTCTATATCTATAATTTGTTTAAGATGATTTTTTGTGAAAGGGTTTCCATAACCCTGCACATTCCAAGCAATTATCTTCATGAAAGGCCTAAGAGGAAAGTGTATTTGGACCCCTAAAAATCCCCCAGCAAACCTAAGTTGAAATCAGAAAGAGCTAAAAAGGATAACTATGAACTAGTAATTTAACTACTTATATATTCAATAGAAATCAGAAGTAAGCCAATTAAAGACAAAACAAATATAAATTAGATTTTGGTTATAAAGGGAAATACCTGTGTCTCCTCTTGTAGCTTTTGGGGAATCAAATCAGGGAAAGGAATAGGATGATATGAGCAAGAACTTAATTTGTGGTCCTTTATATTTGAACCATACTGATTAATTTCTAGATCCTTCCCTTCAATTGGATGAATTGAGTTAAAGTTTTCAGACGACGATGACGAAATACAATCCGGTATAGAAATTTTGAAAGCTGATTTGGGCTGAGTCAAAGGAGTATTGTATGAAGATGATATGCAAGATGAATTAAAGATACAATCTACTAGATTCGGCACTGAGCTCACAGGAGCTGAAGGTGAAATTAGGGACTCAAGAGAATCCCCTAAAACATGCGAAGAAAAGGATAGTTTCCTAGAAATAGATGAACTATTGGTATTGGCGTAGTATAAACTGGTTAATGGGTCTGAGTCAAAGAAAGATGACCCGGATCCAGATCCGAAAGATAGTCGGGTCTCCGTTTCCATTTCCGCCATAACCCGAAAAGCTTTAGAGTTTGCCAAACGGAAAGAATCATCAGACGATTCAATAGGGATAAAATTTTCAGGAAAATTGAATGGAAAAGTTCTTTTACCCAGGACAGATGAGGAGGCCAATGACATGTCCTCATACGAAGTATCACTAGAAGATTCAGTGATGATAAATGGTCCTAGAACATTATAAAAATTAGACGGATTAGCAGTTTTTTCTACAGCATGTTGCACTTCATGCAGATTTTCGTACTCATCATCTCTTAGAGCTGGTTCTTCGTCTACATAAGTTCTAAAGATATCATGGAAAGTTTCTCTAACTCCAGGATGATTTAGATACTCTTGTACAGGTAATGGCACTCCTGTATGATCATAGTTATCCTTTGGGTTCCATACTTGAACCGGCACATCATTAAGCCAATTCAGATCATCACTGGGATAAGGAGAGTCAACTATTACGTCGTAAATGTCTTCTAAAGGCTTCCTTAACAAGACAACACAATCTCCAACTTTATGACCCAATCTCAGACAATGGGTGCAAAACTTTGAAGGCAGGTTGATATAGTTGAAATAAATAGAAATAACTGGGAATCTATCTACCTTGACTAACAGATGGTTAATAAGAGGCTTTTCTATGTTAACCCATAACAGAACTCTTGGTGTAAAGTCTGGTGAATCCATTCTAGTACATACTCTTGCAACTCCACCTGCTTTTCCAGCTATTAAACCAAGCATCTCCTCAGTACGATGTTCAGTCTTTGTATTTAAGATAGATGCCCATAAAGGGATATCCTTAACTAAATCAGTGGAGATTCTCATTCCTTGATAAGCCATTGTTGCAGCCATTACATTCCAGAAGGGTTACCATGGACCATTTGAAGATATCCAATAGTAATCTTATTTTTTTCTAAAAGTTATAATGAATAAGTTTGGATCTACTTCTCCAATTTGAAAGGTAATATTATTATTCCAAAATCTATTGAGGGCTCCTCTTACTTCCCATTGTTGCAAAATAGTAATAAAAAAAACACGAGCTAGAATGCTGAAATATTTAATGTCGAAATCCCTAATGAAAGAAGGTGGAGTTGGTAGGAGACCAACGTTACTATGGTTTGCCATGAGCTGGGCAAGGGACAAACCACTAATATGCTTGTACAAGTTAAAGCTTTCACTCATGATAAGAAGAAGAGAAGGAAAATGGGGATGGATCTTATGAAAGGTAACTCACTTACTGTAACTATATATAGAAAAAAGCATACTGTCAAAAATGATATAGGCAAGTTTAAGCCTCAAATCAGTTATCCAGAAATTTTAGGATACTACCCTTGCAATGGCCAATTAGAAGTCGACAACCAATTCTAAAGGTATAGGGTTTGACAACTAGGTACGAGGTAGTTTTAATATTGACTTCTCAGAAATCCTTTGAAACAGTGCAAGTTTATATTATTATTAGTACTAGACGTACTAAACTTACCAATTTTAAAGATTAATTATTTCCTTTTCTTTATTTAAAAAAACCATCATAGAAGGGATGGCAATGGATTGACAGGTTGATAGAACAAGACCTACAATATAATGCAATCAGGGGATAGCGTGTTATAGCTCAAAATCTACCATATCTACTCTAAGATTCAAATTAAAGCTCTCACAAGTTAAATTTTCACTTTAATACTAGCACTTCTCGTTTACAAGTTCTAGGCCAATTTAAGAGTAGAAAGCAGGAGAAGGTGAAAAGCGTATACAACTAAACTAGGTGGGAAGGTTAAACGTACACTCATAGATGATCCATTAATGCCGATAATCACAAGAAACATGGAGAAACCAAGAATCTAAAACTAGAGAAGAGATAAGGGAATAACACCCAGGTATAAAAGAAGGTTTTGTGTAACAACTTTTAATATTCAACTTTCCTTTTCTTTAAACTTTCTTTCTAACTGCCTTCGAAATGGCTTTTCCTAGATGCAACCATGACAGTACCCTGAAGGAGCTCGGGTATCAAGAACTCAAGTTACATATTGTAGAGATGATCATCTCCACCGGTTACACTATTATTTTTGCTATTTATGTGGCTCTGAAATATTTCTTCAACCTGAGCAGGTTCAGTATTTGGATTTTTGTAATCTAAGCCCTACCATCAAGAGTGGTCTGGACGAGGGAAAGCTAGTAGACACTAAGAGACGTATGTCACTCGGATTGCCTCTTGACTCAGCTATACTGCATATCGAGATTCCTCACGGATTTGGATATGACTATGCTCTCCAGATGGAAGCACGCTACTTACGCAGGAGGGGGAAGAGAACTTATGAAGCAATTGTAGCTAATGGTGACATGGCTTCCACAGCACCCCACCCTCCATTAGATGCTTAGTAAAGAGTTTTCAGATTCTCAATCTTATCTATTACTAGTAACTTCCTTCTATCTATGTTATTTAAAGTTTGTATCTTTTATTTAACTAGAAAACTCGATGCAACTAGTATAACTTTATTTTATATTTTGTTATCTAAAACGACTCCTACTTTGTTTAACTAGTACTCTGTTTTATAATTTATCTTTTCTTAATCTTGTCTTCTTATTTCGCATAACTTAAAACTAACCAGTTCCAGGCATAAGAGAGTTACTAATTAGTAGAATTTCGTGTTACTATAGTAATTAATATATTAGTTTAATCCCTATAGGATTTCTCAGAATTGCTCAGAATTGCATATTATCTTTTGGACCTGGTCCTAAATATTGCTAAGAATAGTGTCTAGTATAACAGATTAGCATAACTATTACTAATCACCCAAATAGTGATGAAACCACTATCCTCCGAAGAATGGATGAAGCGACGATAGATACCGAACTTATAAACTTCAGTACAAGAAGGACTCAGGTAAAGAATCAAAATACAGGCTTAAGTAGAAGAGAACACAAAATTGTAGAACCAGATTCCAATTAATCCTAAAATCTAGTAAACTTCTGATGATAGAAAATCGATTGAATCCACTAACAGAGAAATCCCACTAGGCAAGGGAGAGCCCATCATGTTGTGAGAAAAGATTCAGAGAATGGGATAATACATATAAAATACTATACATAGCAGCAAGAGGACATCAGAGACTAGATAAATCCCTCAAGACCAGAGAGAGCCCAACATTTTATTAGAAGGATTCCTATAATGAAAGGAAATAGAAGATAAGTAGCATATAAGAGTTTCCGGTATTATTAATGCATATGATGCTTCGATTGACAATGCAATATGAATGCAGACCTTATAGAATGTAAACAATAATGATATATGAATGCTTAGAGATGATGCATTATTCCTTGATTGATTCTCTAAATGAGGTTAATGTTCTATTTGACTCAGCCCCTAATTTTGTTTTCCTGTGTATTGGTCATCTAATCATTATCATCCTTTCTTCCTTCCCATCATGAGTTCCACTCTAGCTTAGAGAAGAGCACAAGCAAGAAGACTACTCACTAGCCATGGAGATCAAACGAAGATTATAGAAGAAAAAAAAGATTGAAGAAAAATAGCCGTTGAGAATGGAGGAGAGAGAACAGGTCTTTGTTTGTTAATGTTCATAAAATCTTTCGAGATGGATGCTCGAGAAACTACTAAAAGCACCCAGAATTACTAAATGTACCCCAAATCAGGGATATGCCTAGGCACTAAATGTGACTAGAAATTGATCATCAAAGGTTTCCCTAGGCAGGGATATGCCTTCAATGCTAGCCCAAATCACCATCACAATAAGAAATACAAAGGAAATAAACTTGAAAACTTGGAAAGAAGGACCGGCTTTTGTTGTCTCATTAAAAACCTTGTCAAGGAAAACCCATTGTGGTAAACCCTTGGCTAAGGAAAAAAGTGTGATGCCGAAAGTCCATAAAACTATAGCAAAACTACCTATAAAGAAAAAAATACATTTATAATTCCTCTAGTTCATTGAAAATCTTTGTTCTCCACTCGGTATCTCGGCGAGCTTTGTCTTCTAATGTTTGGTCGTATATATATCGCCACAAGCAAGTTGTGGAAGATGAGTGTCCATTTCGTCACATAAAATTATCAATGTATGGTCCTGATCCTTCTACCAATAAATATTAATGTATGTCAATAATATGGCTTTGCAGATAAATAATTGGTCTTCTCGAGATTGTAGATGCTCCTTTTTAGGGCTTTCTAATCAAGAACTTATAAAATGAGAAATTTATCTCCAAAGAAATACAAGTAGAAAGGTCACAGCTTATAAAACCGACCCAAATAATACATAACCAACATTGATTTCAACATCATGTTGTCTCACAGATTAGTCGATTTTTCTCCAAAGGAAGAATTACCAATGGCTACACTTAATTACTATGATACTTTAAAATAAGAAGCATTAAGACAAAGTCCTAACAAGATTAAAAGCTATATAACCTATAACTAAGAAGTCACCGCAACCGTACAAGATAAGAGCAAAATAGAAGTCATATCAAGGCTTAAATACCGAAAATGAAGAGGGATATGACAATTTAAGTATATAAAACAAAATGCAAGAAAAAATACAAAAGGAATCCTAAACCCACCAATTTACTAAAAAAGGTTGATAATAATCACCTGAATATAATGATAAGTTTCTAATACTATATGAAAAGGCGAGGGTACCCAGATATACCTCAATCTAAAACTTTTCCACTTATAAGTCCTTTCTCCGAAAGTGATTGTCTGTGGACTGAGTCGAGACAATACAATTAATCGGTTCACACTTCGTGTGATTGTCTATGTATACGAGATCGAGACAATACGACAACATGATAACTTGCGTGATTGACTATCAATACAAGATCGAGACAATACAATAACGAAGTATGTTTACTTGATAAATGGTTCGGAATTAACCAAACACATAGGATTACTATCAAGTAAATAGGAATTAATGTTTGTGTAATTTAATTTAAATTATAATAACAACAATTATAATTGCGGAAAATAAAAGTAAATGACACAGCAAGATTTTGTTAACGAGGAAACCGCAAATGCAGAAAAACCCCGGGACCTTGTCCAGAATTGAATACTCTTAGGATTAAGCCGCTATACAAAATCAAACCAACTTCGTATAGTTGAAACCAAGCAACTAAACCTATAGTTCACCTAGTTCCGTATGTATTCCCACGCCTCCGACCTGTAATAAGTCACGTACTTGGAACAATCCCTTTGGTTCGTATTCCAAACAGTAAAGGAACAACAAATCTGTTTGGTATCAACTCTTTTTAACCAAGTGATATGAGTTCGACAAAGGCTCTTCTGTTTATCTTAAATAAACTCCTTTGTCAGGTTCTTAGATCTATCTTATCTACAACTTACCGAAGTAATTGGTAAGATTTTGCAATCAATACTTTTAATCACAAAGAATTGTATTGATGCCGATCTACACAACTAATCAATCCAATCTACCACAAGGATAAACCGATTATAGTTGGATCCTCTTTTACCGAAACAAGTATTGTGCACACCAAAGATTATGAACCCAAATCAGAAATCTTCAAAGTCTTTTTTTGTTCAAATCTTCTTTAATCTTCAATAAAAACCTGCGCACAATAACTTGAATCTCTTGTGATCAATCATGCATATAACGGATTCTGTTAACAATGGATTATCACATGACGTCTTTAGAACTACAAACAGTGTAAAGATCCCCATCGAAACTTCGATCTAGTTTGAGTGAATCTTACATCATAAGGGAATATTCTCAAGCATAAAAAAACTAGGTACAATCAAAGTTCAACCACCGTTAATCAATCAAATCAATCGAAAACAAAAGATAAACCACAATTATCTAGTTTCCCACCAATGGTACTAATAGAGCTTCTCAATACCAAAGAAGACTTTAAACTGAGCAACTGTAAGAGATTTCGCCTAATTAGGTTACTCTCCTCTCTCGAATAGATTTCTTCACTTTAACAACACAACCGAGGTAGTTTGGTCAGAAGGATTAGTTTTCTTGAAATGCAAACTTCAAGTATTTATAGACAATGAAGTTTGGACACCAAGGAAAATCCAAAACCGAAAATATTTTCAAGATATGCAATTAAATTCCAAATTCGGTTTACATAATTCATGGAAATGCTCTGTCCAAAATATTGACCGAAAATCTCTTTGTAAAATCTCAACTAGTAAATGCACATTACTAATTCTCATTTTCCTAAAATAAAATTAAAAACCTTAAATAAAAGATTCTTAACTTATTTATTTTTCGATCAGGGATTTTCTTCCTTTAGGTATTAAGGAATAACTTTGAACAATAAAAGATAAGCGCTACTGCATGTGTTCAAAGTATGTCGACATCCTTACTTTGTAATTCCGATTTGCCACACTTCCAAAAAAGTTTAAAATTGGTTCATCTGACTTTCAAGAACTATGTGATTGATCAAGAACACCCAATCACAAATCATGGGTTTAACGGTCCTACCAACAACAACAATAATCGGTTCTACCTCTATGTGAGTATTGTGCATAGTCACACTAGGTACTAGGATCGGTTCCCCACATATATATGGTATCTATCTTGTATGTGTTGCACATGTCAATAGGATCGGTTATCTTTTGCATAAAAATGTGTTGCACATGTCCACAGGATAGGTTCCCCTTTCTGCTAAAAACTTGTTGCACCTCATATAAGGATCGATTCTCCTTTGTGATAGGTTGCACCTTTTACTAGGATTGGTTCCCCTTTACCCAGAGTCGGTCATACCAATAACATAAAATCGATCATACCGATTCATTCTATTTCCATCACCATTTACACAATGAAATATAATAGACATAATCCTTGAATCACAAAAGATTTTAACCTATCTTACATCAATAATTGACAATATAGGCTTAACTTTTGTGTTTTGTCAAAAGTCTATTCATTCTTTTATCAATATTTGCATATCAATTCACGAACGACTTTACTTTTGACAAAATAAGGGATAATAAAGTTCACGGACGTAAACACACATATCCCATAATAATATTACAATATATAAAATCAAAAGATTAATACTGCAAAAATCATCTTCCAAACAAGTTTAGAATTTAAACCAATAAATCTAGAAACAAGAAGATGAAAACTTTGGATATAGCTATGTGTAATCACAATAATGGCTATTCCAAAAACACTAGTTATTCTTCTAAACAAAACAAGAAAGATAGAAGATTTACTAGGCAAACAGAAATCAGAGTTCATTAAGAACCTCGTATCTTATAATGAAACCATCAAAGAATGTATCACTGATTTCCTTTATTCTCTTGACTGCAGACACACCATGTTCATGAGTTAGAACGCTAACTTTGCGATTAACCACCCGAGAAAGTTGTCTAGCTTTGGCACAATCCATGATAAGCTTCTTTTGATTCCGTATCAGAATGTTATGGTTAGCAAGAATTCTGGTCTGACAATCTAGTAGTTGGTTTATTTGCAATTGAAGATTTTCAAACTCGACCCTTGAATCGTTCTGAAAACGAATTAAATCCTTGACAGAATCATCAATCCAGGAGTTGTGATCCTTTCTTTCAAGCATCTTCCTAGCTCAATTGACTTACGTTTCTGATTTGTCTTCCTCCATATCAAGACGTACAATCTCTTGAGATCTTGCAGAGTTCTCCATAGAGTTTTAGGGAAGGGAGAACACAATATAGAACAGGTATATATGCGTTCGTCAACGAGAGTACACAACTCTGGTTTTGAAAACCCTAGAAACTCACAAGAGGAGGTCGTGGACGTTTGTGGACTACCAACAAAATGACTCAAACAGAAATAATATACAACATACTTGAGTATTCCCCAATTATTTTCCTTGCACCTCTCAAGTTAGAAACAAGGAAACAAATACCTGGAATTAGGTAGTGGATTGGAAATTAATTCCACTATGATTATCGGGAAATGAGTTGTATATATCATCTGACTATTTGATCTTTGTTTTCTTCGCCTTTATTCGGTTGATTTTTATCCCTGAAGGATAAGACATGGCATACTTAAGTAATCCGTCAGATGGCTTTCTCTGAGGAATAAGTCTAGGACCTCTTGCAATTGGTTCAAGAGGATCAGAATAGATAGGCATCCATTCTCTAGACTTAGATTTATCAGAAACATTCTTATAAGTACTTGGAATGCTTTCTTTAGTAATACAAGAATTTATGCCAGAATGCACTTGAGCCCTGTGATGATTTCTAGAATAGAGATCATTCTTATAAGGTTTCTGGTTTCTTGTGGGCATGCGATTCTCAATTAGTCGAACGACTATTTGTTCCATTGACAGTGAAGAGAAGCAAATTATGAAGCTTAGTAATTTGTTTCCTTCTTGCATAACAATGGATAGAATAGTGATTCCTTTTCCCACAAAAGGTACAGGCTCGTGGAGAAGAAGCAATAATTGGCACCTGTCCTAACTTCATATCCATATGAAAAGATTGCAAGTTATGAAACTTTTCCTTGACATAATCTTCTTCTGGAGAACGTTTCATCTTGTACAAAACATCACGAGAGTTAGTTTGTATAGAGGTTTTTCTACTTAAGACGGAGTTTTCCTTTTCCAAGGATTTACAATGTTCATAAGCTAGAGTAAGGGATGCACTTAGTTTCCCTTTTTCAACACGAAGTCTGTTGAGATCTGATGAATGAGTCTCGAGCAAACGTTTTTCTCTTATTGAGTTTTACTTTACAACCTCCTCAAGAGCACTAATCTTTTCATGTTGTGGAGTAGTTTCTTGTAGAAATTTCTCAATGTTCTTAGAGAAGGACACAACAATGTTATAGAGATCACGTTCTCGATCAGGAAACTTTTCAAATTCATCAATCAGCTGATCATGATCATTAAAATCAATAGTCTCAGCTGTATTTTTTAGAAATTCTGGTGAGCTCCTTTTCAGCGTTTTCCAGAGTGTCACATGCCTCATGAGAGGAAGAAATGTCATTATCAAATTGAACATTCTTTCTACCTCGGGATTCAGAAGAATATACTAAGGAGTAATCCTTTGAGGTGTTTCTAAGACACTTGACATCATCAAAATATTTAGGAGACATTTTAGTATGCGCAACAGAGATCTTGTCCTCAGACTCAGATTGCCACAAACACAGACTTGTAAGGTCTTGAACGTGTTTGCTCGCTCTAATACCAATTGAAAAGGCGGGTGTCTAACAACCACACCTAATATTTCGATTAGCAATCTATATGGACAAACTCCAAGTTACTTTACTAGAGAATCAACTAGATAGTCAGACTCAATCTAGATAAAAATATCTCAAGGAGTTATTATCTCAATCTCTCAATTTGATTTACTTAAGCAAATACAATCTGCGAGTCTTAATCAAAGAGAGATAACTTGGATGGTACCAAAGACCAATATCCAAGTGTCAATCAATTTAAATCAACAACCAATAAGGTCGGATATTCTAATTAATTGAACAACGCACAACCTATATTATTTCAATTATATAACAAGATATAATACAGAAAAGAAATAACATGTATTAACTAAAGATTTTGTTAACGAGAAACCGCAAACACACAAAAACCCCCGGACCTAGTCTATACTTAACATACATTGTATTAAGTCGCTACGTATACTAGCCTACTCAAGATAACTTTGCCCTGGACTGTAGTTGAACCTAACCAATCTACACTGATCCAAGGCATGTTTATGCTCCTACGCCTGATCCCAAGCAGATATTGTACACTTAATTACCTTAGTTGATCTCACCCATAACCAAGATTTTCTATGACCCAAAGTCGAAGACTTTAATAAACAAATCTGTCTCACACAGAAAAGTCTACAAGGATAGATAAATTCGTCTCCCACGAATAAACCTATGAGTTTTGTTATGTCTTTTGATAAATCAAGGTGAACATGAACCAATCAATAAAACCATACTTATATTCCCGAAGAACATCTCATTTTTATCAATCTCCTCACAATAAACTTAATCAATGCAGCGAAGAAGATTATTGAGGAATCACAAACGATGAGACGAAGTGTTTGAGACTACTTTTATATCTTGCCTATCGGAGATAGAAATCTCAAGCCAATTATTACAATTGTACTCTTACGATAGAAGATGCAAGATCATATCACACAACTACGATAAAAGTTGTATCGATCTAGCTTCACAATCCCAATGAAGTCTTTAAGTCGTTAACCTGGTTTTAGAAGAAGAAAACCAAAGGTTAAAAGATAATCGACTCTAGCTTACCAAACTAATATCACACATAATGTGTGGGGATAAGGTTTCTCAGTTGCTAGAGTTCTCCCTTATATAGTCTTTCAAATCAGGGTTTGCAATCAATGTTAGCTTAGTAACAAAGCATTCAATATTCACCGTTAGATGAAAACCTGATTAGATATAAGCTAATATTTATCAACCGTTAGATCGAAAATATAGCTTGTTATACACACACATGTACTGCACATTTGTAGGCTTGTGAAAACCGTACCCAAACTTTTACATTAGTTGGCTCAACACTAGTTAACCAAATGGTTAGCCAAATGATAACTTTCATATCAACCATATTCTTCTTAACCATAACTAGTCCAAATGACTCAAATGAACTAGTTAGAGAGTTGTTCAATTGCTTAGATCTTTATGTACTACACAAGACACAATTGAAGCAAAAACAATGTGATTCACTCGAATCAATTCATGAACTATAAATCCACGGTTTGCAATATCATTCCTTAGTTTATTAAGATAAGTTCACAAATATCGTTTTTAGACACAACCTACTCAAGTTCGCGGACTTAAGTTCCCGGAAGAAGTTCACAAACTCCAGCAGAAATTCTCGGGTTCGAGAGCTTCGCCAGTTCGCGGACTGAAGTTCACGTGCTGCTCTGGTTTCACTTGATCAACAAAGTTTGCAAACTTCGGTTCAAGCAATAAGGACTTATACATATATGTGTTGCCACAACAATGCTTATATCCTCCAATGGTTATATTGTCTAAACTCTCATTTCAATCATTGAAACATTCTCAGAGGGCGTTATATAATTGTTATTCACAAACTATTTTTTGCCTGAGAAATTTCCAAAATGATTGAAACATAGCATGACTTTCGTCACTAGGTAAAGATGAGCTTGGCTAAAGCGAAATATTTACCAACACATATTTCGAGAAATAGATAAGCGAGATATACTCAGCTCGAAATAACATATGTGTATATTCTTAGTCTATATAGTAATACAACTTTTGTCTTAATATAGGAGATAGAATAGATATACTTTTGAGTGATAGATAAGTTCAAGTCTCCACATACATTTTAGTCGATGAATATCCACTAGTTCCCTGAGTAGTCCTTCGTCTTGTATGATGATCGCCATGGAGTTCTTGAGCTCAACTATACTTTATATACTAGTCCGAGACCTTAGCTATAGTAGACTAGAAATCAAAGACTTTATAGTTTTGATCACTAATATTGACAAACATGCTTGAGATAGCAACGATGCGTAGTTCGAC